>OX940893.1:18851484-19359070 GCA_954871355.1 Cabera pusaria | reverse complement strand
TTGAGGAGCAGGGTCCCTTATCTCCCTTATTTTATATATATATCGATGCTTCCACCAGAAAATGTTTATTATGTACATACTTACAGAGAACTATTGACATATCAGAAATAGCCTTACATAGTTCCGCTGTCAGAGGTATCACTAGAGGCATCTGTCCAGACGAAACTGCCATCAGAAGATGAATCCATTCATAAGCTTGAATATTAGAACCGCAACTACTCAAATCGTAATGGAAGTACTGAATGCATAAACTCCATATAAACTCTCCTGCTGTAAATAGTTGTTATTACTAATAAAAGTAGCCACTAACTTTTTATCTATTAGCAATACTCTGCTTCTCAAATCACAGATTAATAAATAGATGGGTATACTATCTCAAATTGTTAAAAAATTTTCAATGTGGTGAATTGAGGTGGTGTTTATAACCTCAACAATAAAAAAAAAGGGCCGCACTTATTTAACCACAGTAGTACTCAAGTAAACCCAGCCACAGATTACTATATAGTATACAATGGCTCCACACTACAGTTTATTTAGTTAGTGTGACCAGTGTTAAATATCTATGATTTTCTACCGCCGAGATTACAGAATTCATGAATAGTCTAGCTTTATATTATATGCCCTCTGTATTCTGTGTCTGTGTCCTGTGATTTATAGGTAATCTGTGATTTGTCCTTGTCCACTCCGTTATTTCATTTTTGATTTTTCACCTTTTTAATAAATAATATTATATAATAGGCTTAACAGCTCGCTCAGCTACCTATGGAAAGAGCGTTGTTCGGTGTATTGTATCCCTACGGGATCGAATCCAGAACGAAGTAATTGGCCAGAGAACTAAAGTGATCGACATAACTCAGCGGATTAGCAAACTGAAGTGGCAGTGGGCTGGTCATATCTGCCGTAGGACCGATCACCGTTGGGGAGGGTAGACTGGTTCTATAGTGGAGACCGCGAATCGGTAAACGTAGCGTAGGACGCCCTGTGACCAGGTGGAGCAACAGCATTCGCAAAACTGTGGGGTGGGCAGTGACTGGAAAACAAAGAACCGAACATCGGGCTCAGTGGTGTGACTTGGGTAAGGCCTTGTCCAGCAGTAGACAGATACCGGCTGATTATGATAACAATGAACTGTGATTCAAATCTTGAGACTATTTCTTGTCCTACCAAGATATGCACTGAGCCCAATCTGCGGCTCATTGGGAGGGGTATGATATATTCAAATTTTTAAATATTAAACAAATTGATGTAAATTTTCATATATTTAAAGTTTTTGCTTCTTCTATAGGTATGTCTATGGATCACTTTTTTGCCAACGCCATGCCATGCCCTAATCGCCACGCTGGGCAGGCGGGTTGGCGATCGCAGGATGTAGCTTCTCTCACCGGTGACGCTGCTGCCCGTCACCTGCCTGTATTTATTTTATTTTATATTATTATTATATATATATATATATAGTATTAAAATAATCTGTAATAAGTTGTGTAATTGCCAGAACACATATCTGACCTGTTGGTACCTATGTGATTATGTATGGGTATATGCCAAGGGCAGACAACAACTGTCCTTGGCATCGATTACATCTTTTTTAGCTAACATTTTTTGAAGTTTACCCAGATAGACACTAGACAGTTTTAGATTTACTAGATTGGGTGATACAAGCTTGCTCAACATCTGTATCTGTATCCTGGCAGCTGAGCCAGTTCAATGTATTAATAGCTAAGCTAATATATAACTACTATTTCAATAGTAGTGATCTATTCATTTTCATTATAATTTTAATATAAACAGGGTGATCGCGTTCCTTCTTTGGATAAGGGTAAGTCAATTTTGAGTACCTAGCTTCTACTTAAATACAATTGGTTATGTTTGAAATTTTTTCGGTCAAAGCTGGACAAAAATGGTAAAGAGGTAGATACATCCCATTAATTTATCTTCATACAACATAGATAGATATTTTGCAAGTGACATCATGCATTTATAGTTATGAATCACAAACTATTATATGATTATTCTGTCTGGTGTATTCATGTTAAAGTGAATTCCGCACTCCTCCGGGAAACATGCCCAGGTATTGAGCATGTTTCCCAAGGGGTGCGGGTTTGAGTCCCGTCAGTACGATAAAGTTTTGGATTGTGTGTAACAATAATATAAGGTGATAATTTATTTTTAAAGTTAACATTTCAAGAAACATAATAGTTTACATCGCCTCAAATTTTTTCGTCCATCAATCGCAGTGTTTGGCAACGTGTGGGTCGCGTCCCCTGGGGGTCGTGAAGCCTCTATAAAAGGGTCACGAGAGGTCACCAAGCCTCAGTAAAACAGAAAAAACAAAGTTTTAAAATAAATGTTTGTAATATGTGTTTGTAGGTGTTATAATTGAGAGGGAATGAGAACACATCTTGGGAGAGGCCTACGTCCAGCATTGAACTAACACCGGCTGATGATGATGATGAGAATGCATATAATATTTGTTTCTGAAGAAAACTATGTAATCTGTTTTCTGTAGGCCACGCAAGCGAAGCTGCGGACAGAAGCTAGTAATATAATAAAATCCTAACTAATATTATAAATGCGAAAGTAACTCTGTCTGTCTGTCTGTCTGTCTCACTTTCACGCCAAAACCACTGAACCGATTTAAATAAAATTTGGTACACAGATAGTCTAGAGCCTGAGAAAGGACATAGGTTACTTTTTAATGCAAATAAAGAGTTGAAAGGGAGATGAAATGTTTTATGGATGTATCGTCATTTTAGGAGCTAGAAGCTTGAAATTTATGTATTAGACTGTCAATTCGATATAAATAAATATGACATTCAAAGTTTGTAAAAGTTTGACCCTCAAGGGTGTAAAATAACAATAAGGCATAGGGGATGAAAGTTTATATGGGAATATGTTAGGTTTATGTGAATGTTCTACTCAACGGATTTATATGAAATTTGCTACACAGATAGTCTAGAGCCTGAGAAAGGACACAGTCTTCTTTTAATGCGAAAAGAGGGTTTGTAAAGGGTTGAAAAGGGGGATGAAAAGTCGTATAGAAGTATCGTCATTTTTAAAGCAAGAAGCTTGTAACTTATTTTTAAGGTTGTTGATTCGATATAAATAAATATGACATTCAAAGTTTGTGAGGGGGAAAGGGGAGTGGCGGGGAGGGTAGGGGAGTGGAGGGAGAGGGTAAGGGACTGGAGGTGAGGATAGGGGGAGTGAAGGGGAGTGGTGTGGGAGGGGAGGGGGAGGGGATGTGGAAGTGACGGTAAGGGGGAGAGGGAGGGTAGGATAAGTTTGGGGAAGGGGAGGGGAGGGGGTGGGGTTGTGGAAGGGTGCGGTGTAGCTGGGGTACGTATGTGTTTTATTAGTTAATGCTACCCAAAGACACTTTTCCCTGCGGACGAAGTCAAGGGTGTAAAATAATAATAGGGAATAGGGGATGGAAGTTTGTATGGAAATATGTAAGGTTTATGTGAATGTTCTACTGAACGGATTTAAATGAAATTTAGTACACTGATAGTCTAGGGCCTGAGATAGGACATAGGCTACTTTTAAATGCGTAAAGAGGGTTGTGAAGGGTTGATAGGGGGGATGTATGAAAGTATCGTCATATTTAAAGCTAGAAGCTTGAAACTTATTGTTTAGGCTGTTAATTCGATATAAATATACTAAAAGTGCCCCGCGGCTTCACCCACGTTAAAGACTTCTTTTATTTACTTAAAACTTTTATTTTGTTAAAACCTTTCTATCTTAAAAGACAATCAAAGAAGTAAAAGCCAAATCGGTATGTATAGACCATATTGATTTTCAAACTTTTTTACCAACCCCTTGCAAAAATCCTGCTACACGTATTTATTTATTTATTTACGGAAGTACTTAAGTAAATCTATAATTTTAAAAATAATGATCACTGCAGGAAGAGTGAATCTCACAACACAGGGTTTCCTAGTCTGGGATTCAAAGCGCATAAGCTTTGTTTTAGTATATAAGCAATTACGAAACTCTGTTTTAATGTGCTAAAGTGCAAATAAATTATAAATTAATAAGTTATATCTGGGGGGAATTTTTATAAAATCCTTGTTAGCGGATACCTACGTCATACGAGGGTCATTCAACAAGTACTTAGCTTCATCGACCAATGGCACTGCGATTACAAAAAAATTTTACCATAGTACAGTGCAATGTTTTTGAAGCCTATTGTCAAAGTTTTAAACAATGACCTCTATTAGTTTTGTTTTAATAGCCTTTGAAAGCGAACGTGTCAGTCAGTTTAACAAAAATGGAAAAAGAGCAGTATCGTTCGGTGATTCAATTTTTATTTTTGGAAGGGAAAACGCGCAGTGAAATTAAAAATCGCTTGGATGCTGTGTACAGTGACTCTTCTCCTTCGATGGCAACCGTCAAGAATTGGTTTAACGAGTTTGCTCGTGGCCGCAAGTCGGTTTTTGATGAGCCACGCCCAGGTGCCTCGAAAACGGCTACTACGGAGGAAAACATAAAAAAAATCCACGATCTCGTGTTGGCAGACCGACGATTGAAGGTTCGCGAGATAGCTGACACTGTGGGCATTGCAGAAGGAACGGTGCATCATATTCTCCACGAAGAACTGGGCATGAGAAAGCTGTCAGCGCGATGGGTGCCGCGTTTGCTCACACTGGACAACAACCACGACAACGCGCCGGCTCACAACTCTGCCGTCGCCATGGCCAAATTATTCGAATTGCTGCCCCATCCACCTTACTCTCCAGACTTGGCCCCCTGTGACTTCTTTTTGTTTCCAAACCTGAAAAAGTCACTCGCTGGAAAAAGATTTGGGTCGAATGAGGAGGTCATCACCGCCACGGAGGCCTATTTTGCAGACTTCAGGAAAACGTATTTTTTAGACGGGTTAAAAAAGTTGGAGCATCGCTGGGCCAAGTGTATTGAGTTAAAAGGAGATTATGTAGAAAAATAAATCGACACTTTTCAAAAATTTTCGTTTTTCTTTTGTAGGCTAAGTATTTATTGAACGACCCTCGTAACAACTATCTGCATTCTAAATTTCAGCGCAATCCGAAACAATATTGATTCTCAGACTTTGTTGCCCACTTTACCCTCTTAGAGTGGCATTTTGAAAAAGCCCGAAAATCGTATTTACTTATATATTTAAAGAAGTACTTGGGTTAAAAGTCGAATAAAATGACTATCCAAACTTTGAATCCCCGCTTCATCTCCTTAATGAGTGAACTTTGAAAAATCCTTTCTTAGCGGATACCTACGTCAAAATAACTATCTGCATGCCAAATTTCAGCGCAATCCGAAACAATATTAATTTCAGTCATGTTACCCCACATCACCCTTTTAGGGGTGGCATTTCGAAAAAGCCTAAAACACGTATTTACTTATTTATTTACTGAAGTTCTTGTGCGAAGTTTCGAATAGAAAAGACTATCTTATCTTGTTTCTCCATACAAACTTTGAACCCCCGTTTCATGCCCTTCAGGGGGAATTTTTGGAAAATCCTTTCTCAGAGGGAACTAACGTCGTAATAACTATCTGCAAATTTCAGCGCAATCCGACACAATATGGATTTTCACACTTTGTTACCTCATTTCACCCTCTTAGGGGTGTAATTAAAAAAAACCCTGAAACACGTATTTACTTATTTTTTTACTCAAGCACTTGTATGAAGTTTCGAATAGAAAATACTATCTAATCTTGTCTCTCCATACAAACTTTGAACCCCCGTTTCATCCCCTTCAAGGGTGAATTTCGAAAAATCCTTTTTCAGAGGTAACTAACGATGTAATAACTATCTGCATGCCAAAATTCGGCGCAATCCGAAACAATATAGATTTTCACACTTTGTTACCCCATTTCACCCTCTTAGGGGTGGATTTTCAAAAAAACCTGAAACACGTATTTACTTATTTTTTTACTGAAGCACTCGTATGAAGTTTCGGATAGAAAAGACTATCTATATATTGGAAAATCCTTTCTTAGTACACCCCTACGTACTAAGACAAATATACCCTTCAAATTCCAAGTCTCTACGACCAGCGGTTTAGGCTGTGCGTTGTCTGTCAGTCAGTCAGTCAGTATGTCAGGACAAAGATGCTTATAGTTTTAGATATGACATTCAAAGTTTGTGAGGGGAAGGGGGAGGGGGAGGGAGGGGAGGTGGAAGTGAGGGGTAGGGGAGAGGGGATGGGAGTCGGGGAGGGGGAGAGGGAAGTGGGGGGAAGAAAGAGGGGAGGGGGATTAGCGCGGTGTGGTACGGTGCGGTGTAGGTGGGATACGCATGTGTCTTATTTGTGAAATAATTAGCCTAAATAATTTAAAATGCTACCTTTGGGTAGCATTTTAAAAAGACACTATTCCACGCGGACGAAGTCGCGGGCACAGCTAGTACAGATATAAACAGTGCAGGTAGGGCGTCGCGAATTTTTTTTTCATACTTAGTGGCTGAATAAAAACCGGCCAAGTCGAGTTTCACTCATCCACAGAGGCTTCCGTACCAACGTTGGCGGGTACCAATTAAGCTAGACCTCTAAATTGTAGGAACGCTCATATAACTTAGAAGCCTATCTTAATTGGAGTAAACTATGTATGTATGGGGACACCCTTTAATTTTCAACTTTTTAGGGTTCCGTAGCTGAATGGCAAAAAACGGAACCCTTATAGATTCGTCATGTCTGTCTGTCTGTCTGCCTGCCTGTCTGTCTCTCAGCCTGCCTGTCTGTCTGTCTGTCTGTCCGTCCGTATGTCACAGCCATTTTATTCCGAAACTGTAAGGACTACAACATTTAAACTTGGATACGTAGATGTATTCTGTGAACCGCTTTTCGATTTTTATACAAAAATATAAAAGTTTAAGGGGGACATCTCATACATGTAACAGTAACAAAAAAAAATCTGCAAACCTATACGTGTGGGGTGGGTGTCTATGGATAGGACTTTAAAAATGACATTGAGGTTCCTTAAATTATTTTATCTCAAAGTCAATTATTTAAAAGATGGCGCGTCTAAAGTGGTAAAATGTGTGTCCCCCCCTATAACTTTTAAAGTAAGGGAGTTAAAAATCTAGAAAAAATATTTTTTGTAGATCTCAATAAAAACTTTCAACGAAAATTGGTTTGAGAGAGAAACGAGATAAAGTCAGCAGTTTTTGAGATATAGTGACCGCAAATATAACTTTGTGTTTCATACAAACACTATGAATAACAAAGTTAATGTTTTGGTTGCGAAAAATCATAGTTATAGAACACTCTACTGTGTTACGGAACCCTACGAGTGCGAGTCCGATTTGCACTTGGCCAGTTTATTTTATTTTTCGTAATTTTTCCATTATTTATGCTGTAACTCTATTTGACCTTGCGTCTTGCCAAATTTCATGATTCTAGGTCAACGGGAACTACCCTATAGGTTTTCGACCCAAAACCTATAGGGTACTTCCGGTTTACCTAGAATTGTCAATTTTGGTTAAAACGAAGGTCTTATAACACAGCACAAGTAAAGGAAAAATTCCAAAAAATAAAAAAGTGAAAGGCAAGGTAAATTTTGGTACCTACTTACAAGTTTTCGCAAGAATCTAAATTTGCCCATATCATTTTATCGTGTTGACTTCTACAGTAAAAGGATAAATAAACAGCCATCAAAACGGGAAAATTGTATAGATAATTTAGGCCAGTACTTTGATTAGCTGAAATAAAAAAAATACCAAAATTTTTATTTGTTAAAATTGTTCATAGAAATCTCCAATTTCATAGGTGAAGACCTAATATTATTATTACCATAATATTTTAAAGAATCAAGAAATCAGCAACATAGTGAGATTGCAGATTGTTCTTAATCCGCTAGACAGCTGTTACGGAGGCTTGTCTTCATATCTCTGAAGATACTCATCAGATCTCGATGAATTTACAATGGGACCACATGGGATGTATACTCACTCATAGAAAACATAATTTATCAAGAAGGTTAATAAACGACGGAATTATGAGGTGACACAATTAGATGGCATTTATCGTAGAAGTTCCGTTGTCAGTCTCCGAAACTCATCATCAGATCTTTACGAATTCAAAATGGGTGGTCTTAATAGTTTCAGAATAAAGTGGCTGTGACATACGGACAGACAGACAATTTTGTATGAATGTCATAGGGCAGAATAGGATATAGAATACTTTTTTTCTGGCTGTCGAGTCAGGGGGTCCAGATATTTTTAATTGAATTTTGTAAATATAAGACCTAACCAAACCAAAATCATTACTTACTTTAACAATAGAGGATATCTAGTGCGACTTTGGGGTCGTCTATGCCATGGTGACTTGGCCTAAGAGATCATCGATCTAGACCTCAAAGGTCATAAAGACTCAAATAACGCGAGCGAAGCCGCGGGTAACAGCTGGTTAATTATATATGCTATAATGTTCTAAAATTGTGGAAACCTTTTGGTAAGTGATGATGCCGTCGAAGATGGTAAGCACGCTAGGCCTAGAATGGGAACTCTCGCTCAGCTCTCAAGGATATATATCTATACCATCTACCCGAACGAAGCGATTTGCTTCTTCGTTCATCATACGAACCGCTAAGGAATGGAATACCCTGCCTGAGTCCGTGTTTCCGATTAAGTACAATATGGGGGTCTTCAAATCGCGAGTGAATAGGTATCTTCTGGGTAAGCACGCTACATCATCGATCGCATCATCACTTAACATCAGGTGAGATAGTGATCAAGTGCTACCCAGTTCGGTATAAAAAAAAAAAAAAAGGATAGCTACCGGAAGACATTAGATGTTTGGTGACAGATTTTCTAACTTGAGGGTGGTAGCTGGCCAGGCGGACACTAGATAGTGTCCCACCAATCGAGCCCAAACTCGGTAGTGTTTTGTCTTTTATCACAGATATTCCGTGGCTGCCTTCCAGCTTCATCATCAGACCCTAGATATCACTAGGCGTAAAGTTCTCGTCAAGACAAATCAATCGAGCCCAAACTCGGTAGAGTTACGTTGATTTATCACAGAGACGCCGTGGCCACCTTCCAGCTTCATCATCAGACCCTGGATATCATCTAGGTGAAAAGTTATCTTCAAGATTATTTTTTTTTATACGTTATAGGCTAGCGTTTGAACACTATCTCACCTGTTGGTAAGTGATGATGCGGTCGAAGATGGTAAGCACGCTAGGCCTAGAATGGGAACTGGCTCTCAAGGATAGCTGCCGGAACACATTAGATGTTTGGTGACAGATTTTCTAACTTGAGGGTGGTAGCTGGCCAGGCGGACACTAGATAGTGTCCTACCACCATGCAAAGATGAATCAATCGAGCTCAAACTCGGTAGGGTTATGTTGATTTATTACAGAGATGTCATGGCCACCTTCCAGCTTAATCATCAGACCCTGGATATCATCTAGGCGTAAAGTTCTCGTCAAGACAAATCAATCGAGCCCAAACTCGGTGGGATTATGTTGTTTAATCAAGGAGATGCCGTGGCCACCTTCCGTCTCCATCATCAAACCAGCTCCATGGTACCATATCATTGTATTTTCACCGAAGATACATAAACTGTATACCAAATTTGAGTCCAATCGGACACCAGGAAGTGGGTCTAATTTAGCTTCCAAGATTCCACCCGAACCACAGAATAATGAATAGCCCGAACATACATAGTGACATACATACATATATTGCAAGTTAAATAAAAGCTTGAAAAAAGGAGGAGGTTCTCAATTCGACTGTAGGTATTATTATATATATATATTTGTGGGTGTTCGCGGATAACTTCGTCGTTTAAGATTGGATTTTGATTTTTTTTTTGTTGGAAAGAGGATATCGCGAGGGTGGTACCATAGTAGGGTTCATCGAGATCTGGTAAGTATCTCCAGAGATATGGAACACCTCAAACTTGGTACTGAAAATTAATAGCGCGGCATTTGAAGTCGGAAGAATTTTAAACGATCTTATTACATTGACATTTTAAAACTTTATTATTTGAAGTTGGACAGTTTTATTGTTTAAGAACGTAGGCTATCCTTATCCTTGTATTGGCGGATCTTCAGATACCTATGGTGGCAGCATTTGAAGTCGGGTCCTTAAAGAAGTGTTTTTATTAAAATTATGGATATGTTACATTTTTGTTGAAAAGGTGTTAATTAAAAAGTACTATTATCAAATATTAAATAAATAGTTTTATTTATATCACTGACTCCACCCACGTACACATACCTAACTAGTTATGTAAGTAGGTACATGGTTATGTGAGGACTTGGTTGACTTAGAATTGTCAATTTTGGTTATAAACAAGGTCTTACAGCACAAGTAAAGGAAAAATTCCGAAAGATAAATAAAGTTGAAAATTTTGACACAAGTTTTCGCGAAAATCTAAATTTGCCCATATCTTTTTATCGTGTTGACTCAGGACCTTGATTTTTAGGGTTCCGTAGCCGAATGGAAAAAAAACGGAACCCTTATATATTCGCCATGTCTGTCTGTCCGTCCGTATGTCACAGCCATTTTATTCCGAAACTATTAGGACTACAGAATTGAAACTTGGTAGTTAGATGTATTCTAAAAACCGCTTTCCGATTTTTATACAAAAATATAAAAGTTTAAGGGGGGGGCATCCCATATATGGAAATGGAACAAAAAAAAATTTTTTTCATCAAACCTATACGTGTCTATGGATAGGTCTTTAAAAATGACATTGAGGTTCCTAAAATCATTTTTTCTCAAAAGATAGACGCGTCTAAAGTGGTAAAATGTGTGCCCCCCCCCCCCCCCGCCTCCCTTTCTCTAACTTCTAAAGTAAGGGAGTGAAAAATCTAGAAAAAATATATTCTATAGATCTCATTAAAAACTTTCAACGAAAATTGGTTTGAACGAGATACAGTCGGCAGTTGTTGAGATATAGCGACCGCAAGTATAACTTTGTTTTTTATACAAACACTATGAAAAACAAAGTTATTTTTGTAGTTGCGAAAAATCATAGTTATAGAATACTCTATTGTGTTACGGAACCCTACGAGTGCGAGTCCGACTTGCTCTTGACCTCAGTATCTGGTATAAATTCAACTTGTTAGGTCCACCCGTTCCTGAGAAAGTTTGTGGTGACAGACGGACAAGAAAGTGATCTTATAAGGGTTCCTTTTTTACCTTTTGAGGTACGGAACCCTAATGATATCCGTCCATTCCATATATAACGATTAACGCTACAGCAAATTTTCCTTTCCCCCAATCAAAAAAACGCGATCGACAAAAAATTACCTAGTTTTCTAAAGTAAGCATAGGTATTCTGCAAGTCCAGAATGATCAGCTAGGTTATATAGGTACAATCAAATCAAAATTTATTTATTTCAAAAACATGAATTACGATAGATTTAGTTAGCACAATTGTACATTGAATCTGTGATAGAACCCTGTATTGCAGTATATTCACCCCATGACATTATAGTAACAATAATTTAAACGTCATTCCGATAGGCATAACCTCAGACGAAATAAGAAGTCTCCTTATTTCGTCTTAGGGCATAACATAACCGTAAGTATATATATATATATAAGCCTATGGGCTGGCTTTATTATAACAGAATCTAGCTCTAGCTGGCATAGAACTTTTTTATGATATAAGTATTAAGTACCTATACCTAATAGGACAAATTCAACACTCAATTGATGGTAAGCGACGATGTCTGCATTTTGGCAAGCAAATCTCTGGATTCCCAGTTTTTTTTAACGTTCCGTGCCTCAAAAGGTAAACAAAAGGAACCCTTATAAGATCTCTCTTGTCCGTCTGTCCGTGCGTCATCACCGATTATCTCAGGAGCGAGTGGACCTAGCAAGTTGAAATTAATACAAGATACTGAGGTCTATCCCTATTAGTCGCTATTAGGTGTATAAAAATCAAGGTCCTGAGTCAACACGATATAAAGATATGGGAAAATTTAGATTTTATTCCAAAACACTTAAGCACCAAAATTTACCTTAATTTTCAACTTATTGTATTTTTTGGAATTTTCCCTTTACTTCTGCTGTAAGATCTTGCTCTTAACCAAAATTGAAAATTTTGGGTCAACCGGAACAGACAGACATGGCGAATCTATAAGGGTACCGTTTTTTTCCATTCGGCTACGGAACCCTAAAAACGGATAAACAATATCGAGATCACGAAAATACGACATTAAATATATCAAATGTGTTCTAGTAATATGTAGAATTGTAATAAACATCAATGATAAATAGATGTTTTTGGTTTTGGTTTTGGCAAAATGTTAAGTTACACTCATTAGGGTTCCGTAGCCGAATGGCAAAAAACGGAACCCTTATAGATTCGTCTGTCTGTTCCGGTTGACCCAAAATTGACAATTTTGGTTAAGTTATGTTTGGCATTGACACGGTAATATAATATAATACTATACTTATATGTTATTATACTGTGGTTCGGAACCATCCGTGTGCGAGATAAAAGTCTGACTCGCACTTGGCCAGTTTTATTTTCAGATTTTTCAAGCCAGCAGTTTACCTTTTAGAGGTGGGTAGGGGTAGTGGGGGGGGGATGCCCTACTGAACAAAAATGTGTACTTGAAAGTTTATTATTTGTTAAATGGAGCATTAAATCTTTAAATAGTATTAGCAATCCCTAAGTCATTTTAAAAGACCTATTCAATGATACCCCACAAGATGGGGTAGACGACGCAAAAAAATTCTTACCCACTTCTCATGTAGGGGAGCTACCCTAAAAAAAATTATTTATCAAAATTTTATTTCACTACTTTGTCGGCGTATACCCATTATATACATACCCCTACAAAATTACAGCTTGCTAGTATTAACGGTGTCTTAGCAAAACCTCGGACAGACAGACGGACATGACGAAACTATGAGGGTTCCTTGTCAGGACTACGGAACCCTAAAAAAGTATACTATCACAAACTTATTATTTATTGTTGGTGTAATACTTTACATTTTCTATGGATCTAACTACAAAGTTAAGTTTGTACACTAACCTAGTTTTTTGTTGTTAACAAGGTGATAACCATGTCTATGGAAAAATGTATTTGGTTAGTTTCACTCAAAACTCGGTACCTAAAATTAAGAGCGAACGCGGGGTGTAATTTTCCATACAAACGTATGCCCCCGTTTCCTCTCTGGAAAATGATTCTAGAGCAACATTTATTTCTACAAAACACGAGGTCTGATGTAGCTACGCCCCTATATCATTTTATTTTTTTGACCAATCAATTGTAAATAGAATTATTACCCTTCAAAAATGTCAAAGACGAGATTAAAAGGCTTATATTCCTTTTCACAAATGGTTCATTTAAAAGAAAATGATATAATATATTATGATAATGTAGCTAGTTACATCAGACCTTGATTTTTTGTAGAAACAAATTTTGCTCTATATATATATGTGCCATTTAGATTGGCACTAAAGCACAGAATAATGAATAGCTGACTAAAGTGCGTTTACCTTTCAGTGGTCAAACCTTGTATGACTGTGATTATAACTAGGTTTTCTTTTTATTTAGCGGTGTGTTCTAATTTGTATGTGCCACTAAAATATCCAAAGTGTTTTTTTCTGAAACATGTATACATATTTATTTGAAAGTATAACATAGAACACTCTTAGCGCGTTAAAATCCCTTTTTAATTTTAAAAATAATAATTAATAAATATTTTATTGCTTAAAACGCCATCTAACGTCAAACAAAGGTATTAGGGATCGACATTTCAATATAACTTCATCTATGCGACGTTTACCTAAAAAGGCGTTCATAGATAGCAAAAATCACGTTTCTTGTATGGGGACCCTCTATTATTTTTAACTTTATTCTGTTTTAGTATTTGTTATTATAGCGGCAATAGAAATACATCATCTGTGAAAATTTCAACTGTCAACTATCACGGTTTATGAGATACAGCCTGGTGACAGACGGACAGACAGACAGACAGACGGACAGCGGAGTCTTAGTAATAGAGTCCCGTTTTACTCTTTGGGTACGGAACCCTAAAAATCGAGAAACTCGTGTGGCTAAAGAACAAATTATTACAAATATCATCATGTCGCCTATCTGCTGCTAGCAAATAAAAGAATAGCGAGAAATAGGCGTGGCTATATTAATAAACAAATGAGTATCAAATAATCCAATCGTATCGCCTGTCTGCGTACCTACCAGGCCAGGCTGGAACTTCCCGTTCAAAATGTGACGTCTGGTCACGTTACTACTTATGTACTTAGCAGGCCCTTGGCTACGTTGTATTATTATCTTTTCTATGCCTTGGCAGTAAAGGTCAATACGATTTTTATTTAATTTTTTTTTTAAATTTTCTGATACCTACTTGTACTATTCATTATTCTGTGTTACTGGTAAATGTGGGTTGCACATTATTATTATTGTTTTCTATCATCTCTTCCAACTATGCTAAATATGCTTGTGTCTGGAGTGTGTTCACGTCAATAGTGCAATAGGTGAGGATCACAGTTCTTAAAAAATATTTTTTACTCTTAATTTATTTTTAACTTTTTAGTTACTAGGTTTAAGGAACTAGGTACTTAAGTACCTACCTATTTTAAAGTAGGCGTAATGTTTTAAAATATCCTACAGATATTATGATGTAATTATGGGTAAAGTGTTCTTCAAGGCAAATCAATCGAGCCCAAACTCGGTGGGGTTTATCACAGAAATGCCATAGCCACCTTCCAGCTTCATCATCGGACCCTGAATATCATCTAGGTGTAAAGTGCTCCTCAAGACGAATCAATTGAGCCCAAACTCGTTATAATATAATAATAAACGGTTATATTGTTTCATTACGGAGATGCCGTGGCCACCTCCAGGGTCTGATGATAAAGCTGGAATGGAAGGTTTGCACCTAGGTGATATCCATATTACCTAGGTGCAAACTGCTCCGCAAGTCTAAAGAATCGAGGCCAAACTCGGTAGGGTTATATATTGTTTTATCACAGAGATGCCGTGGCCACCTTCCAGCTTCATCATCAGACCCTGGATATCATCTAGGTGTAAAGTGTTACGCTAGTCTAATCAATCGAGCCCCAGCTCGGTGGGGTTATATTGTTTTATCACAGAGATTTCGTGCCCACCTTCCAGCTCCATCATCAGACCCTAGATATCATCTAGGAGTAAAGTTCTCTTCTAGACGAATCAATCGAGCCCACATTCGATGGGTTTATCTTGCTTAGTTCAGAAGTTCCTATGGCTATCTTCCGTCTCCATCATAAGACCAGCTCCATGGTACCATATCATTGTATTGTCACCGAAGATACGTAAGTTCACCAAATACGAGTCAAATCGGACATCGGGAAGTGGGTCTAATTTAGCTTCCAAGATTCCACCCGAACATACATAGTTACATACACAACATACATACATTGCAACTTGCACGTTAAATAAAAGCACGGTAATATTACCGTGATAAAAGCTTGTAAACTAGACAGCGACTTCCTGCCAAACTTTAACCTACCTTTGGTCGTCGTCGCTGAAACTAGAACTGATTGATTGGAAAAAACCAAAACAGTGTGCTAGAAATATGTACTCACATACTATTATTTATTCTGTGACTTAATAATAATTTAGAGTAATTCATATGTTGAACAGCTGTTAAAATAATCACCAATTTGCCTAGATCCCTTATCGAACATGCAAATCAGGCTAGCAAAGCTCATTTTGACTGGTCTATCGACCACTGTTACTTATACTATTCATTATTCTGTGTCACTGTGTAAGATAACAAGGCCTTGTACCTATAGCACACTAAGAAATTATGAGTAAGACCAACCGGAAGACCTCTTATGCTTAAAAAGATATACTGTAACAGAGCTCATCCTAAATTGTACGATCTGGCTATAAGGTAAACAAAGCCGCACTCAGTGCACACAGAGACAAAAATCTAACCACAAACAAAAAAAATCACTCACACCAACAAGTTTTGTGAATATTTCCTTGCGTTCATGGACCTTAGGTGTTACTAATTATTCTGTGATTTCCGACATTGCCAGTAAAATATACTTTGGTAATGGGATTTATGATGATTAAAGATTTTCATTTTAAGGATTAAACATTTATAAGTGCTAAAATGTAATCAGGCGGAAGATGAAAATATTTTTTATTTCTATAGAATATTTTAAATTATGTTTATTCAAAATTTCTCAGTAATTCAATAAAACACGTAAAGCTGTCTATTCATGGCGCAATACATTTTTTAAGTGTATGGCTACACAAAAAAGGTATATTTAGCCAGTGTTATGCCAAACAATCATTAAAAATAAGTTTAGTCGTAGAGAGAAGTGGTTTAGTGCAATAATTGATTTACTTATTTATTCTCTTACATGGATCTGCTGACTGGCTGCATCGATTTGCACGGCTGAGGGTATAGAAGCTGGCTAGTAAACGTATCAGGCAATACATTATGTGCCGTAGGCATAGGCATACTTTTATTATTCAAACCTATAAAAGGGGTTGATTTTCTCGCTAAAAAAGACGTATTATTTTAATAACAAAACAAATCGCGCGCGAATCAATGTGATCCGCGCCGCAATTTCACGTCGTGAATCGCGCGCGAGTGTGGAAAGGACTTTAAATTTCCATTACAACTAATAATACCACAGATAATACCTAAACGTCATTTAAAAAAAAAAGGAGTTGAACATAAGTCCACCGAAATCAAATCCACGCCGCCTCCAACTGTCACTGTCAGTACTTGACTGGTACCTATACGTAAGTCAAAATGCACAGACTAAGTAGAGATCCTGCGTATTCAAAATGTCAGTAGTGTCTATTGACTATATCGTAGAGGGAAAATTGTATAGAGAACATTAGCGTATGCGAATGAAATAGCTATAGACTATAGAGATAGAACCTGACTAAAATCATGAACAAGTGATACATATGCCAGCTATACTTCGAGCATTTACCAATGGAGATGTTAACGTTGTAAACCGCAAATTTTTTTTCTGCCGATACCTACGGGGTACGAGGTAAACACGCATTGCACACACACAAATCACTTACTTTAACGATCTCGCACACTAGCTTGAAACACGCACACAGTATTAAAAATACAGCGTAGTTACGCACGCTCATATGGCCAAAAATTGCGATATGGCCAGCAGAGGGGTACGCCTTGCGTTAACCTTTGGTAAATGCTCGAAGCAGCTATAAGATAAAATGAACAACGCAATTTGGTCGGGTCATACATGACAGCGGGTGAAAGCTAATGGGTGCACTAGAACTGGGAGCCCGAGCTGGTTCCAAACAATAAAATCACATATGCAGAGAAGGATAAAAAATGGTTGTACATCTCGCTCTCTCATATTAGTGATTGTATAGTTTTATCTTTCTCATATTATTATTGTTATTTAAATGACTGATCCGTTTAATACTCCATCCACGACCTATATATAATGACAAGAAATATGGAATACCTACAAAAAAGGTATTTTATATAAGACTAGCTGTGCCCGCTATTAGAGTTTGTGGAATCGGTAATAGGAGATTGGATATGTATTGTATAGATAGAAGGCGACTATAATTATATTATGAATATATGGAAAACATTTTATCAAGAGATATATACGTGTTTTATTCTGTAGTTATTTTACACGACACTTCATGTCAACATATCATCAACACTGTATCCTAGATACCAACTTCTCATTATATTGTCTATCATTCTATTAAAACCTTCTTTAACTTTAACACTCCCTCTAATACAATGCTAATGCAGATCGCAATAGTTGGAATCTTGGCTTAGGCAGAGCCTTTGTCATAATGTCAGCTACTTGTGCATCTGTGCCAAATCTTTCGACTTCCAGCTCTTCATTAGTTACAGCCTCTCTCACAAAGAAGTGACGTAGTCGAATATGTTTTGTCCGCTTATGGAACTCTGGGTTATGAGCAAGTTTAACTGCTGCCTCATTGTCAACTAAAAGCAATGGCATCTCTTCCATATCAGTTAGACTTTTAAATATCCTCTTGAGCCATATAATCGAGTAGCCTCACTCGCAGCTACTATTTCAGCTACAGTAGTAGATATCGCGACTGAGCTTTGCCTCTGGCTTTGCCAAGATATTGCTCCTCCTCCATAGCAACACACAACACCACTTGTGGATCTTCCAGTGCTCATGCATCCACCATGGTCTGCATCACTATATGCAAGTATGCGACTATTATCCGAAATGCTACCATATATAACTCCAAGATCAGTAGTTCCTCGCAAATATCGAAATATTCGCTTTACACGAAGCCAGTCTGCTTTTATTGGACTTTCCATAGATCTGGATACAATACTAACAGTATAAGCTATATCCGGGCGAGTGGTGACCATCAAATAAGCTAATGCTCTGACCGCTTCTCGGTACGGGAATTTCTTACTCTCACTTGAATCATCTTTTTCAGTAGTGTCTAATTTCTCTATTGGCGTTCCAACAGGATTACAATCTGACATCCCAAATCTCTCCAGCACTTTATTTGCATAAGAACTCTGATGAATTCGAATGGTCCCATCTTTGCGTTGCTCTATCTCCATTCCTAAATAAAAGGAAGCAGGCTTCGATGTTATCTTTAATAACTTTTAAGGTTTCTCAGAAACTCTTCAGCAAGTTGCTGATCCGTCGCAGCTACCAGTCCGTCATCGACATACAACGTTAGGAGAATCTTTTTACTTCCTATTTGCTTAGTGTATAGACATGGGTCTGCTGTACTTTGTTGGAAGTCAAGTTGACTCAAAACTTGATGGAAACGATAATTCCAACATCTAGGCGCTTGTTTTAAACCGTAAAGGCTTTTCATCAATTTGCAGACTTTCTTAGAGCCATCTGCAAAACCTGCAGGTTGTCTCATGTAGATTTCTTCTTTAAGTTCGCCATATAAGAATGCTGTGGTTACGTCAAACTGTGTAAGGTACAGGTTCTCAGAAGCAGCAACGTTCAACAACGACCTAATGGTTGCCAATCTTGCTACTGGACTGTACGTTTCTTCGTAATCAATGCCTTTCTTTTGTTTGAAGCCTTTCGCAACTAGGCGAGCTTTGTACTAATCTACTGTACCGCCAGGGTTTTTCTTAACTTGGTAGACCCATTTACAGGGTAATGCTACCCTATCGTTTGGCAATTCGCACAAGGTCCAAACTTGATTTTCTTTCAGCGATTTTATCTCATTTTGCATAGCTTTGTGCCATTCAGTGCCGTCAGCACTATTTACAGCTTCCTGATAGCAATTTGGTGCATCTTCGCTAATTTGACATATATAATCATCAAGTCGCTTTGGGTGCGACAGAGTACTCCTGTCTCTAAGATTGTAGCGTTCGTTTCTACTACAATTGGTTCATGAATCTCAATGCCTTCTTAAGAATCCTCAGCATCTACAAAATCCTCATCTCGAGCTTGATCTGCATCAGTGACATCATATTCTCCCTCTAGATCACGCTCGGGTAATACCAATTAACTTTCTCTTTCAAGATCAGACTCAGGCAGTTGTAGTTCCTGATTAGGTATATCACTCGTCTGCTCGGTATCGCCTCGACTTTCAACTTCCCTTTGAATCTCTTCCTCTGCTTCGGGAGTACTTTCTTTTACAGTTGGTGAAATTTTATACTCAACGTCGGTTTCAAAAGTTATGTCTCTGGATCTTATCACTGAGTTTGGTGTCCAGATGCGATAACCGTCATCATTCTCATAGCCAATGAGTTTTCCTTTAATGGCTTTCTTACACAATTTCTTTCCCTTTTGTTTAGGTACGTGGGCGTAACACTCACTGCCAATAATACGAAGATGGCTAACTTTTGGCTTTCTATTGTGCCAAAGCTCAAATGGTACTTTGCCTTTTTCTTTAGTTGGACCAGTTCGATTAAGTACGTATGCAGCAGTGTTTGTCAGTTCTGCCCATAGAAATTGAGGAAGTTCTTCCCTGGCGTGCATCATAGATCTGACAGCTTCAACGAGGGTACGATTATCACGCTCACTACAGCCGTTTTGTTCAGGCGTGTATGGCATCGTAAGTTGCTGTTCTATGCCATGTTGATTTAGAATCTTCCTTTTGTCGTAATTATTAAATTCACCTCCATTATCGCTTAAGAGTGTCTTTACTTTATGCCCTGATGTATTGGCCTCATTAAGCATTTAGTCAAGCTTGATTTTGACTTCAGACTTTTCTTTAATTAAATAAACAAGTCTATAACTGGAGTAATCATCATTGAAATTAACAAAGTATCTAAATTTGCAGCCGCTTGGAGTAAAGGGTCCACACAGATCGGCATGCATCAACCTCCAGGTTTATTTGCTCTTGGTCTAGTCCCAAACTTTAGCCTGTGTGCTTTTCCGTAAATGCAACCTTCACACTTCTTGTTGTCAAGTGGCAAATCGATGCCCATTTCTCGCTTAACAAATTCTCGCACGTGACTTTTATCTTGATGCGCAAAACTGTCTTCACATCTAGTTTAAATAGTCCTCCTTTTGGTTCTCTATTACCAATAATTACTGTCATCCCTTCAACATCTAGTTGGCATTCTCTTACAGTTGATTTAAACAGACTCTTCTGCATTCTATCTTGCGCGGCCAAGGTTGAAAATAGATTTTTCGTTAATGATGGTACTAGCCACACGTCGTGTAGAGTTATTATTCGCCGTTGACCTTTCACGCTGGACTCAAGCATCACCGTTCTGGATCCTTCTGAAGCAATAGCTGTGCCATCTGCTGTGGAGACCGTGTGATTTGTGTCAAAATGCTGAGAGTCGTGAAATATCTCACTCCTGTTAGTGACGTGCCTTGTCGCTCCACTGTCAACAAACCACCTGCGCGTGGTTTAGGTGGCTTTCCATCCTTTATCCATCTCGTGCAGTTACGAACTCTATGTCCAATCTTGGAACAATAGTTACATCTCATGTTCTCATCTTTCTTCTTTTTTCTGCTTAACTACTTGTAGAACTTCTGATGATCCTTGACTTTGACCCTCTTCTTTTGCTTTCAATGACCTCTCGAAAGCGCAAATGTTGCTTGTCAAGTTCTCGATTGTTCTGTCTTGTTTGTTTAGCAAAAGCCAGCTAGATTTAAATGCGAAGAATTTCTCATCGAGGGACTCTAGCACTTTGCAGATAAGGAACATGTCAGGTAGCTTTACACTTGCATCTTCCTTTATAATTTCAGCATTCAAAGCGCTCCATAGATTCTTAAGTTTTGACATTAGCGTGTCAACTCCATCTTCACGGTTGTGCTTGAAGCTAAAAATTGCATGCAAAGCTCATATGCTCTATTTTCCGATTGCCCATCAAATAATCGATGTAGCTCATCCCAAACTTCTCGAGCTGTTTTAAAACACATGACTTTTGTTAAAGTCTCTTCTGTCATGTTGTTTGTGAGTATGAGAAGAGCGCATCTATCCGCATGCTTGAATTTGGCTAAAGCCACATCATACGCAGCAGCTGCAGCGGCACCTCCTCTTGGACTTATAACAGGTTCTCGTACCTTTCCTTCGCATATCTCCAGCGCGTTCTCCCACCTGCTCAAGAGTATAGAGACTTTGTACCTCCATGTTGGCCAGTTACTACCATCCAAATATCCAATCGAAAATTTCGTCGTTACTCCTTCCATTTCATACAACTAGGTAAGTATATTATATATCTTCAGCCATCAACATTTAGCAAGGTCCGTAACCTATTAGAGTTTGTGGAATCGGTAATAGGAAATTGTAGCTAAAGATAGATAGAAGGCGACTATAATTATATTATGAATATATGGAAAACATTTTAACAAGATATATATACGTGTTTTATTCTGTAGTTATTTTACACGACACTTCATGTCAACATATCAACAACACTGTATCCTAGATACCAACTTCTCATTTTATTGTCTATCATTGTATTAAAACCTTCTTTAATTTTAACACCCGCGACTCTGTCCGCGTGGAATAGTGTCTTTGGGTTAACTAGCATAGCAATAACTAATAAGACACATACGTATCTCAGCTACACCGCACCCTACCACGCCATGGAAAATCCCCCCGTCCCCCCTCCCCTCCCCCTCCCCTCACTCCCACTATAAAATGGCTGCCATTGATTGTCTATTGGTCCCTTGATGACCTTCAATGACATAATCCTAGCAATGGCCCAATAGACAATCAATAACAGCCATTTTAAGTTCCATTATGACATTTAGGTTTCCACCTTTTTTTGTAGGTATTATGTGTCCGTATATATACGTCAGTGGTGCGAAGCTACAACAAAAATGACATTTAACACTGACAATTACATTTTTTCCCCTTAATCTGTGAATGTCTGACGTCTGTGATCGTAATCGTATCATCATACGTACAGTCCGGCAAGTATAACTTGGCGCGGCTGTGCGCCACTGTGCTTTTACTTTGTACTTTAATAACAGTTTCTCTTAAACCACTTTTAATTACTTTTGGCATTATTGAACTATTTTAATGTAGCAGATTTATCAACAATAATGTCGCGGTAATCTCTCATTCGTCAAACTCACAGTTTCAAGAGAGCGGAATTAGTTCCAAAAACCACCACCGCCAAGTTATACTTGTGGGATTGTAGTATCATAGTAGTCTGTGATCGTATCGTTTTGTTGATTGTGGTGCGGGGCAAAGAGCTGAAAGAAACTGCTGAAATATCAAATTAATTGAAATAAATATAAGCTCGGCCAGACAGACCCCAGTATAATAGTAGGCTGTATATTTATTTCTGTGAATTTTGCTAATTCTGTGTGTGATTGTGCTTACATGGAGAGTTGAGATTAAAGATATTTGAGAAAGAGTAAAAGTCTAATAAGCCCTCCTTAGCATATTTAAATTAATTTTAATCTCTTATCACGACTACATTACCTTTTAAATCATGGATCAAATGCTTCCGAGTCCGTACTACATACCGGAGATCGACTCCACTCCTTTACATCAACCCGAAGAAGATCAACAAATATTGCCAAATGCAATGCAGCAGCAGCAGTTACAGCAGCAACAACAACAACAGCAATCTCTTTCGGCCATGGGATCTTCTCCTCTCGTCGGGTTCAACTTGATGGGCACTCCACAGAGGACCGCACATACTTATGCTCCGACAGCTAGCTACGCAACTCCACAACAAATGATGCAGCCGCAGACACCTGTATGTATACCAGTACCAGTAGATAACGGTAACATTCTGATTATGTATAAAGGAATAACATGTTCACAAATGATTTCAGCAAAACATGATGTCTCCATATAATATACCCAGTGGAAGTCTGCCCCCACAGTTGCACAGCCAGGCCAGTCCGGCCCCAATGACTCCAATGACCCCACATTCAGCTGACCCTGGCATATTACCACAGTTACAGTGAGTAGCCTATGATTACATGGTTTTGAGTTGTGAAGAAGTAACAAATATAGTAGTGTTGCCAGAATGTTACTTTAGTAACGTTTCATGTTACTTTTTGACCAGTTTATGTTACATTTACGTTACATGGTTGAACTCACTACTCAGAGTAATGGATTACTAGAGCAAACACTCGAGCTGAGGAGAATGTGCATTGCTCAGCTATATACAGGGTGTTTGGTCCATCGTTTGCCAAATTGAAATAGCTGATAGAAGAGGTCATCACCCCTCTTTCCTCCCTCCCCTAGCCGGTTTTAACCTCAACATATTTTAGATATCGATTTAGAGTTATTTTTGAAAGAAAAAACCAATAATTATCATGAACACTTGAATTTTAAAAAAAATCTTCCATGAGTCTTCATAATTATGTTTTATTTTAAAGTGTAATTATAAGGAGCATCAATTAAATTCATAATAGCTCACCAAGAACGTCAACTTTTTTGTCAACGTCAACTAATTGGCTGAGAGACAAGGAAAATTTAAAGATATATTTAAATTTTTTAACTTCACAGTACAATAAAAAAAAATAAGACAGAGAAAGTTCTTCCATTTACTGAATAAATGCCTTACTTTATCCTCTTTCTATTGGTATACAACATGTTATAAAAAGCCCCTCAGTTTTTATACATAATTCGAAGTTCGTTTGAGGGCCCGGTGGCGTATTCGGGAGAATGGTCGGCTTTGATGCCGTGGTACCGAGTTCAAACCGCTGTGCACCAATGGATTTTTCTATCGAAAAATTTATGTGCGCTTCTCACAGTGGCCCTCCGGTGAAGGAAAACATCATTAAGAAACCAACAACCCCTGCATGGTGGTAAGACACTATCTAGTGTCCGCCTGGCCAGCTACCACCCTCATGTTAGAAAATCTGTCACCAAAACATCTAATGTGTTCCGGCAGCTATCCTTGAGAGCCAGTTCCCATTCTAGGCCTAGCGTGCTTACCATCTTCGACCGCATCATCACTTACCAACAGGTGAGATAGTGGTCAAATGTTAGCCTATAAAATATTTAAAAAAAAGTAAATAAAACACGTTTGATGTATTAGCAAGGGTAATTTTTTTATTTTTTTATTCTTGCTCTCCCAATCTGATCTCATACAATAATACTCGCACTCCCGCCCTTATTCATGACCACAGAGTCCCCTAGACCTGAATCCTTTTCTTGACCGCTAGAGGCGCCACTCATGTGGGAAGATGCAACATGCAGGTTTTAATACAGCAAACGCTAACAAAAATTACCCTTGCTAATACATCAAACATGTTTTCTTTACTTCAAATTATGTATAAAAGATGAGGGGCTTTTTATAACATGTTGTATACCAATAAAAAGAGGATAAAGTAAGGCATATATTCAGTAAATGGAAGAACTTTCTCTCTCTTATTTTTTTTTTATTGTACAGTGAAGTTGAAAAAATTTAAAGATATCTTTAAATTTTCCTTGTCTCTCAGCCAATTAGTTGACGTTGACAAAAAAGTTGACGTTCTTGGTGAGCTATTATGAATTTAATTGATGCTCCTTATAATTACACTTTAAAATAAAACATAATTATGAAGACTCATAGAAGATTTTTTTTAAATTCAAGTGTTCATGATAATTATTGGTTTTTTCTTTCAAAAATAACTCTAAATCGATATCTAAAATATGTTGAGGTTAAAACCGGCTAGGGGAGGGAGGAAAGAGGAGTAATGACCTCTTCTATCAGCTATTTCAATTTGGCAAACGATGGACCAAACACCCTGTATACTGTAATGCAAGGCAACTGTCACTTGACCTTTTAAGTGACAGTTCCAGTGAAATTTTGTTTTTATCACAGTCTAAGTTCTATTCTCGGCCCTCCAGAGGCCTACTAACCTACTAGTCGCCACCTGAGTAGTAACAAAATAAAATTTAAATTAACTATCTATTTGTATCAAAATATGAAAATTAAAAAAAAACCATTACTTTTCTTGTCAAACCGTTTTTCGAACTATCTTAGGTTACTTTTGAGGACAAACAGGACAGGCACTGGCAACACTGAAATATAGTAACACTTGGTGTGCTTCATAATGCTACCAGTGATCATTAAGATAAAGGGTGTGTTCCTTAAGACTTTAAACTATCTCCATTCTACATTTCATGTAGTAATCTATGTAGCTGTATTTCGGCTTGAAGAGTAACACAAACTAATTGAAAGCTTTGGCAATTGATAATGTTGTATAAAATTAATTATGTGCAGTATTACACCTATCTGCTTTAGAGACTTAGTTAGTTTTTTTATGCTTCTTGTCAGACAAGCACTTGACTACTATCTCTCCTGATATTAAGTGACACTGTGGTCTCAGATGGAATCGTGTTTGTCTGGAAATGGAAAAAGGCAGTGAGACGAGGTGCAGTACAACTGATTGAAGTCCAATAACACTCAGGGCAGCGACTATTATAGAGGCTTAACTCCATCAAAGGGAAAATCTGCCGCCATAACATTTTTAGCGTTCTGGCAGCGCAGCCCTTGAGAGTATTCTAGGCCTAGAATTGTTCACCATATTCAACCACATCATCACTTAGTGATATAGTGGTCAAACGCTAGCCTTATATGAAAGATGTCCTTGAGAGCCAGTTCATGTGTAGCACACCTAGAATGGTCTAGGGCTAATGTGCACACTAGGCCTAGACCGAGGCCTAATGTGCTACTATTGTCATTGTCATTTACGAACAACTGATATAGTGGCTTATATAAAATAATAAGATCTTTTGATAAATGCTCGATAAGATTGTTTAAAAAACTAAAAATAACCGACTTCAATGCTGTGCTATTAATTTCCAGTACCAATTTTGAGGTGTTTATCTCTATATCTCTGGAGATACTTATCAGACCTCGATAAAATTACCATGGTACCACACTTGGGATGTCTCCTTTCCAACAAAAAAAGAATAATCAAAATCGCTTCATAAACGACCGAAGTTATCCGCGAACAAACATAAAAAAAAGTGTTAAAAAAAAAAAAAGTATATGTGGTCGAATTGAGAAACCTCCTCCTTTTTTTTAAATCGGTTAAAAAACCAAAATAACCGATTTCAAATGCTGCGCTATTAATTTTCAGTACCAAGTTTGAGGTGTTTATCTCCATATCTCTGTACTGATACTTATCAGATCTCGATGAGACTATGGTACCATCCTTGGGATATCCTCCTTTCCAAAAAAAAAAGAATCATCTAAGTTGGTTCATAAGCAACTAAGTTATCCGCGAACAAACATAAAAATATATATATGTATGGTTGAAACCTCCTCTTTTTTGAAGTCCGTTAAAAACTTATATAAAAAAAAGAAAAATTCCTAAGAACTCGTAACTAACAATATCCCTTGCATGTAAAGCTGATTTTAAGCTCTAAACAATAATGTTTGAATTTTTTATACTTCCAGGAATATAGTATCAACAGTGAATTTAAATTGCAAACTGGACTTGAAGAGAATCGCCCTGCATGCCCGTAATGCAGAGTATAACCCAAAACGTTTCGCAGCAGTTATCATGAGGATAAGAGAACCCAGGACCACAGCACTGATTTTCTCATCTGGGAAAATGGTCTGCACCGGTGCCAAAAGTGAAGAGGACTCACGATTAGCTGCGAGAAAATATGCAAGAATCATTCAAAAACTTGGGTTCATTGTAAGTCTGTTACGTCAACGTTGTTATAAATGAAAATAAATTGTATTTAATACTCTTTATTAATCCTGCTTTCCTAATTATTTGTATATATATATTTTGTTATTCTATCACATACATACTAAAATATTTCTGTCAGCTAGTGAGCAAAAAAAAGCAGTCAGATTTTTTTTTGTCATTTATAGGCTAGCGTTTGACCACTATCTCATCTGATGTTAAGTGACGATGCGGTCGACGTATGGTAGCACGCTAGGCATAGAATGGGAACTGGCTCTCTAGGATAGCTGCCGGAACACAATAGATGTTTGGCGATAGATTTTTTAACTTGAGGGTGGTAGCTGGCTAGGTGGACAATAGGTGGTGATAGCATTATGCCAATGCGCTGCAATCATCGCCTTACAGACTACGAAAGCTGTCTAAATTAGCGAGCAAGTAGCGGTTCTACTACGGCAACTACTACTATTAATAAAACTGTTTTTGTTACAGGCAAAATTTCTAGACTTCAAAATTCAAAACATGGTTGGCAGTTGCGATGTCAAATTCCCTATCCGGCTTGAAGGCTTAGTACTGACTCACGGACAGTTCAGTTCATATGAACCAGAGCTGTTCCCAGGCCTCATATACCGGATGGTCAAACCTCGAATTGTATTACTTATATTTGTATCAGGAAAAGTTGTCCTGACTGGTGCTAAGGTTAGAGCAGAAATTTATGAGGCCTTTGACAATATTTACCCCATACTGAAGAGTTTCAAAAAACAATAGCTAGTTATAAGTTTAGTATATTTTCTTACAGATTAATGTGCTTGTTCATAGTTAAGAGTTAATAAAATTTATCTTATTTAATACCTGTGTGTACATCTTATTCTATCATGACATGAGCATTAAATATTTTTTTAAGTTATATATTTACTGTGTGAAGGAACATAGATTCAGAAAATTGTATTTGTATTTTGAAATAGAAATTAATCTTAATATCTGTAGGTCCCACCCATGTATGGAGGCAGAATATCTTTAAACTGTGTCCTTAGATCTTGTACCTATAATACTTACAGTCCGGCAAGTATAACTTGGCGCGGCTGTGCGCCACTGTGCTTTTACTTTGTACTTTGGTAACAGTTTCTCTTAAACCACTTTTAATTACTTTTGGCATTATTGAACTATTTTAATGTAGCAGATTTATCAACAATAATTTCGCAATTAATAATATAATTAATTAATCTCTCGGAATTAGTTCCAAAAACCACCACCGCCAAGTTATACTTGTCGGACTGTAATTGTATCGAAAGAATACAGCGAGATGCAGCTATTATGTAGAGACATATCAATTGTTCATTCATTACAAATTTTGCAATAAGACCAGTTATTGCGTAATTATTATTACGAATTAACTAATGGAATGAGAGGTAACATGCTGAATAGGCTGTACCAGCGACATCCTTCCAAAAGACGCCGAATGATTATTAGCGCGCGGTACAATCTATTCCTTAATTGACCGAGTTATGCGGTCGCAGGAAACTGTTTGTGATTCGCGCTTTCTACTAGTTTTGGTAGGATTTCGCTGGGCTGTACCTATAGTTGCATGCCCTTCATTCCATACATTACGATCACGATAGTTTTCATACATTATGATAAATCACAATATATGGCCGCTGTTCGTTTATGATAATATGTAGCCTTTGAAGAATATAGGTTTTGAAAACCTTCCCAAATTTTGTGACATTGCATTGATCTTGTGGAAAAGACTCCATTGTGATATCAATTTCTTCAAATAATTTATTCCAATTTGGTGCATGGTACACATTTGAAACTCAAAAATGTTACATAATACATACGTAGAATACAAACTGTAGCTACAACATCAAAGATCACAAAATAAAATAAAAATATGTGCTTTTGTGATTTCATCTTAAACCATGTTTGTGCAACATGAACGCTATAATACTACTTGGAGAAGTGTAGTATTCGATGAAAGAAACTTTTCTGACCTTTTGTAAATTTCCTCTGCCGCCTGTTCTTTGTACCTACTCTCTAAAGTAAGTAGATTTTACTCTGATACTAAAGATGTACATTGATGAATGAATGAGTACATCCGCGGTACATTCAATGTAACAGACATACACGAGAAATTAAAAGAGAACAGAATGCGTTGGTATGGCCATGTGATGAGACGGAATGATGACCATATGACAAAATCCGTACTAAACATCGAAGAAGGAAGGAGAGACCGCGGTCGACCTTCTGTTACCTGGATGAAGACAATACAGAACGACCTTAAAACTTTAAATGCAACAGATGTGACAACCCACAACCGTGCGAAGTGGCGCAGAATTACTAGGAGGGCTGACCCCAAATAAATTGGGAATAATAGCCAGGAGAAAGAGAAAGAAGACTAAAGATGTACATTGCTCCTTAAAATTAATAACATTACATTTTATTTCTGGATGAATATTTTTTTAATGAAACCGGTTCATTTTAATCTTATACATTTGAATTTGAAAGAAGTGGTTAGCGATGATGTGGTCGAAGATGGTGAAAACGCTAGGCCTAGAATAGGCCTCTTGACTCTCAAGGGCATCTAAAGAGTATAATAACTGTTCATGAAGAGGGCATCTATCTGTGGACGAACGCCCTTGCTAGGATTTGAAACGGCGACCTCTGACTTAGAAACAAGCCATCAGGTAAGGATTTCCCTGTATATAATGTTCTCTGTTTACATTATCGGAGCTATCGAAATTGTCAATAACTAATTACTATTTTTTTAATGCATTTTGGGATACGCAGTGAACGCAAGCTGCAATTTTCAAAATTTAGGGTGCCTGTTTGTTATCTAGCGACATCTAGATATTGAGTCTTACATCACATACTCTGTAATGAAGTATTTTCAAAGCTCCTAGTAACGTTAGACCCCAATAGATGGCGTACATATGAGACAATCTAAACCGAATTCTGCATAGATTCCTAATAATAGTATACACATATAGTAATCTGTGATTCCTAAGCGATCTAGTTTATGAGTGCACTGTATCCAATAGTACTCGTATCGTAAAGTGAATACCCGAATAATTTTATATCTCAGTGTCGTCGCTCGAGCGCATGAATTAAAGCGTCATCTATCGGGTAATATCTGAACCCTTGTATAGGCTACAGGCATAGAGAATACATGGCTACAGGGGTGTTCACAACACAAACATTCGGAAACTGCCTTTCCTCTCCTTCGACTTGGTTGGATTATTGCAATTTTTAATGTCAATCCGTTTTTTTGGCGGGTACGTGAAAAGTGTTTGCTGTCTTATTCTATTTTCAACCGACTTCCAAAAAGGAGGAGGTTCTTAATTCATCTGTATGTTTTTTTGTACTAATGTATGTTACGAGATTACTCCGTCAATTGTGAACCGATCTAAATGTTTTTTTTTATTGGTAGGGTAAATTTCCAATGTGGTCCCATTGTAATTTCATCGAAATCTGATAAGTATTTCCAGAGATATGGAGATTTCAACCTCAAACTTGGTATTGAAAATGACTAGTGCGGCGTTTGAAATTTTAAAGTAGTTTTTTTTTAGTTATTTAACAGTCTTAAATTATTTCCTAAAACTTATGTTCTTCCGCGAGTTAAGTGTAATAAATGTGGATTATTAATAATTTAAGGGCCGGTTAAATGTGTACAAGTGTAGGACAAAAGAACAATGTTGCAAAACATACCATTTTATGTTCACACCAAAATTCCAATAAAAGGCTTCAGTCAATCTTTAATCAATCTTTACTGAGGGTATGACTTGGACTGGACTATGACTTTAACACTTTGATTGAACGTGACCTTGAATTGACTTCACGACTTGTACTACTAAAACTTTAAAATGTCTTATACTTTAACACTGGCTAAATACACCGATCGTTTGGAGCCATGATAAAAAATGTTAGCCCGTTCGCCAAAATAGCTGGCACCGAACATGACTAACACTGCTTCTGTTCGGTGGGTAGATTTAGCCACGGCCGAAGCAAGGTGGTAGGAGTATATTACTTATATCGATGTTTCGCCTGACTTGCTACAAAAAAATAGCTTACCTACCACCATTTAAGGAGAAAATCTGCCACAATAACTTTCCTTACGGGGTTCTGGCAGCACAGCCCTTGAGAGTCAGAGGAGGTATTCTAGGCCTAGCGTGTTCACGATCATCGCTTAGCACCAGGCGAGATAGTAGTCCTTCGCTAGCCTATAAGATATTTAAAAAAAAAACCTTTGGTGGAGTACATGTCATTTTATTTAATACCTGACTTATGAAAGGTTGTTATTAGTTTGACTCTAGGTTTGACTTGTATGTCTATCTGTGTGCCTGTGGCATCGTAGCGCCCAAGCGGATGAACCGATTTTGATAGTTTTTTTGAAAGGTGACTTCATCGAGAATGCCTTAGTTACGATGCAAGGAAATCTGTTAAGCTGCTTGAATACCATCAGCTCTTTTCTAGTTAATGAGAGTACTTATGAACTGTATTAAAGCAACTTTCATAGGTCTGATCCGTCCAAAAATTGGATATCCTGTTTAATGCTTAATTTGATTTTTGATGATTGATTGACTTTGATTCCTCAAATGATAATGAATCTTAACTTGATGCTTGGGCATCTCCTGGAATCTGATCTGAAGGATACCCAACTCCTCGCCCACTTACAGCAAAGATGCAGTGGCTCTTTGGAATGGTATCATTTGACATTATATTTATATATATATATATATATGTATTTTTAATACTTTATAGGCTAGCGTTTGACCACTATCTCACCTGTTGGTAAGTGATGATGCGGTCGAAGATGGTAAGCACGCTAGGCCTAGAATGGGAACTGGCTCTCAAGGATGGCTGCCGGAGCACATTGGATGTTTGGTGACAGATTTTCTAACTTGAGGGTGGTAGCTGGCCAGGCGGACACTAGATAGTGTCCTACCACCATGCGGGGGTTGTTGGTTTCTTAACGATGTTTTCCTTCATCGGAGTGCCACTGTGAAAAGCACACATAAATTTTTCTATAGAAAAATTCATTGGTGCACGGCGGTTTGAACTCGGTACCACGGCATCAAAGACGACCGTTCTCCCGATTACGCCACCGGGCCCTCATACCTTAGCTATAGCACCTTTAGAGTGGACGTAGGTTCTTAGCTTACACTGTACTTATTTTTATTTCTAAGCGGTAGGTATTTGTTTATATCATAGGTACAGGCTAGCGTTTGACCTCTATCTCACCTGTTCGTAAGTAAAGATGCAGTCGAGGTACCACTATAATATGCCTAATATATGAAGTACAATTCCAATGACGTCACATATGTATATACCATTAACTTACTTACGTGCTCATGACCCCTGTATTCCTCCCTTTTACCCTGTAGCTTCTTGGGTTGTTTATAAAGTAAATATGTGTAGCTACTGTGCCGAATACATGGTCGTATCTACTACGTAAAGAGCCCACTTAAGATTATGCTAAAGACTGTTTTCTTAGGCCAGTGTTATCACCTCGTCCAAAGAGAGTGTTTGCATTTCCTACAACATCCTGAATTAATAAAGTTAGAAGCACGAAATACCTAAGGTGACAATGCGGCAGTGGCACGCAAATCTGTGGAATATCAATAGAGTACAACTTTAATTAAGAGGGAACGCGGTGCATTTTTCCATACAAATTTATTATGTATGTATTCCCCTGTTTCTGCTTTTCAAATGCTTGTAGAGAAAAAAATTCTTTATAATATATGTCAAGGTATGCCGTAGGTACGCCTCTGTTATTTGCTGTTTTTGACCACCAATTGCAAAAAGAAATATGACCCTTCAAAAACCTGAAAAATGACCTATTTTACTGCCCTGATCTAAACGGCTACCAGAAAAAATTGAAAGAGTTTAAAGACAAAAAAATGATAGGTGCAAGGTTGCACTCATCTGCAAAAATGTTGTACAAAAATAATTTGATCGGATCAGTTTTCGAGGAGAAAACAGGGGAAGTCAACATTTTGTAGGTAAAATGGGTCTGTGTTGCTGTTGTCCCTATCGCACTCTATTTAGTTGTACGGGCAAGGCGCGACGGCATTAGTTTCTTTAAAATACATATTTTTCAAATTCCTCGAACCCGCCTTTCCTCTTAAGAATGTAAAATAACTACGGTCTTAATTATCTACTATGTTACTAATTACCTTAGTTATTACTGACTAGCTGCGCCCCTCAGCCCGCGTTTCAAAGTATCCCATGTAATTTTACTATAGTAGCTTTTTTTAAATAGTAAACGGTAACAGGACATGCACGACGCTCGCCTGATGGCAAGCGATGATGTCACTGCACTGCGCCTGTTACCTTGAGACATAAAGATGTTGAGTCTCACATACCCTGTAATTTCACGGGACACCTTGCCATTTCAACCGAAAAACATTCCTATTTCACGTCTGAAAATTAATTGGCTAAGTGGTGGTACCGCCCCAGCCGGACTAGCAGAAGACCTACCACTATATTACTAAAACCACTATATTACTAAACTACAGTAGCTATCCCTGTGCAAAATTTCATCCAAATCGGCCATTTGACCGAGAAGCCAATTGTGCACCAATGTGAATGATTATCTTTTCATGGGTAGGGTAAGTTTCCACGGTGGTCCCATTATATAATTAATTAAGATCTGAGGAGACTGAAAATGAACCAAGTTTGTTGACTAGCCAGGTACGAGTATGTTAGTACCTAAGTTAAGCAGTATTAGGAATTTCCCTTTAGGGTATTATAATGTGCTTTTGCTAAATAAATAAAACTCATCACTTATTCATATGCAAACATTTCCCTCAACGCCAAGCAACCTACGTAACATCTCATTTAAAATGTAAGCACCATTAAGATAGCTGTACGTATGTATAGGTAAACCTACCTCAAAAGAGGTAGATAGAAGATCAGTATCTTCGTAAGATTATTGTCTTGGCGCATCTTTGTCTTACAAGCTACATTCATACATAATAGAAGATAATAAAAACTAAAAAAGAACCGACTTCAATGTTCATTTTCAGTACCAATTTTGAGATGTTTATCTATATATCTCTGGAGATACTTATCAGACCTCGGTAAAATTACCATGGTACCACCCTTGAGATATCTCCTTTCGAACGAAAAAAGAATAATCAAAATCGGTGCATAAATGACGAAGTTATCCCCGAACAAACATAAAAAAAATATATATATATATATATACGGTCGAATTGAGAAACCTCCTCCTTTTTTTGAAGTCGGATAAAAATAGGATTCAATAGAGGATTGAAATTACTTGCATCTGGCTAGGTGGAAGGCTGGTACACCGACATTACCTAATGGATATGAAAATAGTGTACATGTGAAACATTTGGATTAATACACTAGGTGCGGTGCCACTCCCAACGCAAATATTTTCGGGGACAATTTATATAAGTGGGTCACAGTCGCAGTCCCACACCCCGGTTATTAAACGTGATCTCGAGGAATCATATCGCGGATTCGGGTGCCAAGTGTGCCGTTTCCTGCTCGAAGGGTTCGAGTTTAAATAAGTTACTGGACTGCATCGAGAGGTGGCAGATGCGGGTCGGTACTGTCGTTAGTGCGAGTGGATGTGAGCGAGCGAGGCTTCAGGCTTCGCTGTGGGCCTGCGTAGCGGGGCGCGTGCGCGCGGGGCGCTGGCGTCGCCTCGCGGCAGTCCCCTGCGCGTCTTGGAGCACGCCGTACCTGCGCTCCATTTTCGCCACACCTGACGCATTGTTCGCTCTCGTACTCTATGAAATAACAATGATTTCGCTGACGAACGCCTTCCCCTCAGTGTTTTAGTCCATGTTTATGTGATAAGATCGGGCGAGCGACGTCCCGGCGTCCTAGCGACCGGTCCGGGCAAGGAGGCTGCGCCGGTCTCACGCCCGTCTACAGTGGAATGCGGCAATTTTAACTACTGCGGACCCGGGAACGATTTCACAAACAGGGATCAAGCGATCGCTGCCCTTGCAATAAGGTAGGTGCTGCAACCCTTCCCCTTATCGATTTACTATTAGTTATGCCTCGACTACCTACACGTTTTAGTTCAGCATAGTAAATGTCCCAGTCACGCACTCGACTTATTAATCCATCATGACTCGCCATGGTGGCTTCGATCGCCAAGTGGAATTGTAGTAGGTAATAATATCTTGAAGAACAGGGTTTTTTACTACACTATAACTAGATATCTAAAGCCTCCTCGAGTAAGTAGGTGCTAAAACTGGTCAAACCGATTTATCTCGTGAAGATGTTAAATTAACTGGAAGACGCTTCAATCTACGGTTATCTCATTTAAATTTGCTTACAAGGTAAGAACAACTAAATCAAGACACTGAGCGTTGATTCTAGACCATGAAATAATAAATGCTAAGAGAACATCACGTCAAACATCCTTTACGGATAGATTACATCAAGTTCCGTTAACTGGCATTCGCATTGTTCGTGGTCTCGTCAGTAACAAATAAATACTTTACTTATGTCATCTTTTCGAGCTATAGAATTGATACTTACAAAATTGTACTGGAGCCACCTAGGGGAAAATAGGTCTACTGTAAATCATTGATACTTACAATCAAAGAGAAGGTGCCTATCAGGTACTTTTATGCCTATTTAATAACTACTTCTTACAAACGTAGTAATATGTCAGTCCACAATTATCATTACCAAAGAATCAACAACACATTTACCGGAATACGATCAAGTAAAATCAATATCTGTTTACCTTACATTGTTTTCAAGAAGCATTCCTACAATATTTTGTTGACCTATTCCAATTAACCCGTCACAGAATAAATAATAGTAGAAAGGGTATAGTGATTAATATTTGTACTATTATTTATTCTGTGGTAGTACTTACTCCTGCTGCTACTCCTAGAAAATTTCTAACAATACATTACTACTAACTTACTTAGCTCCATTCTTTGTACTCTACCATACTTCAGATGGGTACTTCGAGGTATTCTGTTTACTGTTGCGTTTGGTTTAAGTATCTATATGATAGGATACGCAAGATATGAATTGAAACTATGGTTTACTATCGACAAGGAGATATAACTATTGATCAAGAAGTTTTAAATTAGTACTACAGTTATAAACATTACGAAGCGTCAATCTCTTATATGTTTTTAAGAGACCATTAAATCTGAGCGAATCTGCTCTCATTGTGCGTTTAACCGTTTCAGTTCAATTCTTAAAATGGTTTGTAAGAATTGCGAAATGCTCATGATGGCAGTGCAGGAATACGATGGATTAAGTAAGATAGATCACTTTCTTTTCGGTCGGCAGCGGGTCTGCCGCGGAGAGATCTATTCAGTTTCGCCCTCAATTTCTCACGGTAATGCGACGTCTGAGAAATATATTACGAATTGTGCATTGTTTCGTGTGTACCGACGACGATTTAGATATTTCATACCTGTATATACATTTTAACTATTACTTGAATGAGTCTAACTCGTATTTCTGTATTCCAAACGATGATAACTTGCCATGCTTCGACGAGCTGTTTAATTAATTGTGCGTTAGATAAAGGGATTGCACCATTGGAAACCTCACGCTATCTCTGGGAAATTTCCTCGGAATAAAGCTACGCTTCTGTGCATTGATTATTAATGGATACAGCTGAGATGTTTTCGGTCAGGTCATTGATATTTAACTGTTCCATGCATAAGTAGACACCTGCACGAGTTCGACTGCTTGACATACATGTAGGAATGTATGAATCAATATTATAATTTTATATCTAGTGTCTTGAAATAAAACGATTGACACTTCTCATTCAACGGCTGAGATTTATCGAGCTATTCGATACCGAAGATGTTGCAAGTTTATATAATGAGCGCTCAAAAGCAATATCTCTTTCATGAGCAACAAAAACTTACACAAGCACCGCTATCTTACACAATGGAAGCAAATCCGCTGTCTATTATTTAAAAAGGTAGCCCTTTTACGATTAAATGTGAATAGGATGTCGGGGTGGTCTGCGATCATGTGCCTTAAGGTAAAATAAATGTTGTGGGTCAGGAAGGGTTCCCGCGAGTCGGGGAGCTAATTTTGCAATGTTTGTTATGGACGACTTAACTGCCGAGCCAAGCATGTAGGTAGACGTCGTAAAGTTAAAGGTTCGCCGCTTTCCCATGGCCGCGGGCTCGCTCCGCAGTCCGCACATTATTATTGTGTATTGTACAGTGTCCTTGCCGGCCTCATTCAAATACATGAATAGACGCGAGGGTTGATTGATGTAGGTGGGTGTGTTCTCATTACGCAGGTAGAATATAAAACGTCCTTTAAAATTCACGCCGGGAGATGACGCCGTAGGTACTATTCTTGTAGGCAAATCGATAAAAAACCGAGCCTTTGTTGTTCCTTTCCCTTTTTATTTGCACAATAATGAAAACATAAATCAATCAGTCGAACGGTTCTTTAGCGCCGTTTGGTGTAAAATATAACACATTTTTTTGTCTTTGAAGGCTTCGAATACGAGTCTGAGATGGGTAACGTGAGAAAATCAAATAAACTGGGTCTTTCTTATGTTGCTTGCCGATGACATTTACATACTACTTTTCTGAGTATTCAATATTGGTTTAGGAACTAGAACTGAGAATGTTGTATGCGCGATACATGTAGAGAGGTCCATTCAAGCGTCCGCCGTGCTCGCATGGACCGGCGGCGCACTGTGCGCCTGTGTGGGTGTTACTCAATTAGAATCTAGTTTTTAAACGTGAATGGTAGATAGATGTTCGTAGGAGGCTCAAGAATGCACTCACGAATAGTAAAAAATACAAAATGTTGATTAAGCTCGGGGAGACTAGAACGAATTTAGAACGTCGGACTCTAGGGAAATGGGTTTTATATTATTTTTGTGGTTTTGTTTGACACTGCTATTCGAAGAATTCTTTCAAAGTAAGAACTAGGCTCGGATACAATCCTATTTGAATATTTTAATTATAACGTTTAAAGGTTGCATTAATTTTGATCACGCCGTTTATTGTGCGGGCATAGAGCAATCAAGAGTTGAACTAAACCAATATTTTAACTATTTCGATCACTTTAATCTATTTTAAAATTAAGCTATTCAACTTTAAAACGATGTATTTGAAAGTACTTAAAACAACAAGTAAGGCGATCGTGTGGAAAATTTATAATAAAACGGCCCGCTGATATTCTCAGAAACTGGGGCAAAGCCAGGACAGGGCGTAAGCCTAACTAATAGTCGGGGAGTGAATGAAGTATTAATTTACGTTTGGTACATAATACAAAAAGGGTTTCGTTATCCTCATTAACAACGGAAACTGAAAGCCTTTTATAATATAAAAGTTAAGTCGAGAAGTAACAATTTTGTTATTATTATAACATTGATGTGTTTTTTGTCCATATTATATGAAGTAGATGTTCATCTAATGGAAAGAGTTATGGGTAATATTAACTTGTACTATTGACCAATCGACTAAGATTACTTAACTCACAAGTTACAAATATAATCTAAGCTTAAAGCCACAAAGCTAAGCCTGCGATCTTATTAGAATCGTATATCTAAGAGCAGAATCAAATATTTGCCCCGTTGCCCGTGCGGGTATAGTTCCTACGTAAGTTGTGTACTAAGCCTGACGAGCCTGCGTTCTACAATCCGCTGCGGCGAGCTACTCACACGGATTAAAATTCAGGCGACGTATTGTACGTGTGTTACTGCCCTAATAACAATAAGATTATGTTCTTTTGTCATGCTAACCATGGGAAAGTAAGTTAATTATTGCTATAATTGGAATACTGATAAGTTCGAGTCGAAATCACACTACTTGTCGTTACTTATCTTATCGCAAAGATGTTTAATTATATATTTCAATGAAATTAAAATGTTTGCACGAGTTCATGCTACAATTTTTCAATGGACATTTGAATGAGTATAACCTTATTGTATTGAGATATATTATTCTGATATTTAAAAATATGCCAATGTTATTAATACACGTTATAATTATTCGAATCAATAATTTTAAATATATATTTCCCGACCAAAAGACTTCAACGCGATACTACAGTTTAGGCACAGATTATATAATAGTTACTACGTAACAGATACTTCACTTCCCTACAAAAACACAATACCAACGTTTATTTCAGACAATACAAGCAAAAATGTGTCTAAGGCGCTCGACCTAGTATTGTTATTACTTCGTTCAGCGCGCGATGTACCGGCGCGCCCCGATTCAGTAAAGGGTTGACTCAATAAACTAAAAAAAAGTTAACGAATAATTTTTATTTACCTCACAAAATTACATCAAAGTTCCTAACTTAGAGTCGAATTTTATGTCGGAAAAGTAAATTTTACGCCGTCTTGTCATTTTAGTATCGGTAGCATAAAAATGAAACATATTGTGCTTGTTTTTTGTCAAACCCGCAAAATGTCTATGAAAAACTTAAATTGTTTCTAAGATAGAATACGAATGCGCAGTTATCCCGTCATTTGAATAATAATATACGTTGCGTGTGCGTGAGCAGTGACAACCAACTGACAGATAGTACCGGCGCAGGTGACGAAAGTTTAGGTATAAATCGCAGTAGCTATGGGCGAGTGAGGGAGGCCTGGTTTAGGTATAGTAGAAACCATTGCTATAAACCATATAATAGTTCTAGGACCATAGTTATATTGATTACACCACATCCCATGCCGGATTCACAAAACAATAGGCACAGAGCGCATTTAGCCTCATTTTACATATCTCTCATTTCTTCTGTATTCATCAATCTTATGATACACGAACGCCGCGCGCCGGTCACGACCGCCCGCGGCCAAAAGCGCAAAAGCTATTTGTAAATGTAGATGGAAAAAAGTATGTAAATGTCGTCTGATACACCTCATACCTATCGCAATATAAAATCACCTATAATGTAAAAATAGCTTAGCACCTATAAAATAGCTTTTCCACCTTCCTAATAAGGGCGCGTAAATGTGGTACGTTACGTTACAACGAATTCCGTTCAGCCTTTACTTAGCATTATTTCCGCTAATGTTGTCCAAAGGGCTGCAACGGAGTGAGTTTGGACGAAATATGGTGTCCACGTTTGGAAGCGACACTGGCCACGCCTCTTGACCTACTGTCGTCATATGCATGCCTCTAATGCGGTGTCCACTTACTTTTGAGTAATTGTAGGCTGTACTCTGAGGCTTTAGTAACAGAACACCAATTAAATTAAGATGTTACCCAATGTTAGACTATATGATGCTTCGTGGGTGGCATCTAAGAATTATGTTGTATGTTATTGTTAAATATTTAGTATTGTTATATATTTGTGCTATTGTTTTAATTAATTTTTTTTTTTTTTTTATATTGTTTCCTTTCACATGCCATGACATGGCGAAATAGATGGTCTCCTATATATTTACTATCTTTTGTATATTGTATTTCATGTGAAATAAACTCATTTCATTTCATTTAGTATCTATTGTGTTGTTATAATTTAGATATAGATTAAGAATAATTATTAAGAGCAGATATGAGAGTGAAATATTTAGATATTATAAATACAAGTATATATATATTAAGACATACATTTAATAGTAGCATTTCTCATCCTAATGTTTAAAATGAAGATGCTTCAGTGACAAAGGCACGTACAGAAGAAATATTGGAAATTTTGTTTGAAATATAAATTTAATTCTTTTAACATTTCCAAATTATAGTCACATATAACATAAAAAATACATAACATTATTTAATCACAGTGCTACACAGTGGGGATAATGGGTTTAATTACGCAGAGCGGCCCCACCCGTAGCACACGTAGATGTCGTAGAACATCGTAGCACATCATAGGATGATGAAAAAAAATCAAACATTCTCAGTAGGCGACCTCTCTGTGATAATGGTAATATACTCTTCGAACAAGAGCGTGGGTGTCATTAAACCTGCAAAATAACAGGGATTTATTTATACCTACCGGTGTATTTTTTTAACAATCTGAACGTTTTTCCCGCTTACTGTTTTGATAATTTAATTAAGAGATGACATCTTTGTTTTCATTCACAAAGGCCTTCTTCCATATTACCTCTTTGTTCGAGCGAACTATCTTTCAATCTGGAGGAAGCATTTCCATATTTGTGAGTTCAAATTAGTAACAAGTAGGTCGGAACAAGTTGGAGTACAATGAACAACACTGCAAACATGTACAAAATAACAAGAGGGCGGAGTGGAGGCAGCAGTGGGCTCAAAGGTGAGTATGCAAGGCTGTGGCTTCTGCGGTCGCTCCCCACACGGGCACTTTCACCGATTCCCTCATTAGCGATGCCACACCGACTCTTCTGTAAACACTTGGCGCCTACAAATGGTTGTTTCGCCCTCCGCATAACGTTCGCAGACGTGTTCGAGAGCAATCTTTGTGAAAACGAAACGCGATGTTTTACCGCACACACACTCCTCGCATAAATCACGATGATGTTTTATTTGTGAGGTGTTTTTGTCGTTGAAATCTGGTAGCGAGGAATGAAATGTTAACGTTCACTATTTGCACTTTACTGTGTTCTAGAACCCATGCTATCGGATTTCATAGTACCTACGTTCAAACTGCCTTCAGTAGATTTTGAGTTTCAGAAATCAATCCTCACCTCACACATCCGTATAAAATTAACTTACAAGTTTTTCCATCATTATCGGCTTACCATAAGTTTACGGAGCATCTTCCGAGTGAAAATTAGGTGCGTACAACTTTTTCATTCGAGTCCGCTCTCAAACAAGAGTCCAGCTTAATTCCTAGAACAGAAACACGGCAAAAAGAAAGTCTCGTTAGGAAAGTCGTCGCAAACTCGTGTCATTCCACGTCCATTTTCGGCGAGGATCCCTAAAAAAGTTCTAATTAACTAAAAGCAGAAGCTTGTCCGAGTGGCGTAGTGTCCGTTACATAATTGCAGTTGATGCCGAGAGACGGATGCGAGCCGAGGCTCGCGACCGGTACTCCGAAACCAGACGACAAAGCTAGAAGCTTTTGAAACTCAAAACCAGGTTTAATTGTTCCCACCTCGGAGCAAAACGGAAGAGAAAAATGCGACATTGTTTTATAAATTACAGCGGCTGGAACCATTGCGCGTCCTTTGATTAATTGAGTTTGCTTTTGATACATAAACTTATGAACTATCGTTAGAAGCAAACGCAAACTAGCATAAACTCATCAGCGCGGTTTGCCACTGCAATGCGACTGCCGACAGTTTTGCAGTTGTATCGCAACTTGCAATTTACGATATCCATGAATCGAATGAACCATGTTTCATGCTACATTGAAAAATGTCCAAACAAAAGATGTAGCTGTTGTTTGGTTGTGCCGCGATTCTGAATGATGAATGATGTTTTCAGAGGCTTCCCATGGTTCGGTTGTATTTTTTTTTTTTTTTTTTATATAATATAGATCGGCAAACAGGCAAGCGGCCCACCTGATGGTAAGTGGTCACCGCCGCCTATTGACATCTGCAAAACCAGAGGTATTGCCGGTGTGTTGCCTACCTTTATTAGTGAGCACTCTCATTACTCTTCGTTTGAAGCTACCAAGGTTGAAGGTTTCAGGGAAAGTTTCAGGTGGGAGATCATTCCACATCTTACAGGTACGTGGGAAGAACAGTCGTGTGAAACGAGTAGTATGTGATGCCCACGTATCTATAATGTGCGGATGTGCTTTTTGACGGTGTCGGGAGTTCCGATGGTAGAAACGGGACGGAGGAATGATATTAAAAAGCTCTTCAGAACATTCCCCGTGATAGTACCTATAGAAAAGGCTAAGAGAGCCAACGTCGCGACGAAGACTCAAAGGTTCCAATTTATCAGTTAGCTTGGGGTCGTCGACAAGTCTAATAGCTCTTCTCTGAAGGGAGTCAAGTGGTTGCAGTTGATATTTCGGTGCACCACTCCATAGATGAGAACAGTACTCAATGTGTGGCCGAACTTGCGCCTTATATAACAACAGACGTTGGCTCGGGGTGAAGTACTGTTTGGCTCTATTTAGTACACCGAGTTTTTTAGCAGTAAGTTTTGCTTTGCATTCCAAGTGACTCCCAAACTGGACCTCGTTAGATATGTCGACACCCAATATGCTAATTGACTTCGACAAGGTAAGGGGAATGTTCTGAAAAAGCGGGGCAACAGGAAATTGTGACTTTTTGGCCGAGAAAACGATAGCCTGTGTTTTAGTAGGGTTAAATTGTACTATGTTTCGTAAACCCCAGGCCGAAACATTTTCTAGGGAACGCTCCACCTTAGACACTAGCTCTGATCTCCTAGCATCGATGTCCGCCTTGGAGGCATTTGCTTGACCTGTGTAATGAGCATCACCCGTGCTGTCATCCGCATAGCAATGAATATTACTGATTTGCAATAGGTCATTGATATGCAAGATGAACAGCGTTGGGGATAGCACAGATCCCTGTGGAACTCCGGCGTTAATCGGCATGGTCTCAGAACAAGCACCATCAACGACGGCTTTTATGCTTCGACCATACAGAAAATTGCCAATCCACATACAAAGCCTCTCAGGAAGTCCGTAAGAAGGTAGCTTAGCAAGAAGGGCCTTATGCCATACCCGATCAAACGCTTTAGCGATATCCAAGCTGACAGCGAGAGTTTCACCTCTGCTTTCAACGGTCTCTCCCCAGCGATGTGTGAGGAAGGCTAGAAGATCACCAGCTGATCGTCCATGACGGAATCCGTACTGATGGTCACTAATCAGCTGGTGTTCCTCTAAGTATCCTAAGAGCTGTGAGTTTATGACCCGTTCCATAACCTTGGAAAGAAGTGAGGTTATCGCAATAGGTCTGTAGTTTGATGGGTCAGTTCGGTCTCCCTTCTTGGGGACTGGATGGACGTGGGCTACCTTCCAGCATGACGGTACGATGCTTTTTTCATATGATAATGAGAAAAGACGCGTGAGTATAGGTGTCAATTCAGGGGCACAAACTTTAAGCACGATTGCTGGGATGCCATCAGGCCCACTCGATTTTCGCACATCAAGAGATAACAGCTCCTTCCGTACTGCACGCTGCGATATGCGTAATTCACGCATAATATTTTTACAGTACGGAAGTAAAGAAGGAACTGCATCTCCATCGTCGAGAGTCGAGTTAGAGGCGAATAGAGAACCCAGCAAATCTGCCTTCTCCTTCGCACTGTGGGCCAGAGTGTCATCGGATTTACGTAAGGATGGGAACATGGATTGGCAAAAATTTCCCTCGGCAGCTTTAGCAAGCGACCAAAAAGCACGACTGCCAGACGGGTAGCTAATTAATTGATCGCCAATCCGACTTATATGGGAACATCTTGCCTTTGCTGCAGCTTTCTTTGCGCACCTGGAGGCATGATTGAATTTCTTTTTGTAGTCAGCAATATTAGGATCCTTAAGCCTGAGAGCCTCAGTCCAGTTTTTGTAGGCTGCTAGCTTTAGATTAGCCGCTACGGCGCTGGTCTTATCGAACCAGGGCCGACTCCGACCACCAATGCGTATATTCGAATACGGAATGAAGCATTCCATACCCTGCAACACGACATCAGCCACGAGATCGGCACAAGCTGATGGTTCACCCGACAAGAAACAAACCTGTCCCCAAGGATACGAGGCATAAAATTCGCGCAGACCATCCCAGTCAGCTGAACGAAAATGCCAAACCTTACGTTTGCCCGAAGGAGACAAGCGCTCGGGGCGCTGAACTTTCACTCTGGATTTTACCAAACAATGGTCAGACGAACCAATAGGCGCATCAACCTGCACATGATAGTTGGATGGGTTGGAAGTCATCATAAGGTCCAGTAATGAAGGTACATGGTCGACAATATCTGGCACTCTTGTTGGTTCAGTGACTAACTGAGAAAGACCATATGTAACAGCAAATTCGTGAACAGTCCGGCCAGCGTGGTCTGTTGTACGAGATCCCAACCATTCGGCATTATGGCCGTTAAAGTCACCTAAGAGTATCATTTCCGCAGCGGGGTATTGCTCCAATGCCATATCAAATCCATTAGAGATGTGTTCGAAAAGACGAGTTGTCTCTGCGTCACCAGAATGGGATCGATACAGGCAAGCGTATATTCGAGTTTCTCCACCGTAGTCAACTCGCACCCAAAGCATAGATAAGTCTGAGACCTCAAAACCGTTAAGACGGCGACAACAAATATCCTCTCGGACAAAAAGGCATACTCCAGCTCGACGCACAAAACTATGCTCGAGTTTGTAGCCGGGGTAGTGGAGGTATGAAGTATCCGCCGGAGAAGATATTTGCGTCTCCGTCAGAAACAGGAGAGCGGGTTTGGCTGTCTCGAGATGGTGGTGCACGGCATTAATGTTAGAATGTATACCTCGGATATTGCAGAAATCAACGTCAAGAGTGGATTGCAAAGCCGCTGGTTTTGCTTTATTTCTTTTAGTTTTTATTTCCATTATTGATATGAGAGTTGGGGTTGATGTGCACTTCCAATGAAAAAGCTTCAAGGCAATATATATAAAAATTATGTTCAAGATAGACCGAGTTGAAAAAGTAGTGAGTCATCGGCGTGGGGTACGGAAGGGCCCCCGGTCCCCCCTGGAAGTAGCTGCCGGGATCCACTCCGGTCTCCTTCTCCGGCACGACAGCTACTCTACAGGATTATGCACGGGTTGGCGAGACAGCCTCCCAGGGCGGAGATTAGAGTAATCCCTGGGTTCGGGTCTCCTACTGACCCGCGGGCGGCCAGCGGACAGCCGTTTCACCGGGTCTCCCTGGACCCCACGACGATGTACCACATCAAACACCCCAGTGCATCCTTTATACACATTAAGGGACTTGAAGTGTTTATTGGTGTAGCACAGCATCAAGGAAAGGGGAGCTGGATCCCTTGGACTAGCACCGGAACACGCTATTAAATTAATAACATTTAAGCGGTATAGTTTACCAAGGTGGTGGTAATTTGTTAACAAAAACCCAGGCGAGTCCCTACAGAGACCCTACCACCTAAGATTTAAGTGGAGTTATAATCTAAAAAAGATTAACGAAGGATACGGCGGGTACGCCTCCACGCTTATCCAACTGTTGTTGATACCCTGGTTTCCCACTGCTGGTTTTCACAGCACCCACGGGATGAGATGGGGTGACCCTATTATATAGGCCGGGACCACACGGCTAAAAGTAAGCTATTATTGTAGTATCCACTTAGATATCTATAGTTGTTCCCGCTTGCAATAGCAAACAGTAACTTAGGTTTTATGGATTCTAGAAATTGAAATATTATTAATAAAAATTCATAAATTATTTAAACTCTAGAAAAATTTAACCATTCCTAATTTGAAATTTGAATTATCCCAATAATTTATTTTGCTGTATGGATCACAAACAAAACGTTATATATGCGCCACTGCGCATTCCTATCACTATAGGAATATCTCGATTCAGTTCACTAAAGCTATGTAATCGTACAAAACAAACTGGAGTTGTTTATTTTAGGTTTGCACGTTACGAAACGATGACATTTAAGTGATGCTCGTAGTAGGACCCCTGGCCAGTCGAACCTGCTGGACAGGCCCGGTTCGATGTCCGACTGAGCACTTGTCGCGGACGCCGTACCACTACCACCGTATATTTTTTTATCTATACCCATCATCGTAACTGTTATGACCTTGGATTCAGCAACGGATTTGTGGAAAGCTTCTTGAATCTCTAAAATAGCCAGCGATCTTTCTATGACTCACATGTTACATTAGTCTTTTACATTTCAGACCGTTTTAGTAACGCCTGACAATGCGCCATTTACGTTTTTTCCATATTTTTTTTCAGTGATACAGTGCTGGCTGGATGTGTCTGTTGCAATAGAATTTCTTGCCTTGTAAGCATCATATCATCTAGATTCCGAGAATATCCGTACTATTCAGTTATAATACTGGATTTTTAGAATTTTATGTTTTAAATGGTCTGCTCTACCTTGAAAATATTCTTGATGAAATAAAAGAAAAGTTCACTGTCAAAACTAAATATTACAGTAATAACAAGTGTTACACACAAACATGTGTTTGAATTATAACTGTTACCTCGTATACCTGTTACTAACCTACTTACTGTTTAGTACAAACGCCATATGCGTACCCACCTGGCTTCCCGTCTTTAAGTATAGTGTAATGAGTTTGCAACACTATTCATTTCTCGGCCGGATAGAAGGTATTTGAAAATGCATATCATCAATATTTGATAATGATCGGTGAGAAGGTCTGTATCCTTCCCAAATGAAAGCTTATTATTTAATAAGTAATAATGTTATTACTAGGAATCCAAAAATAACTCTCTCTGTCTCTTTGTTTGTTACCTTGCCCCTTTATGGCTTAAATACTGGCGTCAGGCTGTCTTGGTGCAAGATGTAAGATTATTTGAATAAAGGAGAAGTCTGTAGGTCGAGGTAGCCTGATTTACCATCAATATCAAATACGTTAAAATCATTAGTCGTAACAAAAGTAGGTACGAACTTATACAAAGTTCATTATAAGTTCTTATGCTTAAGGTACGGTACACACCACAGCGTCCTGCGTGCGCGATCTAGGCGGCGATCAGATCAGCGCAATAGTATTTGTACCGACTGGTTCACACCAAACGCCATCAGAAAACAATCAAACAGTACTGAGATTGCGACCGCAGATCGCAGGAAGCCACGGTGTGGTCGTACCTTTATAAATAAAAATAATGATTTGAAAGTTACAAGAAAGAGATTTCTAAATAAGTTATTTTTCAAAAAAAATAAAACCGACTTCATAACCACAAAAAGGCACTCAAAAGCGAAAAATAATTTATTTAAAATTATTATAAGCGTTACCCACTTCTCTATTTGAAGTCGGTGCCAGCCAAGTCTAATAGGTAGTAGATAGATAATACCTACATGTATCTACCTACTTACTAACCTACATGTACCTACTTACTACTACTACATACATAGTATCTATCTAATATCCAATAGACTTGGCTGGCACCGACTTCAAATAGAGAAGTGGGTAACGCTTATAATAAATAAAAAAAAAATAAAAAATTTTTGCTTTTGAGTGCCTTTTTGTGGTTATGAAGTCGGTTTTTTTTTTTAAATAACTTATTTTACCCTTTTTAGTGCAAAAAAAGTTTCAATGAAATTACATGCATCTATTAAATTTCGTGTCTGGGCCGTTATACACTGACGGATATATACTTTTTGAAAATTTCAAGTATGTACCTGTAACGGTTAAGAAGATACAGATCTGTAAAGTGCGCACATATAGACACACGGACGGACGGACGGACGGACGGGCGGACGAACAGACAACAAAGTCTCAGAAAGTGTTCATTTGGTAGCCTTTGGGTTCGGAACCCTAAAAAAATTGACTTTAAATGCCGCGTTAAAGTGAAAATATTCACTAGTAATAATGATGTCATCAAGGTATCAAAGGACAATGTCCAAAATGGCCCTGTACAATTAAAGCATCTGACACACACGATAATCAATTGTCTATTTTATTACAATAATTCCAAATACTTTTATAACACGGACTAGTTGTATTCCAAAATGAATATTAAAAAGTATTATTTGCGATTATTAACATTAATTGCCGCCATATGGCCATCAGAGTACTGAATCACTCTACTACGTTATAAGAGGCACATCTCTATATTGTGGATACCCGAATTATGAAAGCACTGTGTAGCCAACCTAACAACGGAAAGTATTATTTACGTAGTAACTATTATATTATATGTGGTTTTATGCTTATTTTTTTTTGCTGTGTTGATTGGTACAAAGTACGTTCATAATTCTGAGATATTTAATTATGTATGCAGTGTCGCGGGACTGAAATGGCCGCCATCTTCGCCAAATGTCATGTCATGTCAAAAAATATTAGGTATGTTTAAAAAAGTTTGCACCCTAACAAGACTTTGCCCGGTAGAACATTCCTGTGAAGACAAATTATTTATATTTATATACAATTATTTATTATAATTATTAATATATAATTATTTATTATAATTATTAATATATAAATATTTATTGAGGGCCCGGTGACGTAATTTGGAGAACGGTCGGCTTTGATGCCGTGGTACCGAGTTCAAACCGCCATGCACCAATGAATTTTTTTATCGAAAAATATATGTGCGCTTCTCACAGTGGCCCTCCGGTGAAGGAAAACATCGTTAAGAAACCAATAACCCCCGCATGGTGGCAGAACATATCTAGTGTCCGCCAGGCCAGCTACCACCCTCAAGTCAGAAAATCTGTCGCCAAACATCTAATGTGTTCCGGCAGCTATCCTTGAGAGCCAGTTCCCATTATAGTCCACTTCTCTATCTTCGACCGCATCATCACTTAGCAACAGGTGAGATAGTGGTCAAACGCTTGCCTATAAGATATATAAAAAAATTATCCCCACCTTTATTTCTATCTCGCTCACAGTTAACGTAAGAATATCTTATATGCGATAACAACCTCCATTGTGTATAATCTTCTTGGGAATCTTCTACTAAAACTAGTACATTCTCCTATGTTTGAGGTATTTATCTCCATATCTCTGGTGATACTAATCAGATCTCGATAAAATTAAAATGGGAGCACCTCGGAAACGTCTCCTACCTATTAAAAAAAGAATCATTTGAATCCGTTCACAATTGATGGAGAAATCGCGTAACATACACACAAATTAAAAAAAAAAACATACAGACGAATTGAGAACCTCCTCCTTTTTTGTGAAGTCGGTTAAAAAATCAACAAAGTGGGTGATCATTCCGTTTGTAAGGGAGATTCAACTCTCAAAAGATTTTTGTAGACGAAACAACGCAATTGCAAAACTACACAAGTCAAAGCCACAAGTTGATATTGTTTTATTCGCAGTAGTTTAATCATTTGTCGGAGTGCGACGGTATTGCGAGCTTGAGGCGGGATGTTTGCAGGCGCGGCGGCTGTTTGCACTCAATAAGCCGAGGCAAACATTCTCTAGCCGAGCTATTCTTCATCTCCTGCAGAGCACACACACAGATTACTGAGATCTTTCACGTGGTTCCTTCATTGTGAAGAGGATATTTCATATTGTGAAGCTGATGTGAAAGTTATGACCATTACTCACTGAACATTACAGTGATACTTGATCACTGTTTGATACTATCTTGGCAAGCGCTGCATTTGATATTTTGAGATGTAGGAAATGGATTTTTGTGTCATAAGAAAAACATTGATACATCCGAACATACAAACTTGATATAATTATCACATCATAGACATAAGGCATGTAATTTTAAAGTTTTTGTTCGTTATCGGGAGTTGCCGTTAGTCGAACTAAGTACTTATAGACAAAAAACTATCCAATTTATAATCAAACAGCGTTTATTCGATCATTGTCGTCTTGCTCGTAATTTCCCTTAAATAACCTTGTGGCTTTATTTTTAGGGGAAGCCTACAAAGGCTACAGGAAATGCCGAGCCCCCTAGCGCCCGTTAATTAGGGCTCTGGTGGCGGCGACAGCTAAAAGTTATACTAGTACACTTGCCATTATTTTATAAGTGAGAAGATATTAGAGTAGTTGAATAAAGAAATAAGAGGATAAGCTTTTATAAAGTAAAGAACTTGATGGGAGGCATGAAGTGGTTAACGGCAAAGGTTTCATGAGCTTTTCATTAGCTTCATCGCCTTTAATGCAGATTCCAGCGATGAATTAACTATATACTAAAGATATTGGGTTTCTACTAGCTATGCCTCTCGGCTTCGCACGCGTTACAAAAGTATCGTGCTAATCCAGGTAAACTTCTGTGTATCAAATTTCCTCTATTATTTTTCTTATTTCATCAACAAATCCGTTTAGCTATTATTGTGTGAAAGAGAAACAAACATCCAATCACCCATGCTTACAAATTTTCGTATTTAAAATGGTAATGGTAAATGGTAGGAAGTAGGATAGGATGCGCTTTCTACAAATATTAATTTTTACTCAGAATATTGTGACCTTCCAGTACAGTTTAATATAAAAATGTATACAGATAAATCTTTGACGGTCTTGGTAACATTTGAAATTTCAGAAATTGAACATTACTAGTAGTCTTATTAACTCCTTCAACTAAGCCAAATATGCTTGGGTCTAGAGTGGGTTCATGTCAATAGTGCAATGGGTGGAGATCGAACTCATGACTTCTCGATCGCCAGGCCGACGCTTTAGTCATTGGGCTATTGCCACATATATACATCCTCTATATCTTTTGGCGGCCTGACCTTAATCTACACAACGTGCATGTAAGTATGTATGTGAAGGATGAATAAAATGACCGACCTATTTTGGCACTTGATACTACTTGATACTAGGTGACACAGCCCCGACATCCATGATGAGATAAACGTTCAATTCACGAACTACTCAGCCAAGTTTAACAATACAACAATAACATTGCGAAACGGTACGCAAATTACATTACTGATTTTTTTTGCGTGTCCTTTATTACATTTTAGTGAAGCAAATGGTAGGTTTTATAATGTTTTTAGAAAAATGCTGCACAATGTCTTAAGTTCACCTTTCAGACTTGTATCTGATTCTTGTAGAGTTCACATCAAGCTTTGTTATCTGTTACTATTTCTTAAGTTTAGCAATCAGTTTTTTTCCCAAAAAAAAACTAAGTTTTATTCACCGAGATAAGAAATCACTTGTGAATAAAAATCCAATTGTATAGTCACGACGCAAAATTATTACCTCACATATTTTGTAAACATTTTTAACATAAAATGTATCATGTTTTAGATTTATAGTTATCGTGAGTTTGAATTGATCATGATTATAAAACACCGACTATTATACTCACTACTGTTTGTTGTCGACTGTCTCGACCTAGGTTTCATGCATGTCCGATGCACATCCTCGGGAGTTCACGCAGCGAGATCGCGACGAGCACTGCCGCCGCTCGCAGCGCGCGGCTCAGTAGTGAGTATAATAGTCGGTGTTTTATAATCATGTATCATGTTATTACAAAATATTAAGTTGATAAAGTAGGAACAAAGTTATAATTATGCTATTTGCGACAAACGATCGCAAGTCACTGTAAAACACAATACAATATGAGTACCTACTAAGGCTGGGTACAGGACGTAGTAACTATTATATAATCTGTGGTACAGGGGTCAATAAATGATACCTCATCAACATCATAATCAACCGGTATCAGTCCACTGTTGGACGTAGGCCTCTCTCAAGACGGGCCACTGAGCCCGGCTTTGGCTCTTCTTTTCCTTCTTCTATACTAATATTATAAAGAGAGAACATTTGTATTTTTGTATGTTTGTAATAATTTGGCTCAAAAACTACTGGTCCGATTTAAAAAATTTTTTCACTACTATATAGAATGAACTTTCGAAATGAAAATAGGCTATATATTATCCTGTTTAAATCAAAGGTACATCCGTGGAGACCTGATTTGCAACCTAAGTCGAAAAAAAAACGGTCGAAAAAACACGTTTCTTACGAACGCTGCTCAATTGAAAATAGATGGAAGAATATTTTCTATAGAAGAGCTGTTGTACAACTTAATAAGACCTACAAAAAAGTCAGCGACAGCATATGTCTATCTCTTAAGGTTGACTCACAGTAACCATTTTAATCTTTATTTTTTGTTAAAAAATATAACATAACTTCCAAGGTTATTTTCAAGTATATAGTATTAATCCTTATCCAAATAATTACGTTAATTTGCTTGGCCACATACTATAGATTAAAATTGTCCTTTACAGTATATAATTCAAATGAAAACTCTAGAAGATATCACGAATTTCACATACACGCATCGCAAAATTAATAACATATTTGCAGTGAAACCACAGATTAGGTCATAGTTACTAAGAAAATATTATTATAAGCTTAGCTATTCTGTAAATTCCCACTGATCACAATCAATTTGTAGTCAATAGGGTAAGTATAATAATATGATCTATTGTATAAACTAATATTGATCGATATATATAATAATATAATATTTTTAAACCCCCCCGACTGATATATGTATAATCTTTTTATTAAAAGCATTCCAATGACTCAAAACACGACATTTGAAATCAGCTAGGCTATTCTGTAAGCTATCTCGACAACGGAATCCGCGGTGAGATTTGAATTTTGTACTACGAAATTCAACCGTATTGCGAACCTGATACGATTGAATTTCAAAGTACGAAATTCGTATCTCACCGCGGATTCCGTTGTCGAGATAGCTTACAGAATAGCCTAGCTGAGCTGTAAGTTGGTGAGTACTTGAGTATTCTGTAGAGTACAGGAGATGTCCCAGCATCAGATCAATGCTTCCATGTTCTTACAATATCGTTGAAGAAGAAGATTTTCGAATTGATCAGACCCATGAAAGTTGATTGCATAGCGCAATTAACTAGAAAAAAACGAATGAACGAATTTTCATGAATCAAAGCTAAGAACACTCTCGATGAAGAAATCTATCAAACAAAAAAAAACTATCAATAATAAAATCAAAATCGATTCATCCGGTTGGTGCTAAGATGCTACAGACAGACACATAGATACACACGTTAAATGTATAATACCCCTACTTTTTGCGTCGGGGAACGCCGCGGCCCGGCGGCAGATGTTCTCCTTGGTGGTAAGCTACTTTTTAGGGTTCCGTAGCCGAATGGCAATAAACGGAACCCTTATAGATTCGTCATGTCTGTCTGTCTGTCCGTCCGTATGTCACAGCCATTTTATTCCGAAACTATAAAGACCACAGAATTGAAACTTGGTAGGTAGAGTAAGTTTAAGGGGGGGCATCCCATACATAGAACTGAAACAAAACAAAAAATTCTTCAAACCTATACATGTGGGGTGGGGTGGGGTGGTGGGGTGTCTATGAATAGGTCTTTAAAAATCATATTGAAGTTCCTAAAATCTTTTTTTGTCAATCATTTAAAAGATAGGCGCATCTAAAGTGGTAAATGTGTGCTCCCCCTCCCCTCTAACTTTTAAAATAATGGAGTAAAAAATCTAGAAAAATATATTCTGTAGATTTCAATAAAAACTTTTAACGAAAATTGGTTTGAACGAGATACAGTCAGCAGTTTTTGAGATAAAGCGACCGCAAAGATAACTTTAAAGTTAATTTACTTTACCTTTATAATTTTTGGTGGCGAAAAATTAAAGTTATAAAATACTCTACTGTTAAGGAACCCTACGAGTGCGAGTCCGACTTGCACTTGGCCAGTTTTGGTAGATTTAATGATCCCACTACCTCTGTACGAAAACCCATGATTCATGAATGCACATAAACTTTCATTGGTAGGTATATAGCTAGGATAAGAACCAACAACCGTCGGGTAAGAATCACGGTAACTATCCTTTACGCCAAAGGGCCGTCCAATATCACTACGTAAGTATTATAAAACAAAGTCCATCACTGCGTCTGTCTGTCTGTTCGCAATAATCTCAATAGCTACTGAACGGATTATCATGCGGTTTTCACCAAAGCCAGAGTGATTATGAGGAAGGTTTCGGTGCATAATTCGTTATGGTTTTGTGTAAATTGGTTGAAATATGACGATGATTGTTAAATATGTTAATATTTTATATTCGATGCAACAAACTGATGCACATTTTGTAGGCATATATGTTCTACCCGTGCGAAGCCGGGGCGGGCTGCTAGTCATTTATAAAAGTCAGTCCTATACTCCTACTAACTACTTTAATTATTATTAATACATTTTATCAAATACAAATAGACTAAACTTCAGCATCACGTATATCTCTCTCACACCAAATAAAGGTTCTTTGCAAACCTACTAAGAACATTCAATGGAGTGAACTTTTTATTACATCGGTGGCTTCGGTTGTTATTAAATACAGATAGACGAGTGTAAATACCATTGTTTCGGAGTTTTCTCATATCGGCTGGCATTTTGCCGTTAGACGCAACTTACGCGGCGTCCTCGCAAACTTCAGGTTAATTAAGTCTTCCCGAGTCGGAAACTACTGATAAACTAGCATTATTACACGCCGTTTTACTGCCGGGAATATCTCAATGAATATGAAGCAAGCACCTAATTAACGAGCTGAAGACTTGGTGCTTTATTTGTGTACTAAAACACTTTAAAGTTTTATGAGCTTATAGTGTGGTTTAATAATTTAAAGATACGATAGAGAGAAAATATGTAAAACACGAGATGCTACTATGGGGTTACAAATCAGTTAAGAGATAGTTTGGTGATTAGGTTTACGCCTTTCTGAAAACTAAATTTAAAATGGTTAAATAAAAGATTTTTTAAAAGCTAAGCTAAAGCGTTTTATAAATCTTTTACAACCATACAAAATTATAAAATTATAAGGCAACTTTTTGATACTACTGATTTGATACGGACAGTTCTAAAAACTTTTTCAGGAAATGAAGTGAAAACATCTACTGTTTGTAATACTCGTAGGTGTATTATACAATATTATAGAAATTATACTTATGCTGCTGCGGTCAATAGACCGCAGCAGCATAAGTATAATTTCTCTACAAATAAACGAAGAATACCATCCAATTGATTAACTTTGAAATAATACAAACATGCTACGAACAACACCAACATTTGCCACAATATTATCAGAAAAACAAACTTATTGCCGACGTGTGGCAACCGCCAGCCGGGAAACTTACATAATGGCAATAAGGGATGTGCGCGGTAGTCGGGCCGCGATAGCGTCGACTGAATCTATCGGCAAAGTTTGACAGCCGCTGTGCCACGGTAATGAACGTGGATTTGCGTCGTAAAACTACGCTATAGGCCTGTGTTTCAGCTGCAAACAAACGGAATTTTACATACACACTACAGTAGCGCAAATTTGGACGACAAAAAAAACAAGTAAGAGAAGTGTCAAAAGAGTGAACGCTCTTCAGATAGTTGATCAAGAAAATAAAAAATTGTATTTTTAACCGACTTCACAAAAAAGGAGGAGGTTATGCTGGTTCTGTTCTCAATTTGTCTTTTCTTGTATGTTTTTTTTGTGTATTTTACGCGATTACTCCGTCAATTGTGAACGGATTCAAATGATTCTTTTTTTAATAGGTAGGGTACGTTTCCGAGATGGTCCCATTTTAATTTTATCGAGATCTGATTAGTATCTTCAGAGATATGGAGATAAATATCTCAAACATAGGAGAATGTACTGGTTTTAGAAGAAGAGTCCCAAGAAGATTATACACAAAGGAGGTTGCTATTGCATATACTTTTGAAGACTAAAAAAATGACCTTAAATAATGTTTTTACATCTTTCTTCACGTTGATTTTGGTTTTTAACCCTCGACGCAAAACGAAGGAGTGTTATAAGTTTGACGTGTGTATCTGTGTATCTGTATGTCTGTCATCGTGGCATCGTAGCGCCCAAACGGATGAACCGATTTTGATTTAGTTTGTTTTGTTTGATAGATGTCTTCGTCGAGGGTGTTCGTAGCTTTATTTCATGAAAATCTATTCAGCCGTTTTAATATGATCAGCTCTTTTTTGGTTAAAAAAACTACGATAGCAACTTTCGTAAGCTCGTAGTCCTTTGACCGCAGACATCAATAAATCAAAATGGCGCTGTCGCAGTATCTTGTTACTTCAATGATATTGCAAAAATATGGTAAGCTTGATCTAATTCTGAGACATCTCCTTGGAATGGTCTCAATGTACAACTTTATACATATGCTTTGATTATAAACTCGGATTACATATACAAATCAGTCGGGGGTGGTTTTAATTTTTTGAATTGAAAGTATTATTGACAGATATTCTTACGGCAACTGTGAGCGAGATAGAAACAGGTGGGGAGAATTAATTTGTCTTCACAGATATGTTCTACCAAGCAAAGTCTTGTTAATGTGCAAAGTTTTTGAGCATACCTAATATTTTTAATAATATCTTATAACGTAGTAGAGTGATTCAGACTGTGTTGGCCATATGGCGGCAATTAATGTTAATAATCGCAAATAATACTTTTTAATATTCATTTTGGAATACAACTAGTCCGTGTTATAAAATTATTTGGAATTATTGTAATATAATAGACAATTAATTATCGTGTGTGTCAGATGCTTTTATTGCACAGGGCCATTTTGGACGATGTAGGTACCCTTTGCCAACTTTCTCAGTTTGCCTACCTTTCAAACAATTAATACAACCATTACCATTTTGCCTACTTTTTAACTTCCCTATACTAATGTACATTGTCCTTTGATACCTTGATCATTGATGACATCATTAAGACTAGTGAATATTTTCACTAGCGCGGCATTTTAGGGTTCCGAACCCAGCAGCGCTGGGTAGCGCTTATAATAATTATATTAAGTAATTTATTTTTCGCTTTTGAGTGCCTGTTTGTGGTAATGAAGTCGGTATTTTTTTTGAATTAGATTTTATATAAGAAAACATTAATGTTTGATTTATTATCATTATAAGCCAATTTCCGTCCACTGCTGGACATAGACCTCTCCCATAGCACGCCACTGAGCTCGATCTTCAGCTATTCGTTTCCAACCGCTGCCAGCCAGGTTGCGTATATCATCGCTCCACCTAGCTAGAGGGCTGAAAATAAGTTTGATTGCCGTTTAATAATTATACGGCTAATTGATGAGTGTGTGTTATTCATGACATTGTAAGCACTAGCGTTGAGGTATGGGAGCTGATATCTAGTTAGTAAGTATTTTTCTTCTTTCCAATGAAATAATTGAATTCGATAGGCATTAAATCACACAACTATTATTAACATTTAATTGCAACTTCTTTATTCCATGTAGTTTCCACGTCAGATTGAGTCAGCCACATTGAAATGCTTAGTGTGAAAAAAATACTAAGTCAAACATACATTTCACTGTACGTTTTTGATTATATTCTCCGAAGTTTATTTCGAAAGCTCGGTTACTGGATTGATTATTTGTACTGTGGTAAAGCTCGCCATGGAGATGAGGGTTCCAACCTATAAATGGAGCTTGTAAATAAGCTTTTTGCTTGCTTTCTTTACGTTTCACTTTGTTTTCTGGGGACTTTTGGGAACTCGTAAGATTACGTGTTTCATTCACAAATAAGATACTGTGAAATATTTGAATCGTAAGTTAAATGCCACAATACCAAAAGTATAAATGATATTCAGTATATATTATTTAATTTGATCTTGTAGCAATTCACAGTTAACTTAAAGGATTATTTTTAAGTTGCCTATTTAAGTTTACACACGCACATATTATATATACAGTTATGATTTATCTTCAAGTTTTTTATATATCATAAACCTATCTATCTAATTTTGTCATTATTAATGTAACCCGACAACCATGAAGGCGAAGGAAATGAAATCAAAACTAGTGCAACCACAATCAGTCGGAGTTTCGTAATGAGAACAGATTAGTTGCCCAAAAGTTAGCGGAGGCATGTGTTGGGATGAGTTTCGGTATCTATTATACGTCTATGTATTGTTGACATTTAGATTTAAGGGGACTGCGAGTTTTGCGACAAGAACCCTGTACAAAGAATGTTCCAGCTGATATAATAAACATTATTTATCCTTGAAAGCACAACCGTGGGCAATTTTCTTGGTTCAATCCACATTACTCACGCAGATAAGTCTCGCGGGTGAAGTCAGACGACTCGTACGAGAAGCCTACTTTATTCCTCCCGCTGACACGCAAAACGGTGGGCGAATGTAAAATGGGAGTACCGTTCATAAATCCATTAAAGTTTCATGTATTTATACAGAAATAAATGATTTCTACTCTGTATTCAAGTCTGGTAGCAGGTAGCCCGGGCGTGGGCCAGGTCACGCAAATAGGTTAATAGCTACTGAAAAAACGGCCTCAAAGAAGCTTAATCAAAGAAAAATATGGCTACTCCTTTAGAAACCGTCGCCCTACGGTGAGGTGCGAGGTATCGACTATGATTGAAAAATGGATCGGAAGATAAGCTGGCATAAGACGCCGTTTTAAGTCAGTGTTTAATGGTTCTACGTTTAAGCTGTTAGGAAGGGCGATAAAGCAAATAACAGTATTTGATTCCCTTTTATGACTAATTTCCCATGTTTTTAAGTGATGTTTCGTTAGCTGAATTATCTTGGATTTTTACAAGCTTTTATTTAACTGGCCGCGTTAGTGTGTAGATCGGAATCTTAGAAGCTAAAATAAACAATTTCTGATGTTCGACTTGACTTAAATTTTGTATACTAATGCCCGTTTGCACTAAACTTAAGAATCGCCTAAGATTTCAAAATATCTCAATGAAAGCAACATCGGGGATTAAATTCTCAAGATATGTCTTGCAGACGGGCTATCGATCCTATATCTATCTATATTTTGAGATTTCGGTAGCCGGATTTGTTTATCTTGCGATAATTTGACTAGCTAATTAGTGCAAACGGGCATTACTTGCGTATCTTTGGTGACAATGCAAAATATGGTACCACTGAGCTAACCCGATGACATGTATTGAAGAAACACAAACTGACTTGCCTATAATATTTCTTGTGATTGGCTAAATCATTTTCCAAATTCTGGCAAAACGATTAGAGAAAGCGAACTAGGTTAGAAATATTTTATAGTACATCTTCGTGCATCGTTACTGCGTGCAATAGTTACTACACAGGCCTTGGGCCCAATCATTAAACCCCAGAACAGTTATTAGTGTCGTAACATCTTTTCGACTCATTGCCCATACCTACTTATGGGTTAGGTACTTACATGGTACTATGGATAGTAATAGGTAGATAGTTACCTACATATACTTGTGTAATAATATAAATATATCTATAAAATATAAAGTATATCCACAATATAATACAATATATAACATATATAAAATATATCTAGCTAGCTAGCTTAGCTGGCTAGCATAGCTAAACTATCTGTGCTTCGCGGTTTTACCCGCGGTTTTCAGGACTTAAAGTCGTATATGTGTCTAATGTGTTCCAGCAGCTATTCATGAGAGCCAGTTCCCATTCTAGGCCTAGCGTGCTTACCATCTTCGACCGCATCATCAGGTGAGATAGTGGTCAAACGCTAGCCTATAAGATATAATATATTTTTTTAATATGTCAATTTGGGGCATAAGCTTTTCCAAATTCGTTGAATGGTTTCAGTGTAAAGAAGTCACAAACATTCTGACAAAATGTTTATACACTATCGCATTATAGACGTGCTTGCAATAAAAGTGATGTAAAAACATGGATGTTTAAATGTATATATGCAATATTATAGGAGTAGGTTAAGTATTCTAAATTATAATTAAGAATATTCATTTTTCAACAAACTTCAAAAAAAGAGGATGTTCTCAATTTAACTGTATTTTTTATGTTCGTTACCTAGAACTCCGTCAATTATTAAACGATTTGGAAAATGATGTCTGTTCGAGACACTAAAATACTTTCCGTTTGGTCTCATAGTAATTTAATCGAGATCTGATCACAATTACCAGAGATCTAGTGCCATCTGAAGTCGGTTGTTTTCGTTTTGTAAAATCCATCTTAAATTATTAAATAATACTTATGCTGCTTCGAATTTCATAAAAACAGTAAGCAGCTAGACATTTCAATTCAATTTCAATTCAAATCAAATCAATATCAATTCAAATAAGAACTGTATTTTTCAAGCTGCAGCTATATAAAAAGTAAACGCAATTATGGTTTCTTAGGTAAACGTCGGAAATGATGAATAAAAGTCTTGAATTCGCTCAAAAAAATAATAATATCAATATTTAAAGATCTGTAAACTGCGTTTCTCTTCTTATTTAACTTCAGTATTGACTCTGGCAAAGCGTTTAGTTCTACAAATAAGATTTCCATTTTGTGCCCTCAGCAGCTTGTTAACAATTGAGTTAACGTTAACCTGTTAGCTCGGTTAGGAACGTAACGTCAGCGTTTGAGGTATCGTAACTGATTTATAACTCGATATAACATTTTCAATATAGAGAGAGAATTCAGAAGTTAAGTGATATTATTGATAGAGAGTCTAGAGAGTCGTTTCTCAGATTTAAGTAATTAATACTTACTCAATTTCTAATGTGTAGACTATACTAAGTATCAAACAAATAGGATTAGATAGTTACATAAGCTTTTTTAAAGCGGTACCTTAACTCTTCCCAAGGTAAGATGAACTTTGCCTCACCTTATAGTTTGTGGCAAAGTATAGTACGGTAAAATTATATTATTATCATGTGACACTACTAGGTGACAATTCTAAAAAAAACAGCATAATTGGACTACGTTATAGGTATCGTACAAAATGAAAGTAGAATTTATAATTTACATACCATCATCGACCACATAATCGCTTACCATCAGCACGATAGCACAGATTATATAATAGTAACTGAGTACGATAGTGCGAGATAGTGGTCTAACGCCAGCCTATAAGATATAAATAAAACCGGCTAAGTCCAGTTGAACTCGCCCACCGAGGCTTCCGTACTAACCAATTAAGCTAGACCTCTAAATTGTATCAGCGCTCATACCTTAATTGGAGCATACTATATATGTATGGGGACACCCTTTAATTTTCAACTTTTTTATTTTTTGGAATTTTTCCTTAATTTGTGCTCTAAGACCTTGCTTCTTGCCAAATTTCGTGATTCTAGGTCAACGGGAAGTACCCTATAGGTTTTCGACCCAAAACCTAGGAAGTACCCTATAGGTTTTCGACCCAAAACCTATAGGGTACTTCCGGTTGACCTAGAATTGACAATATTGGTTAAAAGCAAGGTCTTACAGCACAAGTAAAGGAAAAATCCCGAAAAATAAAAAAAGTTGAAAATTAAGGTACATTTTGGTAATAAGAAGTTTTCGCGAAAATCTAAATTTGCCCATATCTTTTTATTGTGTTGACTCAAGACCTTGATTTTTATACGCCCAATAGGGACTATAGACTTCAGTATCAGGTATAAATTTCAACTTGCTAGGTCCACCTGTTCCTGAGAAAATTAGTGGTGACACAAGAATAATCTAAGAATAATGTAACCAAAACACATTTTATGCAATTCTATAACGTTACAACAAAGCCTATAAATCTTAATATTAAATACTTAAATAATAATATTATCGAAAAAAGAACTGCTAATTTCCTCGGTATTACTATTGACCAGCATTGTAGTTGGAAGACACGTGTGGATAAAGTGTGCTCGAAGCTTAGTAGTTTTGTATTCGCACTTCGCCGACTTTCCCTAATTGCTTCTCGAGAAGCATCCCTTATGGCTTATCATGGCTATGTCGCTTCAGTTTTAAGGTATAGTCTAGTCATTTGGGGTAATTCTTTTGATCTGAATCGCGCATCTATTGCACAAAAACGATGCATTCGCGCAATTTGCTGTGCATACCCTTTAGATTCATGCAAACCGCTCTTTAAAGAATTAGGGGTGCTTACGCTGCCATTATTTGAAGTAGATGTTATTTTGTAAAAAAACATCCGGAGCACTTTAAAAAAATAGGTAATCATTGTAAGTACTATACTAGATACCCAAATAAACTTGCTATGCCTCAATGCAATAACGAATTATTCCACAGAAACTGTTACGTTATGGTTATAAAACTGTACAATACCTTACCTGTAAGCATAAACGATTTAACTATTGGAAAGTTTCGAAGAACACTCTATCAGTGGCTAATGAAACGAAATTTTGACTCCATTAAAGATTTTTTTGAGACATAAGATGTAGGTTAAGTTATTTAAGTAAGAACTTAAATAATGTTGAATTTCTAAACAAAGCAATATTATGTTAAATGTATATAATGTATCTTGTAAATAGGTAGATCTAGTTAGATTTAAATATGTCTGTAATACCTGCATAATGTTCTCATGCCAAATGAATGCATTAAAACAAAACAATAACACCTCATTGTAACCATATCTGATGCGAAATAAATAAACATAAATATAAATATGGACAGACGGACAGACAGACAGACAGACAGATGGACAAGAAAGTGATCTTATAAGGGTTCCTTTTTTTACATTTTGAGGTACGGAACCCTAAAAACGGTAAAATATAACAATTTTTTTTACTAATAACTCGAATCACACATGTTACGAGGATATTGACTTAAACAGGTCCAGATATACAGTTACATATTATCTAAAAAAACCTCTTCAACAGATTTATGTAAAAATATTTTTAGGTCGATGACTCTGATTAGACCGACAACTTAAAATCACGTTTTCTGAATTATTTATATATGTCATTAACATATGCGCGATTTACCTAAATGCCCTAAAGTTATGACTTTTCACTAATTCTTTTTAAAAACCCAACGGAGAAAGTATTATGTAAAATACCTACTCATATTTTTACAAAATCAGAGAGATATTGGTTAGGTACTCACTAGAACTTCATTGAAGATAATCCTAACAATCCCACTAATATTATTATAATTACTTATATGCGAAAAAAAAAGTTTGTAAGTATGAATGGATGGATGTATGCAGGTATGGATGTGTAGATTTTTGTTACTCTGTAATATTTCCAAAATCATTATGTGATCTTACAACCGAGAACTATAGTGCAATTAGTAAAAAAAATACCACAATACGTGCGGCAGCGGATGCAGCAGAAAACCTCAAACGGAGGAAATATACTACTATTAGTGATGGATACATATTTCTTCTATTTGTGGTCGAAACAATGGGCCCATGGGATCGAGATGCCCGTGGTTTTGGTAAGGAGTTGTCCAGACGCCTAATTGACATCACCCGTAACCAAAAAACTAGGCGTTTACCTCGGCCAACGTATTAGCCTAGCTATACAACAAGGTAACGTCGCTAGCTTTTTGGGAAAATTACTGGCAGGTCTACCTATACCTAGAAGACAGAACCTAGTCTTTTATTTATAGTAATTATTGTATATTGTAGTTAAAATATTTTTGATATAGTCATTAGATAATTACTTTCTTTACGTATATACCACAACATGTAATCTAATAAAGACGTAAAATAGTATTTACTTAAAACTAAAATGGCAGCATGCTTGTGCGATATTAGGGAAGGAAAAGAGTTCTGATTAAACCATAAAAGAGATTGGTTCCTCGACAGAGTGCTTTATCGTTGATGTTATGTCGGCAATTTGGTGTCCCCAGTCTCCCAAGTCAATGGATTCTACCTCCCACGCATACATCAAGCAAGAAAATGAATAACATTGAAGGGGTAGTAGATTTATCGTTCTGAATTGTACTTTGTCTTAGCTGCATCCTAAATCCTTATTTAACTTCATTAAAATATAATCCTAAAATACTTAAATATACAATTACCTTAATTAATTAATTTGAGAGCCTCGTTAGCTTAGAGGCTTGACCTATAAACGAGAGGTCACAGGCTCAAATCCTAGCACGGGTGTTTGTCCGTAGGTGGTAGTAGTATGTTATATCGATGTTCCGCCTGACTTGCTTGCTACCAAAAAGTAAATTACCACCATCAAGGAGAAAATCTTCCGCCATAACCATACGGTGTTCCGGCAGCACACCCTGAGGGTCAGAGTATTCTAGGCCTGGCCTGGCGTGTTCGACCTTATCATAGCTTACCACCAAACGTGGTCAAACGCTAGCCTAGAAAAAAACCTAATCATTATAGGTAACGGCACACATTGATAAGAACCTAATCTTGTTTAATCTAATCGGCTGACTTGTTTCCGAGTAGCTATAACTTGGGTCTCTTCAAGTCAAGAGTGAACAGGTATCTTCTAGGCAAGCATGCTACACCCTCGATCACATCGTCACTTTCCACCAGGTGAGATACGAGTAGTGGTCAAATGCTTGCCTATCTGCAATAAGAATAAAAATAAATCTCTTTTGCCTTCTTTGCTCTTTTCTCTTTTACATTTAATCGGTAACTAACTAAGACACATAAAAAGCTTTTAAAAGCTTAATAGCTCTTATGACCTTATATAAGTAAAACAAAACCACGCCAGAACTATTAACTAACGTATTGAACAATTGCCTGCAAGTTGTTTTATTCCATATTGTGATTCGATATTAACATCTATCTCTATCCTTTTCAGGTAAACAAGCAATCCCGTAAATTTCTTCAAGGACATAGATAAAATAGAGGGCTCCGAGTAAAACAACGTAAAACCTAAGCATCAAAAGGTTCGTTCCCAGTCGCATTGAGCAATAACCTCACCCTATCGGATGCTTGTAAAAACGTATCGTAAAAATATTTGTTTGAATAATTGCGCTCTCACGGCGAACCGGCCGACTCGTACATGGCCCGGCCACTTGGCCCGCAGTAAAAACACGAGATAAAACAGGTGCCCGATGCTCGCTGCCTCTGAAATATGGCGCCGCATTGCGAGCCAGCCACTGCCTCTGCAGCTATACTGCTGCCCGTCGCATGCAATGCTCTCATAACCGCTAAATAATTAGCTTTTTAACACTGCATCAAAACTCAAATAACGATAGAGCTAATAGCGACTTCAAACTTTAATACCTACAGTTTTTTCTCTAGTCTGTTACTTCTACAAGTTAATCAATGCTCTTAGAAAACTTTGTCGCACTTTATCGGAGATCAAGAAAAGTAAAGGAAATAGATATTTGCAACTATAACTATACCTTGCTATTGTGGGTGTTATTTTTACAAATAATTAGATTCATATTATGTATAGTCTTATCCATTTGTCACGATCACTATTTATCGAATTAGTATTTTGTTTCGAATGCAAGCTTCTTTGTAAACATAAAAGCAAGTCACGCACATCTTCTAAACCAGGCTTAATTCCATAAGGCACCAGACATTTCCGAAAGCTTTTTTACACATCCTTTGATGTGTAAAAAAGCTTTCGGAAATGTCTGGTGTCTACTTACACCTACTTCGAAATTTCGATAGTATCTTAAGGTCGGGTAGAAAGCAGAATTTATGTAATGAAGTCACCAGTTACATATTCATTAATTTATAAATTGTCCTAGATTAAGGGCCACCGAGATATTGGCTTTCTACAAAGTTATTCACCAACGGTAGAGAGGTGTCACCTCCAGAGTTAATAAACAAATTAGCTGACCTAGTACGAGTAAGTCCGTAGCCGCGCGAAGCTTATGGTGCAGGTCGGTCCGGTTATTTGCGGGTAGACTAACAAAACATTTATTCGGCTCGAAATACACGGTGAAGCCGTGTGGAAACACATCGGGGATTGCACAGAAGTGGAAACAAATGTGCCCTAGTGGCGGCACGAACCTGGCATGCACAAATATTCAGACAATCAGAGAGCTTTGTGAGAATTCGTGAAAGCGACCAAGTAACTTTGAATTCGCGAAGTTTTGCTATTCAAACCATAAGGCGCATCTATAAAACCAAATATTGCCTTCGACTATTATTTTTCCCTGGTATTTGGGCGTTCGCATTCTAGGACTTGAGAAGAATTCACACGTGTCGATTATTGATTTCCCTGACGGTCGCGCCACGACTCTGTTTACCTTACAATGTGCTTTGTCATTACTAGGTCAGTGTATGGGGACTGATTTGTAGGTTATTCTAGAATTATTTATAAAGGAAAGAACTTACTCTACTTTAAAAGTATCTACTTACTACATACTAGCTAGATATTTTGAATTCTTACAAGAGTATTGAATTATGAAGTGATTTGTCCGCATAACGGAATGTACTCAAGTCATGACGTCACACTACTATTAAAATATTCAACATACCAAATTATTACTAGGTAGGTAGATAGATCAGAGAGGTGTGGCAAAGTAAGGCCGTGGAATAAAAAGACGGTAAGCGCAAGCATCGTAGAGGCGTCAGGGGCGTCAAAGGCCAGTAATTTTAATAACGCGTCAACATGTTGACAAATAAGGCTATCATCTGAAAAACCTAGTTGCACACATAGCGGAGTAGCGGCGTGCTAGAGGGGTCGCTGACCTCGGACCGGTCCGCGCTCGCCCCGCTCAGCAGCCGATTGATAAAACAACGCTTTTTGCTATCGGAGGCTACTTTCGATACCGGAAAACTGAAGAGTCGTTCAGAGGGATTAAACATTTCTGAGAGGGCCTTGTTTGTTTGTGAAATTTGGAGCGGGATTGAGCGCTGCTTAATTTTCATAAGGAACTTTTAATTTTTGTTACCACGATTATTGTTAATATTATCTTGTTATACAGTACGTTGAGGCGTTGAAGTTGTTTGTTGTACGTTCAGAAGTTAATTAGCTAATATCGTATGAGTACCTATCATCAGTAGGTAACTGATAGTGATCGAGTCGTAAATCAACATCTATATCTAATACTATAAGAATCTTTGTCCTGACATACTGACTGACTCACTGACTCACTGACAGACAACGCACAGCCTAAACCGCTGGTCGTAGAGACTTGAAATTTGGAGGGTATATTTGTCTTAGTACGTAAGGGTGTACTAAGAAAGGATTTTCCAAAATTCACCCCTTAAGGGGATGAAATGGGGGTTCAAAGTTTGTATGGAGAAACAAGATTAGATCGTCTTTTCTATCCGAAACTTCACATAAGTGCTTCAATAAAAAAATAAGTAAAGACGTGTTTCAGGTTTTTTTGGAATTCCACCCCTAAGAGGGTGAAATGGGGTAATAAAGTGTAAAATCAATATTGTTTCGGATTGCGCTGAAATTTGGCATGCAGATAGTTATTAATTACGACGTTAGTTCCCTCTGAGAAAGGTTTTCCAAAATTCATCCCTGAAGAGGATGAAGCGAGGGTTCAAAGTTTGTATGGAGAAACAAGAATTGATTGTCTCTTATATTCGAAACTTCACACAAGTAGTTTAGTAAATAAATGAGTAAATACGTGTTTCAGGCTTTTTGAAATTCTATTCCTAAAAGGGTGAAGTGGAGTAACAATGTCTGAAATCAATATTGTTTCGGATTGCGCTGATATTTTGCATCCAGATAGAAATTTTGACGTAGGTATCCGCTGAGAAAGGATTTTTCAAAATTCACTCTTCAAGGGATGAAGCGGGGGCTCAAATTTTGGATAGTCATTTTATTCGACATTTCACACAAGTACTTCTGTAAATAAATAAGTAAATACGAGTTTCAGACTTTTTCAAAATGCCACCCTAAAAGAGTGAACTGGGGTAAAAAAGTCTGAAAATCAATATAGTTTCGGATTGCGCTTTATTGGGTTTTCGGGTTTTAAAAATATGAATCCTGATTTGTCTTAGTCACGCGATAACATGAAAACAGGTGAACCAATTTGGCTAATTTTTATTTGATGTCTTTAATGATAGAATCGTTTTTACAAAAGAAAAGTTTTAAGTAAATAAAAGGAGTTTTTAACGCGGGCGTAGCCGCGGGGGACTTCTAGTTCTTATATATACCTACAAAAGCTACAACCTAAGGCTTCGAGTTAATACAATGGACAACTCGTCTTCTCTAAACCTTCAAGCATGAATTAGTCAATATCAGGATCTACATGACACATACACGGGTAAAGATATCCAATATAAGTTATACCAATACGAGTTAGTACCCTAATACCCTCTTAATAGAAGGTAGGAGAAGGTAGGATGCGATGGTTATATAATAGGATATATGGGGAGGAGCTACAACTAATTCTTATATGTCGGTAATCAAGTACGTAAGTAGTAGTACCGTAGTAGTAAGAGCTCAATGAAAAGGTCAGAGAGCCTCTTTGTTAGGTTCAAAGTCGTTTGTCAAATGTGTGTACACAATGAACCATGTGCTAACGTAGGTACTAAGGTATTAGGTACCTCTACTACCGACGTAGTCAGTTGTCGTATAGTCGCGGCCGGCTGCGCTTGCGTAGGTGCAGAGCGAGCAATGCATCAGATGGGATAGGTTAACTTTAGGGCTGCTACACTTGTTAATCTCATAGAAGTTGTGATATATTTAAGTTACTTTGAGAAAGGCAGAAGTATAATCTTCGAATCGATATATACAATAGATATTATCGCTGTTACCTCGAAAGCCACTCTAGTTCTTCATATTTTGTATTTTTAACCAACTTCCAAAAATGTGTTGGTTTTCAATTAGGTATGTGGAGCTGGTTTTTTAGTTTTTAATCAATATAACTTTGTAATTATTAAGATTTTTCGACTAGCTTCTATTACTATTGCATCGTTGGTAAGAGCATTATATCCATGTTCCGTCTGACTTACTACCAAAAAGCAACTCACCATCATCAAGGAAAAACCTTACGGTGTTCCGGCAGTACACATCTCTCCAGGATCATTCTCTACGGTTAGCGTGTACACCATTCTCGACCACATTATCGCTTACCAGATAGTTGTTAAACGCTAGCAGTTGGCGTTTGACCGCTATATCGCCTGGTTGATATCTAATAGACTAGCAGCTAGCCTATCATTCCTATCAAATACTTATAAGCTAAAAATAGTTACCGCGCAAAACGTGGCGATTTAATTAGAGCGAAATCACGAAAAATGGTGCTAAAACTTAAAGGTAGGTAACATATATCTAAGACATTTGAACTTTACTATAGATATTTTTAGATAGATAGATAAGCTCCATACATTCATATACTAACTTATTTCACAACCCTATATTCCTTGACAATGACATTACTCGAAAAATATAGTTACAGTGAGAGCCATTTTAATTTAACAGCCTTCTGAGTCATTCTTGCGTCAGAAATAGAATAGGTCACATACGTCCAAAACCCAAACCACAAATTCTTCTGCAGCGTAATTTCAGTGCAATGGATATTGATAAGCTTCGCAATGATGTTTATCTTGCTAACTGGGATCAGGTTCATGATGCCACGTCAATTGACGATAAAGAGGAAATTTTCAACAATCTACTTACAAAACTGTATGACACACATGCACCAATTAGAGCTGTAACAATGAAGCTTGCCCCAGCTCCCTGGTTAACTGATAATATTAAAGTACTTATGCACAAAAAAGTTACAGCAAAAGCCAAATTCAAATATCGTCCTTCAGATTACAACAAAGAAAAGTATTTCGATACAAGGAATCGCTGCAACAGGGTGTATAGAGATGCTTTTCGCCGCTACATCCATGACTCCGTTGAAAATGAAGACTCTGCAAAAGTCTGGAGATTTCTTAGATCACTTGGAGTTGGAAAAAAACGTCAACATCCTGTTTCAAATAATGTAGATATCAACTCTTTAAATCAGCACTTTTCTTCGTCATCTTTCCTATTATATTATAGTCATATTTTCTATCCCTACTTAACCACTATTAATTATCTTTCGAATATTTCTACTCCTGACGTTGATCCTTTCTTCTTTTGTCAATTCACCGCAAGTGATGTTAAAAAGAGTATCCTATCCATCTTCAACGCTTGCACAATCCCTTCTTTTACCTATTCTGGATTATGCCGATCTCCTATTATTCTGCCGGTCTGCTATCTCGATCTCACGGAGGACCAGCTTAGTAAACTTGAGCGCCTCTAAAATTATTGTATAAGGTTTATTTTCGGACTTCGGAAATATGACCACATCTCTCATTTTCGTAAAAAGCTCAAGTAGCTGCCTATTCGCCTTTGTCGGAACTCTCATATAATAATAACTTCCACTCCTGTTTATCTAAAGGAACGTTTTGTCCCTCTTTATTGTTCTAAAAATCACACTTTAAAATCTGCTGAAAATCTACTTCTAAGTTTTCCACAGCACAAAACCAGTTTTTATATCAAATCGTTTTCTGTAGGAGCTGTGCGTCTGTGGAATAGTTTTCCAGCCAAGGTGAGGTAAGCACAGACTTTGACTACTTTCAAGACTATGGTCAAAAAAAAATTATCTTGCTGATTCTGCTGACTAATAAACTTATTAACCCTTTATTCGATAATTGATATAAGCTATGTATTTCTTTATTTTGTAAGTATATATGATATATATGAATTTATACGTATACGTTTTAAATGTATTATATGTAGGTACGTATTAAATGTATATAATCATCATGATGTTTACTGTTTTGTTTTTAATGTGTATTTCTTATTATTATAATATATAAATGTGTATATAAGATGTATATGTTTATAATATATAATATATCTCATGTTTCCACTTTTTATGACAAATCTTTCACTGTCTAGGCTGTTCGACTTTGGAACTCACTTCCTGAAAATATTAAATCTTCACAAACTCTCCATATGTTCAAATGTCGCTTAAAGATACTGTATCTTTCATTATGATTTGTGTCCTGCTGTTTTATTGCTTATTGTTTATTGACGATTGTAGGTATGTTTTGTTTTTATTTTTGTTTATAATTATATATAAATATATATATTTTTTTTATTGTTTATTGGTAGTAAGTTAGTTTATAGTTATGTTATATTAGGGAAACTTGTGTGTTTTTGTTTAGTTAATTTTTTTTCTTCTTTACTTTAATTAGATACACCCTGTTGTTGATAGTTTTTTAGATTCTTTCCATACTAAGGTTGTCTGGGAGAGATCGCTATTAGCGATAAGACCGCCATTGTAACACTATAATGTAAGCTATTGTGTATAAATATTTAAGTTTTATTTGTGGTGTGATTATTGTATTGTATTGTATTGTATTGTATTGTATTGCATTGCATTGCATTGCATTGCATTGTATTGTATTGTATTGTATTGTATTGTATTGTATTGTACTGTATTGTATTGTATTGTATTGTATTGTATTGTATTCTAAAATTGTCGGCAAAAATGGCGATGAGGGATTACTCTGAATCTTTGAGACCTATTCGGTAGAAATTTATTGCAATTTTTATTAATAAAATAGGTCATTTTTTTCTGACTAAACTAATTCCGTACATTAGAATCTAGAGTCCCATACTAATATTATAAATATGTTTACAGCAACTCTGTCATTGTCTTTTTGTTACCTAATCACGCCTAAGCAGAAGATCCGATCTTACTGAGATTTAACAAGGAGATACTATATTTATAGCATGAGGATAAACATAGGCTACTTTTTATGAAAATAAAATCATGATTTGTAATTACACATAACTTAAATAACTCGGATCAAACAAATGTTGATTGACAGAGAGATTGCATTACATTGATAAAATTCTTGGTGTAGTACGTGAACGAAGTCGCGGGTAGTGTATTGTATAAAACTCTAATATTCTTATAATATAATATACTTATAATATACTCTAATATACTTATATAACTTATTATATATTACTTATAATATACTTATAATATTCACTATATTATAGTGAATGTATGAACAAGACGGACTTTAAAGCTTTTCATCTAGACACAAATGTGTATAATTATTGCAATCAAGATAAACGCGGGAGATTAAAATAATTACCAAAGATAGAAATGTGTGTGGTCCTGGAGATAATGGATGAAGGGTAATCTCACATAAATAACCAGGATTTGGGATAAGGCCCATCCATATTAGACAGTTTTTCATTGGTCAGATAAGATTCTTTGTCCCCTTGGCAACGTTTCTTTCACTTTCGGTCCTTTAGACGGCTAGTTTAATGGAAATGAGATTGGTACTTTTGTAATAATTTATTAGTAAAATTTAACATATTTCTAATGAAGTACGTAGTGTAGGAGTAAAGGTTACGTCCCTTTTAATTGCTATTTATCCTAATCATTAACATTCCTAAGTGTTGAAAAATCTCCAAAAACTACTTAGTCAGCTTAAAATATGGAAAAGTTTTTCGGTCCTACACATTATATTATTATAGGTTATATATTATAGGTTCACCTTTGTAGCTTATGACATGTGTAGTGTACACATGTAATAGAAATAGAATAACTCTTTATTGTAATCCAAAAGAACTTAATTTCTAGACAGAGTAAATACCATAGTGCAGCTATAATATCTGTTTTCTTTGAAAAACATGCCATCCCACTTTCACACCACTGAAAGCCTTCAGTAAAGTCCACATCTTTACTAAGGGTATGACTTGGACTGGACTAAGACTTAAACTTGAGTTGAATGTTTAACTTTAAACTGAACTTTACGTCTTAAATCTACCTACGTAAAGGCATGGCCACACCGCGGCGTCCTGCGATCTACGGGCGCGATCTCAGTACTTTTCAATTGTTTTGTGATCGCGTTTGGTGTGAACCAGTCGGTGCAAATACTACTGCGCTATCTGATCGCCGCCTAGATCGCGCACGAAAGACGCTGCGGTGTGTCCGTACCTTAAGCTTGAACTATTCTTACTTTGACACTGGCTAAATATGTTAAGCCATAATGAAACAAAAAATCAAATCGCTCATTCATTTCATTACCAACATTGCCGGAGCTTATTCTGGCTTCACATCTCATATTCATGTCTTTTCTCCAATAAATGTAGGTATGTAGATAAACCCCATAAAGATTATCTTCCTAACAAACAAAAGGCGGCCTCTGTTCCCACACACGTAGCATTTTCACGCGACCCTCGCATACGTTTTGCATTACAATTACCCACCAGTGTACCTATTCATATTTCCTGCAATTAAAACTACTTAATAGTTCGACTTGAATTACGTAATTTATGTAGATTAACGAGGAAAATATAGAGCACTTTTTATGAGTAAACAAATCTTTATATAAATAACGTAACAGTAAAATGTAAATTGTGTCGTGTTTTCAACGAATGACGTTTCGAAACTTGTAAAGTTTTATTTTAACTATCCAATGATAGCGATGGCTTTACGATCATGTATATATCTATTCGTTGTATAGCTCAAGCTTTATCTCCTTCTATCTATATTAGATGATTGCGATGACAGAGTACGTTAAGACCATACCAGCCTTATAGTTGCTCAAAATTGATCTTTTCACACAGTGAAAAAAATTGCACGCTGTTAGTATAGTAGGATGCAGTTATGCAGCTAGGTACACAGCAGTATTTCACTTGCGCCGCAAATCGGCCAGTAAGCTCAGAGCTAACTGGGCCAAATATTGTACTTAGAACTCCCAGATCATACATATGACATAATTATGATCATCGAACGTTTTAATAAATAATTAGGTTAGTATAAAAACAAAAAAAACCATGCCGCAGTTCAGTTTCAGTACTAAGTTAGAGATGTTGTCGCCATATCTCTAGAGATAGATACTCAGTATAATGGGACCATCGCGAAGATGTACCCGACAAATGAATAAAAAAAATCATTCGAATCGGTTCATAATTAGCGGAGCAAAACAGGCCAAGTGTCCTCGTCCACCGAGGCTTCCGTACCAACTTCTCAAACTAGATTAAAATACAAACTTAACTTTAAAGTGGGATTCCTAAACCGATGCCGAGACACTGTTTATAACCAATAATAAGTTTGTAATAAGTAGTCAATTAGATTTTTTATGTTATTAAACGACATAGACATAGACTTCAAGACCTTGCTTCTTGCCAAATTTCATGATTCTAAGTCAACGGAAACACCATAGGTTTTGATTTCCTTTTGAAATCGCAAAATATGCGAAAAAATGCTACTTTAACGGTCATCATATCTTTTGATCGCGTTGACTTGCAAGTTTAATTTTTTTATAGCTAAAACATACCGTAGACCCAAGTATTTGATTTAAGTTTCTACTTGATACCTATTGCATATTTATTCTGTGCTATTGCTATGACAAATTTAATGTTCATTTGATTGAACTGCTCATGTCGCGCTTTTTCTATACCATCCTTCAGTCGTTCGTTGAATGCTGAGCATCGTGATATTCCAACCTCAACTTTAGTTGTTAATTTCTTGCTACTGCCGTCGGTCTGAGGCTCAGTGTAGAGAGGTCCGACCAGGTGTCTTTGGAATCAACCGCAAGACCTTATGCCCCCTATTTTTTCGGTCATAATAAGTTTCTACACGTAATCCGTCGGATTTTTTGGCGATATATCCAAAATATTGGTGCAATCTCTGCAGGCAAACAGCAGACAGCCTCAATTTGAACTGTTCTGAAAGCGGTCTATGTATTCCGCAACATACGCCGACAACATATCTCAAATGCACCAATTCGCACCAAGTAAACATACTGGGAATACTAATATGTATAACTTTTGTATAATTATAAACTAGTCAATATATATGAAGTGAAAACTTATTTAAGCGCGCTTTGCACTGTATCACGCGCACATTCGGGTATATTCGGGTCGAGTTTGGGTAAAATCGGATTCATCATCATCATCAGCCTATCTCTGTCCACCGCTGGACATAGGCCTCACCTATGGCATGAAACTGAGCTCGATCTTCAGCTCTTTGTTTCCAACCGCTGCCAGCCAGCTTACGTATATCATCGCTCCACCTAGCTGGAGGGTGCCCTACACTACCTTTACCGAGCCGTGGCTCTCCACTCTAGAACACGTCTACCACAACGGTTATCGGTTCTACGACAGATGTGACCAGCCCACTGCCACTTCAGCTTGCTATAAAATCGGGTTATACCGAGTTATTGCCAACGCTTGTTCGGGTTAAGTCGGCTCGAGTTCGCGTAAACTCGGGTTATACCGAGTTCATGTCAACGCTCGTTCGGGTCACGTTCGGGTAAAGTCGGCTCGAAAGTTCATAGCAAATCCGAAAGATTGCGTTGAATACCGTTAAAAGACGCATGTGTTTTATTTTTCAGTTTTAAGTTTGTGACTGGTGATTCTAAGGTGGCCTTAGACAATTTCATAGTTTATGCGACTTACGCGTCGTCGCGCGGCACGCCGATTACCGTAGAAGGCGTAGAGCCGATTTTCATGAGGCGTTGTCGAAAATAAGTAGGTAATCATATTTGTGTCATTTTCTGCAAAAATTGTGTCATTTAGGGAAAATAAATTGTTTCATTTATGCTAAAAACGGTAGATTGTGGTTCATTGATTTTTACTGTGACTAGAGGAGCAATGTAATCTTACTATATAAATATGATAGCTAACCTGTTTTGTTACATACTATAATTATGATACACTTCTATGTAGAGTCGATTCTCTCATACCACGAGTAGTATGTAGTATTTATACAATCGTTAGTCAGTCATTCATCTTTGAGGCGTTGGCGTAGCATTTACATAGCATTATGTCAAAAACTTATTTAGGTCAAGGTGTTCCACGCAAGCATCGCATGAAATTCTAAATTTTTTATTATAATCTCTAGACGTAAGAGTGTTCCTATTATAACGTACTAAGGGGTAATTGCAGCCGCAGGCGTCTTACCTTTTAGAATAATTGAAATGATCGTTATTTTAATTACGAGCTGTGAAAATCGAAATATTTTTACACAGTTTCAAATTGTCAAAGTCAAGGCAGGTAGGTGTGAGTAGTACAACATTAAAGCAAATGTTTTATTAGTTATTTTGAATTGCTGCATGTTGAGTTCTGATATTTCCGGTGTTTTTTTTAATATCTCCGTTGTAGTCTCGCAGTACCTATCACACACTACTCAATCATACACAACCAGTGCTTCAACTAACAACCTAGACAATGAATACTGAAAACCTAAATCTCATCATACAATTTTGAAACAACCTTAAAAAGGATCTATAAAGGACTTATATGCATCGAAAGCAAGTAAGTGTATCTGTACGGTAACAAGAAAGATTCTCAAGGTAAGCATGTATAAGTTCCTACATCCCTATTATTCCCTATATACACGTATCTACTCCAGCGTCTCTACAAAGTAGCGGAAGTTCTCAGTCGGTGCGATTTATATCTGATTACCGATCTGCATCGACAGGCGAGGAGCTCCCTCGACGACTAATTACTTACTCATCATAATTGGATTGCCGGTGGAAATGTTGCTTTTACTGACTGCAGGAGTTCAACTCGTTCTCTAGAAATTTAATAATAAAACCAAAAGCTTCTAGCATCAGAGTTTTCTTATAGAGTATTTTTCATCGACGTCATAGCAATTGCTATTACGTCGATGGAATTTTTAGTTCTTGTGTGCATGCATTAGTATATTTACAATATTAGGGATTTATTGATGCCGAGCTGCGCCTCGCGGCTTCGCCCGCGTAAAAAGGTATTCTATGTGCCAATATAAGACTTAAATAGACTAAGTACCTGTGTGCCAAATGTTATCCAAATCTATTTAGGCGTTTTTGTGTGAAAGAGTAACCGACATCCATCCATTTCTCGCTTACTTTCGTATTTATAATATTATTTGGAAATAGGGCATAAGAGTCTATTTATCGCTTTTGGAACAAGAACATAAGTCTAGCAATTCTATTAAATAAATTAAAATTGTCAAATTTGAATAAGCGATTCAATATCGTAAAGTTTAGATAAGTAGGTCCCTAGTTTGATTTATTACACGTTTTTGTCAAGGGCTTTGGTGCTATTAAACACCAAGTTTGGTGATAAGTGGAAGGGTGAAGGGCAGCCAAACTACGAACTACACGCACATTTTTGAATAAATTAATGTTTATTAATTCAAAATATAACGTAGGCTGATCGCGTGCGCGGTCCTATTCTGTAAGGACAAGCCATAGAAAGGTACCGATTGACCAAGTGTGACATCTACGACAAGTGATTGTAGTTAATGCAGACATGTTCATAAAAATACTTGTTAAATCACAATCATAATCTCTATTATTACTAATCGTCATAATAATGTTTCACTTGAAATCTATCTAATACTATAAGAATGTTTGTCCTGACATACTGACTGACTGACTGACTGACTGACCGACTGACTGACAACGCATAGCCTAAACCGCTGGTCATAGAGACTTGAAATTTAGAGGGTGAATTTGTCTTAGTACAAAAAGATGTACTAAGGAAGGATTTTCCAAAATTCACCTCTTTAGGGGATGAAATAGGGGTTGAAAGTGTGTATGGACACAAGATTAGATAGTCTTTTCTATTCGATACTTCACACAAGTGCTTAAGTAAAAAATAAATAAATAAGTGTTTCAGGCTTTTTTGAAATTCCACCCCTAAGAGGGTGAAATGGGGTAACAAAGTCTGAAAATCAATATTGTTTCGGATTGCGCTGAAATTTGGCACGCAGATAGTTATTACGACGTTAGTTCCCTCTGAAAAATGATTTCCTAAAATTTACCCCTTAAGGGGATGAAACAGGGTTCAAAGTTTGTATGGAGAAACAAGATAAGATAGTCTTTTCTATTCAAAACTTCGCACAAGTTCTTCAGTAAATAAATATGTAAATACGTGTTTCAGGCTTTTTCGAAACGCCGCCCCTAAAAGGGTAAATTGGGGTAACGAACAAAGTCTGAAATCAATATTGTTTCAGATTGCGCTGAAATTTGGCATGCTGATAGTTATTTTTACGTAGGTATCCGCTAAGAAAGGATTTTTTTTAAATTCATATTATATTATACTTATTATTTTTAATTATGTTTATAAACTTATAGATTTACTTAAGTACTTCTGTAAATAATTAATTACTTAAGTAAATACGTGTTGCAGGATTTTTGCAAGGGGTTGGTAAAAAAGTATGAAAATCAATATGGTTTTTCGGGTTTTATAAATATGAATCCCTATTTTCCTTAGTCACGCAATAACTTGAAAACGTGTGAACCGATTTGGCTTTCACTTCTTTGATGTCTTTTATGATAGAAAGGTTTTTACAAAATAAAAGTTTTAAGTAAAAAAAAGAAGTCTTTAACGCGGGCGAAGCCGCGGGGCACTTCTAGTTACTTTATAATCAGATAAACTTTTTTTTAAATGTCGATCCTCCGATCTTAAGGTTCAATAACCTTCAATAATACTTAATGTTAAATACCGTCAGATTCTATATACTTATACAATAGTAGTCATTTTTAACCGACTTCACAAAAAAGGAGGAGGTTCTCAATTAGTCTGTATGTTTTTTTTTTTTTTTTTTTTTTTTTGTGTGTATGTTACGCGATTTCTCCATCAATTGTGAACGGATTCAAATGATTCTTTTTTTAATTGGTAGGATACGTTTCCGAGGTGGCCCCATTTTAATTTTATCGAGATCTGATTAGTATCACCAGAGATATGGAGATAAATACCCCAAACATAGGAGATTGTACTAGTTTTAGTAGAAGAGTCCCAAGAAGATTATACACAATGGAGGTTGCTATTGCATATAAGATATTCTTACGGTAACTGTGAGCGAGATAGAAATAAAGGTGGGGAAATTTTTTTTGTAATATCTTATAGGCAAGCGTTTGACCACTATCTCACATGTTGCTAAGTGATGATGCGGTCGAAGATAGAGAAGTGGACTAGAATGGGAACTGGCTCTCAAGGATAGCTGCCGGAACACATTAGATGTTTGGCGACAGATTTTCTGACTTGAGGGTGTGGTAGCTGGCCAGGCGGACACTAGATATGTTCTACCACCATGCGGGGGTTATTGGTTTCTTAACGATGTTTTCCTTCACCGGAGGGCCACTGTGAGAAGCGCACATATCGACCCCTCTGGGATGAAACGTCGTAAAAGCCATTTTGACCAAAATCTGTTTTCAGCAGTTTCTTAGTCAGAATCGCGCGCTCTATCGATCTGTATATTTAAAATGTTCCAATTCGCAAAAAAATGTCTTTTACAACACGCTACGAATCCCTCTCTAAACCCGGGTTTCTTGTTTTAAAATGTCGTAATGAGCAACTTTTAAAGAAAATTTTCAAATTTCTGAAGTAAGAGACATATTTTTTCGTTTCATGGTTAATACGACATAATATAATACAATGTAAGAAAATAATACTTTTTAACTTTTTGTAATTAAAGACACAAGATTATCAAATATGGCTTTTACGTCAATATTTGAAGTAAAAAATTAGAAAGATACGATGCAATTTACGTCGTAAAATCCACGACTTTTAAAAATATGGCTTGTACGACCATTTTATTACTAAGAGACTATTGAAAAGTGATGCTAACTTTGGTCTTAAAGAGCATGACGCATTTTTATTTAGCTTATTACGGCTTATACACATTTTTCTCAGGTCATCTATACAAATATTTAATCTGCATGAAAGTATAAAAGACATTATATCGACCCCTTCAAGACTAAACGTAGAAACAAAAGGCCATTTTTCAGTACGGCTGAAAAACAAAAATGGTAAAGTTTATTTCTTGTATATTTTTTTATTTACTTAATTTATAATGTTTATTATAGATTAACACTATATTATCTCATTAAGCTAAGGTTTTTAAGTTGTTTAGTAAATAGAAACTCAAAATAACCTATTTTAATTAGTTTCAGAGATTGCATGGCTTTTACTACAAAAAAAAATGTTGTAAATGGCTTCTACGTCTTTTTTCTTCAGCTTGGTAACTGTAACTTTTTTTTTAATTAAGTTGCATAAGACTTAATAATTGGTTTTATCAAAGGGATTATCGAATTAAAAGACAATTGTAATAAGAGGAAAGTGTAATTTAGTGTTGAAAATGAGGAACACATTAATGACCAAACTCATATTATTTTAATATTTTTCATTATATAAATGTAATATTGTACTTTTTCTGACAAACACTAATAAAATTAAATCAACACACCCAATAAAATATGCCAAACAGGTAGTAAATTGTACCTAGAAATGAAAATCTTCTAATCTTCTGTTTTATTAAAGTACGAGATAAAACTGCGCAATGTGCACACACGAAAACAGGTAAGTATTTAACAATAACATAGCTGAAAACAAATCAATGTCTTAATACAATCATCAGCATCATCATCAGCCTATCTCTGTCTGCTGCTGGACATAGGTCTCACCTATGGTACGCAACTGAGCTTGATCTTTAGTTCTTTGTTTCCAGCCGCTGCCAAGCCTTGCAAGCTGTGGATGAGTTTGTGTGCAGTGGCAGTGCTAAGGCAGATAGCGATTATGATGATTGTAATAGTGACACTGTTTATACTTATCGTTGTGGTTGCCGCGGCCGGTATTCTTCATCTGTGTCTCGGTCGTATAACTTGGCTGTGACTCTTATCTCATCCAAGACCGGGCACTGTGAGATCCCATGTGTCACGGTCTCATTTTCAAGCATGCAGCCTTGACACAGAGGATGACTATCTGGCGCCAATTACGTAGAGTAGATAATTTAGATTACAGTATTCCGTGATGAGGCCTACTATGTAGTATACTAATATCACGTCTTTGTAATATTAGCAGTCTGTTTGTAACTTTGCCGTCTTAATTCGGAAAAGCTGCTTTTGTATATTTACAGCTTGTCATGTCCACACTGTCCCACAACTTTTGCTGCTCATTTTCGGTATGACAACGTAATAGATCTCTGACTTCCATTGCTAGCGATCTACAAAGGTTCATCACATCGTCGCTTACATGTTGTGTCATTCTTTCTGCAGCGAGTATGTCAGCCATGATATTGCTAGCACATGATGCATGGCTTTTCGTCCATCTTACCTTAACGTTATACTCGGTTGCCAGTGTTTGCAGAGTATAGTGGCATTTTGCCACTACTTTTGATCTTGTTGTAGGTCTCCTGAGTATGTATAAAGTGGCTGCAATATCTGTTACAAATTCTATACTGACTTTATCTTGATCATTTTCGAATTAAGACTGATTTATGGACACTGCTTGCGCAGACAGTAACAGTCTGTTTGTTTCGGCTTGTAAGACGGTTATAGTCTTGGTTAGCGCTATCGATGCCGAAAGTCTTATACTCAGTTATTAGTTCATACTTTTTACTATATAGATGAGTACTGTCTATCCTGTCCATGCCTTAAATGGCTTCCGAAATGATCATTATCATTTTTTACAGTATTTTGCAGTGGTTTGTGGTCGGAGGATATGTTCAAGACGCTGAATTGGAAAGGATGGGGCATACATATAAACGGCAAGCACCTCTCACACTTGATGTTTGCGGACGATATCGTCATCATGGCTGGAACCGCGAAGGACTTGTAATACATGCTGATCACTCTAGCTGATTCTTCTCCACGCATCGGTCTCCGTATGAACTTGGATAAAACCAAGATCATGTTCAACAAACATGTTATTCCGGACCCGACTGCTTTAAATGGAGTTCTTCTCGAAGTTGTTCACGGATACGTATATCTACCTAAGCCAAATCTTGCAATTGGGTAGAAATAACTTCGAGAAGGAAGCTCGCAGAATGATACAGCTGAGATGGGCAGCATTTGGACAACTTCGTCGAGTCTTTTCGTCGCCCATACCACAAACCCTAAAGACGAAAGTCTTTAACAAGTGCGTCCACCTGTTGTTACTTACGGGGCCGAGACGTGAACTCTGACAGTGCAACTGTTTCACCAATTTCAAGTCGCTCAGCGAGCTATGGAGGAGGCTATGCTCGGAGTCTTTTTGAAGGATCGAATTCAAAATGAAGTCATCCATTAGAGAACCCAAGTTATCGACATAGCTCAATAGATTAGCAAGCTAAAGTGGCAGTGGGCTGGTCACATCTGTCGTAGAACTAATAACCGTTGGGGTCTACCCCAACAGCTATTGGTTCTAGACTGGAGACCGCGTCTCGCCAAATGTAGTGTAGGGCGCCCTCCAGCTAGATGGAGCGATGATATACGCAAGCTGGCTGGCCGCGGCTGGAAACAATAAGCTGAAGATCGAGCTCAGTGGCGTGCTATAGGTGAAACCTATGTCCAGCAGTGGACAGGGATAGGCTGATGTTGATGATTACTTTACGATATCAATTTGTTTTAAGATATGTTTTTGTTGAATACTTACCTGCTTTCGTGTGTGCACAGTGCGCAGTTGTATCTCGTAGTTTAATAAAACAAAAAATTAGAATATTTTTATTACTAGGTTCGATTTACTGCCTATTTTGCATAGTTTAGAGGTTATATTGATTTAAGTTTGATAATTTTATTAGTGTTTGTCAGAAAAAGTACAATATTACTTTTATATAATGAAAAACATTTAAATTATATGATTTTGGTCATAAAATGTGTTCTGCATTTACTACACTAAATTACACTTTCTTCTTGTTACAATTGTCTTTTAATTCGATAATCTCTTTGATAAAACACATTGTGAGATCTTATACCACTTAATAAAAAAAAGGTTACAGTCGCCAAGTAGAAGAAAAATGTCGTAGAAGCCATTTACAACTTTTATTGTTGTAGTAAAAGCCATGCCATCAACACAAACAACAACTCGAAAACCTAAGCTTAATGAGCTATAGTGGTTTATTACAGATTAAATAAATCAAAAGATATACCAGAAATAAACTTTACCATTTTAGTTTTTCGGCCGTACTGAAAAATGGCCATTTGGCTTTTACTACGTTTCATCCCAGAGGGGTCGATATATTTTTCGATAGAAAAATTCATTGGTGCACGGCGGTTTGAACTCGGTACCACGGCATCAAAGCCGACTGTTCTCCCAATTACGCCACCGGGCCCTCAATAAATAATTATATATTAATAATTATAATAAATAATTATGTATAAATATAAATAATTTGTCTTCACAGGAATGTTCTACCGGGCAAAGTCTTGTTAGAGTGCAAACTTTTTTAAACATACCTAATATTTTTTGACATGGCATGACATTTGGCGAAGATGGCGGCCATTTCAGTCCCGCGACACTGCATACATAATTAAATAACTCAGAATCATGAACGTACTTTGTACCAATCAACACAGCAAAAAAAAATTATAAGCATAAAACCACATATTATATAATAGTTACTACGTAAATAATACTTTCCGTTGTTAGGTTGGCTACACAGTGCTTACATAATTCGGGTATCCACAATATAGGGAAGTGCCTCTTATAACGTAGTAGAGTGATTCAGTACCCTGTTGGCCATATGGCGGCAATTAATGTTAATAATCGCAAATAATACTTTTTTATATTCATTTTGGAATACAACTAGTCCGTGTTATAAAAGTATTTGGAATTATTGTAATAAAATAGACAATTAATTATCGTGTGTCAGATGCTTTTATTGCACAGGGCCATTTTGGACATTGTCCTATGAGACCTTGATGACATCATTATTACTAGTGAATATTTTCACTTTAGCGCGGCATTTAAAGTAAATTTTTTTAGGGTTCCGAACCCAAAGGCTACCAAATGAACACTTTCTGAGACTTTGTTGTCTGTTCGTCCGTCCGTCCGTCCGTCCGTCCGTGTGTCTATATGTGCGCACTTTACAGATCTGTATCTTCTTAACCGTTATAGGTACACACTTGAAATTTTCAAAAAGTATATATCCGTCAGTGTATAACGGCCCAGACAAGAAATTTAATAGATGCATGTAATTTCATTAAAACTTTTTTGCACTAAAAAGGGTAAAATAAGTTATTTTTCAAAAAAAATAAAACCGACTTCATAACCACAAAAAGGCACTCAAAAGCGAAAAATAATTTACTTAAAATTATTATAAGCGTTACCCACGTCTCTATTTGAAGTCGGTGCCAGCCAAGTCTATTGGATATTAGATAGATGCTATTTATGTAGTAGTAGTAAGTAGGTACATGTAGGTTAGTAAGTAGGTAGATACATGTACTCGTAGGTATTATCTATCTACTACCTATTAGACTTGGCTGGCACCGACTTCAAATAGAGACGTGGGTAACGCTTATAATAATTTTAAGTAAATTATTTTTCGCTTTTGAGTGCCTTTTTGTGGTTATGAAGTCGGTTTTATTTTTTTTGAAAAATAACTTATTCAACCGTCGAAAAAAAACGGAGGAGGTTATCAAGTCGACGCGTATATATATATATATTTTTATGTATGACCACGCATCACTTTTTACAGAGTAGTCTGATTTCGATAATACTTTTTTTATTGGAAAGGGTTATACCCCCCCAAGGGGGTCCCATTTAAATTTTAACGAAATTGGTCGAGCCGTTTTGAATAAATCAACAAAAATAATGGATGAAAGTATTTTGATGATTATATCATATCATCAATGTATGTTAACAAACACTGGAAAAACAAAGAGCCGAAAGTCGGGCTCAGTTGCGTGTCTTGAGAGAGGTACTAATGTATGTAGTAGTAGTAAGTAGGTAGTAGATAGATACTATATTAGACTTGGTTGGCACCGGCTTCAAATAGATAAGTGGGTAGCGCTTATAATAATTATATTAAGTAATTTATTTTTCGCTTTTGAGTGCCTGTTTGTGGTAATAAAGTCGTTTTTTTTTAAGATTTTATTTTACCCTTTTTAGTGCAATACAAGTTTTAATTAAATTACATGCATCTATCAAATTTCGTGTTTGGGCCGTTATACACTGACGGATATATGCTTTGTGAAAATTTCAAGTATGTACCTATTACGGTTAAGAAGGTACATCTGTAAAGTGCACACATATAGACACACGGACGGACGGACGGACGGACGAACGGACAACAAAGTCTCAGAAAGTGTTCATTTGGTACCCTTTAGGTTCGGACCCCTAAAAATTTGACTTTAACCGCCTAGTAAAAATATTCACTATTCATAATGATGTCATCAAGGTATCAAAGGACAATGTCCAAAATGGCCCTGTGCAATAAAAGAACATGAGTAAAGAACTTTACTCATGTGATAAAAACATCTGACACACACGATAATTAATTGTCAATTAATCAATTAATTGTTAATAATAATTATTACAATAATTCCAAATACTTTTAACGGATTAGTTGTATTCCAAAACGAATATTAAAAAGTATTATTTGCCATTATTAACATTAATTGCCGCCATATGGCCCACACAGTCTGAATCAGTCTACTACGTTATAAGAGTTGGCACTTCCTTACATTGTTAATACCCGAATTATGAAAGCACTGTGTAGCCAACCTAGCAACGAAAAGTATTATTTACGTAGTACCTATTATATAATCTGTGGTATTATGCTTATAATTTTTTTCGCAGTGTTGGTTGGTACAAAGTACGTTCATAATTCTGAGTGGAAAAATACTACGTAGAGTTTTGGCGGGAACGTGGGAAAGCGTGTTTGATCTTGTATTTTTTCCTGAAACTTGTGTACTTCCGCGTGTTAATGTGTAATAAATGTGGATTATTAACCATTAAGTGCCGGTGAATGTGTGCGAGTGTAGGGAAACAGCACAATGTTGAAAAACATGCTATTTACGTACTCACCAAAATTCCACTGAAATTCTTCAGTAAACACCACATCTTTATGACTTAGACTAGACTTTTACTTGAAAACTGACCTGAAATGGGGTTTTGACCCATCTCTACGCCTAAAATTCATAAAAACTTGAAAAATGTTACACATACTTGACACTGGCTAAATACACTAATCGTGTGGAGCCATAATGAAACTAAAAAAAATCTGAGTTATTTATGTATGCAGTGTCGCGGGCGGGACTGATATGGCCGCCATCTTCGCCAAACGTCATGTCAAAAAATATTAGGTATGCTCAAAAACTTTGCACATTAACAAGGCTTTGCCTGGTAGAACATTCCTGTGAAGACAAATTAATTCTCCCCACCTGCCTTTGTTTCTATCTCGCTCATATTTACCGTAAGAATATCTGTCAATAATACTTAAATTCATAAAATTAAAACCACCACCGACTGATTTGTATGTAATCCGAGTTTATAATCAAAGCATATGTATAACTTTGTACATTGAGACCATTCCAAGGAGATGTCTCAGAATTAGATCAAGCTTACCATATTTTTGCAATATCATTGAAGTAACAAAATACTGCGACAGCGCAGATTTTTTGACGTCCGCGGTCAAAGGACTACGAGCTTACGAAAGTTGCTATCGTAGTTTTTTTTAACCAAAAAAGAGCTGAAAATATTTAAACGGCTGAACAGATTTTCATGAAATAAAGCTAAGAACACCCTCGACAAAGACATCTATCAAACAAAACAAACTAAATCAAAATCGGTTCATCCGTTTAGGCGCTACGATGCCACGATGACATACACACAGATACACAGATACACAAGTCAAACTTATAACACTCCTTCGTTTTGCGTCGAGGGTTAAAAACCAAAATCAACGTGAAGAAAGATGTAAAAACATTATTCAAGATCATATTTTTTAGTCTTCAAAAGTATATGCAATAGCAACCTCCATTGTGTATAATCTTCTTGGGACTCTTCTTCTAAAACCAGTACATTCTCCTATGTTTGAGATATTTATCTCCATATCTCTGAAGATACTAATCAGATCTCGATAAAATTAAAACGGGACCACCTCGGAAACGTACCCTACCTATTAAAAAAAGAATCATTTGAATCCGTTAACAATTGACGGAGTAATCGCGTAACATACACACAAAAAAAAACATACAGACGAATTGAGAACCTGCTCCTTTTTTAACCGACTTCAAAAAAAGGAGGAGGTTTCTCAATTCGACGGTATATATATTTTTTTTTTTTTTTTTTTTTTTTTTTTTTATGTTTGTTCGCGGATAACTTCGTCGTTTATGAACCGATTTCGATTATTCTTTTTTTGTTCGAAAGGAGATATCCCAAGTGTGGTACCATGGTAATTTTATCGAGGTATGATAAGTATCTCCAGAGATATTGAGATAAACATCTCAAAATTGGTACTGAAAATGAATAGCGCGGCATTGAAGTCGGTTGTTTTTTAGTTTTTAAACGATATTATTGTGAAGTCGGTTAAAATATAATTAAACTTTTTTATTTAACCTTAATAACGAAGTTCTTAAAATACTGTTAGTATACCAAAGTATATATTTTTGTAATTGTTTTGAGTTTTTACTAAACATAATAACTAAGTTCTTAAACTAATGTAAGTATGTATACCTAAGTAATTTCGGTCGGAGTCGGCGCCAAATAATCAATAATCAAATATCACTAAATAACCTCTTAAATTAAAAAGAAATAATAAAATCATTTAACAATGCAACGTGAAATCTCCAGCGATGTGCGAACACTCCAAAAAATGCGCTTCCACACGACCCACAGACTAAATAGAGATGCACGACCACTCGCAAAGACGTGTACCCGTCAAGGGCCGTCACAGATTACTATATGTGGTGCCCGTTCGGGTTGCAGTCTCGCCGACATTAACTTCGTCAACACTCGGAATTTTCCGGCGAACTGGCGTATTGCGCAATGCTTCCACCGCACATCACGCTTTACGTAATTAATTAATTTGCTTGTTTGGCGCCGACTCAAAATTACTTAGGTATACTTACATAAGTTTAAGAACTTAGTTATTATGTTTAGTTAAAAACTCAAAACAATTACAATAATATATACTTAGGCATACTCACAGTATTTTAAGAACTTCGTTATTGAGATTAAATAAAAAAGTTTAATTATTTTTTGCTTTTCAGTTTTTTCGGAGGTTTAATTATTTTGTTAAAAAGTTTTATGTAGATTTTCAAAATAATAAGTAACAGGACACGCAATACTCTCGCCTGTTGGTAAGTAGGTCTGCATGTGGCTCCTGAAACACAGCTTGGCTAGTTCGGGAGCCAATGGATTCAATGTAAAATACTTGTTAACTATTATGTCAATAAATACATTTGTATTTGTATTTATGTTACAAAAATTGTGGCACGCTGAACTATGTAAATACCTAGTGCCGATTAAGCGCTTCACTGCACTGCTGTTACATTCACTCCGCTCGAAACATCAAAATATTGAGCCTCGACCCTGTAATTTCACTGGACACTACAAAACGAATGCTTAATACCTTATAAAATTAGGGTAATATTTCTCATTGGAAATCTCTCTAATCGTGATTATAAATAATGAATGTGTTGCGGATTTCATTGTCATCGACGGAGGTGTTTCCCACGGAAGTCAGCCAGTTTCGACTGCTCGTCGCATTCTCTACATAACGACTGACATTCTGACGTTCCACGGAAATAGACTGGCGTATTTTATACACTTTATCAGATAACATATGAGTATGTTTTTTGTTTTTAGTGTTGTAAGTTTCATCATAAAGAAACTGTTTTATAGCGGCAATCCTCAACAAGTAACTCATTATTGTTGCAGTTTTTGAATTGATCTTCGTAACTTAGCTTTGTTTTAGGGGAATTACACTGCCTACATTACTATCAGCCTGCCCGCCTTCGCACGGGTGAAATTAAAAAAAAATGCCTTGGAAGTTGTCATATACATATTTTATTAAAAAATTGAAGATTAAAAAGGTTACTGTAAGTCAACCTGAAGAGATAGACATATGGTATCGCAAACTTTTTTGTAGGTCTTATTAAGTTGTACAACTTTTCCATAGGCACTTTTTAGGGTTCCGTAGCCGATGGGAAAAAACGGAACCCTTATAGATTCGTCATGTCTGTCTGTCTGTCTGTCTGTCCGTAAGTATGTCACAACCAATTTATTCCGAAACTGTTAGGACTACAGAATTGAAACTTGGTAGGTAGATGGATTCTGTGAACCGCTTTCCGATTTATATACAAAAATAAAAAATATAAAACTTTAAGGGGACCCCCCCTTAAAGTTTTATATTTTTTATTTTTTAGTTTTTTATTTTCCCATACATGGAACTGAAACAAAAAAAATTTTTTCTTCAAACCTATACGTGTGGGGTGTCTATGGATAGGTCTTTAAAAATGACATTAAGGTTCCTAAAATCATTTTTTCTCAAAGTCAATCATTTGAAAGATAGGCGCGTCTAAAGTGGTAAAATGTGTGTCCCCCCCCCCTCTAACTTTTAAAGAATGGGAGTGAAAAATCTAAAAAAAATATATGCTGTAGATCTCAATAAAAACTAACAAAGAAAATTGGTTTTAACGAGATACAGTCAGCAGTTTTAGAGATATGGCGACCGCTAAGATAACTTTGTTTTTCATACAAACACTATGAAAAACAAAGTTAATTTTGTAGTTGCGAAAAATCATAGAAATGGAATATTTAACTGTGTTACGGAACCCTACGAGTGCGAGTCCGACTTGCACTGGGCCAGTTTTTTTTTACATCTATTTCTGTTAACGCAGTGTTCGAAAAAAACGTGTTTTTTCGACCGTTTTAGTGTCGACTTAGGTTGCTAAATAGGTCTCCACGAATATACCTATCATTTCAACGTGATAATATGTAGCCTATTTTTAACAGATTTCACAAAAAGAGGAGGTTCTCAATTCGTCGCAATAATTTTTTTATGTAAGTATGTTCACTCGATGACGCCTGAACTGATTAAGCAAATTATTTTTTTCTTTGAAAGGATATACTTCCCTTCCCATTTAAATTAATCGAGATATGTTGAGTATCTCGTGAGATATGGAAATAACACATAACTCCAACTTCGTACTGAAAATGTAGTAACTAAGACTAGCGCGACGTTCGAAGTCGATTCTTTTAGTTTTTTAAACGATCAATTCTAAAAGTCCATTCTAAATATCAGTGAAAGAATTTTTAAAATCTGTCTAGTTGTTTTTTAGCCAATACAATACAAACATACATAAATAAAAATGTTTTCTCTTTATAATATTAGTATAGATTATTAATGACAGTCCTATTCCAATGACGACACGAACGACGTGTCGACGACGACAAAAATATGAATAAAGATATTGATAAAGTTTGATCACATCGATCGAAAACTATAACACGATCGATCGAATCGATCAAAATATATATAGCGTGTGATGTCTGCAACGCTTATTTATTATTATAATATGCCAACAATATGAATAAATGCAAATAGCTTGCGTCTAAAAACTGCAGATTCTTCTTCCCAATAATCCTCAAGTCCTATAAGTATATAAGTCCTATAAGTATAAGTAAATAATCCTCAAATTCCCAGCAATCATTGAATCGGTAAATAAACTTAACCACCCCAATTGTATTTCAAATCCAAGTCGATTTAAAGTGGACAATACTACAGACTACAGATGTCGCTAAAATACACCAACCTAAATCTCGTTAGCTACACCTACGTAAAGCAAGACAAGGAATTTCCGTAAACCGTGCAGAATTGTCACAGCCCAGTACTGGTTTAACGAACATCTCGTCCTAGAATTAATTATTTAAAGGCAAGCAGGAAACTGCTCCCCAACCGAGGCAGGAGGTTAATCCGCACGCGATGGGATTGGGATGGAACCTTATTACAATTCATTTGGAATGACTGTAACGCAAACTAGCGACGGATATATCAGAAAAGGGAACTACAATTATTCGATCATTCATCTTTATACACATTTTATGCAATAAATCTTATCTTATCGAGATAGACCCTCGATGGCACTCAATACTCAACTGTGAGGATCCTGTCTTTTCTAAAATGTTTGGAATGCAGAGACACAAGGTGTCTTCCCGTCTAAAATACTGTCAATACCGAACATCACACTGAACCTCAAAAAACTGTCTAACCACATGTCTTTGTTTGGTGAGTATTGCGAGTAACACGCCACCTAGTATCTCATTAAAGCGAACCTACTTGTAACATTACAGATGTCATATAATTTTGAAAAAATATACTACTCGTAGTTATCAATTCTAATTTAACTTTATATGATGAAGGTGCAAATAATAAAAGGTACTTATACCTAGGCAACAGTCTATTATCCCACAAGCGATAAAGCCAGATCTAAGTTTCATGGCTTATGTGGAGAGATAAAGTTATTCATGCAGAATGGGATCGTAGCCCGAGGCCAAGTTCCGACTTCAAGTGGATAAGTTGAGCTTGCAACAAACTCATTGTGGTACCCCACAGGTGGAAATAATTTAAACGTTGCAATATACTCTTAGGTTAGCTGTGGTTGGTAGATACTTAATGTCATGATATAATTCCCCGGGAAAAAATCTGTGTGATTTAGATATACACTTTAAGCCATCATCATTCGATAATGATGAAGGCTTAAAGTGAAAGTATCCGGCGTCAGCCTCTAACAGTCCACTGCTGGACAGAGGCCTCACCTAAGAAACGCCACTAAGGATATCGAGTCGATCTTCGGCTCTTCTATTCCAGTCGCTGCCCCCCGCTTTGCGAATGTCGTGGTCACAGGGCGTTCTACACTACGTTTGCCGATTCGCGGTCTCCACTCTAGAACCAGTCTACCCCAATGGTTATCGATCCTGCGGCAGATATGACCAGCCCACTGATAGTTCAATTTGCTAATCCATTCAGCTGTTTCGATAACTTTAGTTCTCTGGCGAAGTATTTTATTCCGGATTCGATCCCTCAGAGGAACACCGAGCGCTCTCTCCAAGGCTCGATGAGCAACTTTAAATTGATGGACTAGTCAAACTGTGAATGTTCACGTCTCAAATCTGTTGTCACTTTAGACTTTCGTCTTTAGACACTGCAGTACAGGTAACGAGAAAGCTCGACGAAGTTTCCCGAATGCTGCCCAGTCCAGCTGAATTCTTCTCCGGATTTTTTTATACAGTGCGTAGCAACTTAGAGTGGGATTCCATTTACGGCAATCGATCCCAGAACAACGTTCGGTTGGTTTTATCCAAATTCTATGTATTAGAGCTTTCTGTAGAAGTCTGCAACTTTCTACAGAATCTCCGACTTCGATGCGATTACTTTTTCAGTTGATGTTGTCCGCTTTCTCAGGTGGCTTCTACCTAAAGGCTGGACGAATACTTTCGACCCTATTTTCTTGATGGTTTCGCACCTGGTTGTTAGGCAAAGCTGACAATGGCTCTGATTGTCTCTTTTCTATAAGTCAAAGTGTTTCTGTCGAAAGTTTGGACTTTTTGCCCGAATGGTCTACGTTTGTGGTTTCCAAGGAACGAATGTTGTTTTTAAGCCAATAATTGAGTAAAATTTAAATATGATATATTTAAATTCTGAAACTTGACAAGGCTAATAACAGTTAGCTATGTCATATGTGGGTGCTGAGAGTAGTCTAGCTATGTCATCAACATCACAGTCAGTGGTATAATGTAACACCAATCTATATACGATATCGATATACGCCTAAAGACAAAAGTCTTTAATGAGTGCGTCGTACCTGAAATGACATACGAAACCGAGACGTGAACACTGACGGTGCGACTGATCCACCAATTCAGTCGCTCAGCGAACTATGGAAAGGGCTATGCTCGGCTGGTATATCTCTGATAGATCGAATTCGAAATGAAGTCGTCCGACAAAAACCAAAGTTATCGCCATAGCTCAAAGGATTAGCAAACTGAAGTGGCAGTATGGCCGTAGAACCGATACCGTTGGGGTAGACGTGTTCTAGAGTGGAGACCACGGCTCGGTAAACGTAGTGTAGGGCGCCCTCCAGCTAGGTGGAGCGATGATATACGCAAGCTGGCTGGCAGCGGTTGGAAACAAGGAGCTGAAGATCGAGCTCAGTGGCGTGCCATAGCAGAGGCCTATGTCCAGCTGTGGACGAATACTGGCGCTAATGATGATGATTTTTTTTGTTTCTATCTATGCCCGTTATAAATTTGAAATCATCCAACCGATGCGTTTCATTCGAAAGGCAATAATGCAATATGATTTTAGACCAAAATAATGCAGTAAGCACATTCGGTTACATTTCATTTTTTAGCGTAGTACAACACGCCGGGTATCCGCTAGTAGTAGTATAAGTATAATACCAATCCTTTCACAGGAAGCCTCCGCACCCCTCAAAGAAGCCGCTCCGTGCCTCCACGTCTAATTAAAATGAAAACAAGCCGAGGAACGGTCGAGGATCACCTCGGCAGCTTATTTGAAAGCTCAGCCCCTAATCACCGAGTTAATGAGCGTCGACATCGATTCGAGCGCTTCTCTTGATAAACCTGGATACTCCTGTATTCGTGGTCGCAGCGAGATTCAGCCATCAAATATTCACGTGGGGAGGTATGGTTGCCGTTTTACTGCCTGCGCTCCCCTCCGCCCGCGCAACCCCCTCGCGCCCTCAAACGACCCTGTCTGAAACAACTGAATGTGCTAAAATCAATATCTGTTGTTTGACAAAACTTTTGCTCCAGACATTGAGCTGTGAACATTTCGACGTCGAGGGTTCACGATAAAATAAACTGCGCTTTTTGAGGTCGACACGCCCCCGTCTGCCCTATTGACGTAATAATAAAATAGTAAATGTTTTCTTAATACGTTTATCGTTTGGAACATTTTCCAACCGTTTATTTAATCGAAGACGTAATAAGTCTTTGCCTGGTTGAGATTTGAAGAAATAATTTGGTGAAATTTATAAAAATGGTTTATATTTTTCTCCAACTTGACCAAGATCAGTAACAAGGAAATTCCCTCGCAAAACAAAACACGTTTCACAAAAAAATGCTTGTGGGCTCGTTACATTTTCATGACGAGGTGTTGGGATGTAATTCGAATTTAGAAGGGATTTCAATACGGTTAATAATAAAAATGGACGAGGGCTGGTGGTTACGGGAAGGTTGGCTTGACCACAGATTAAAAAATAATACCTACATCTGCCGCTACTGCTGGCTTACTTCTACATAAACAAAAACGTAAATCAGAATTGATCGTTTATCAATATAATAGTACATTATGGTACAAGTGTGTATGTAATGTTGGTGATTACGGCTGAGGCGCCATTGAGATCCGAGCCGTTAGGTGAGGGTCTTAAGAGGGCCGAGGACGGTAGTTATCAATACACACGTGTATCATACGACGTTTTTCAACACAGTTGTACAGAAAATAATACTAAAAAATTAAAATGTTTCGCAATGGCGGGAAAAATTAATTAGTTTTCCTGTGCGCGCGCGTTTAACAATGGCGATCGGCCATAGACTAAATTAATAAGGTTTCTTTTTTTTGGTTTGTCGCGGATAACGTTTTAGCCACGTACTAAATGGGGAAATTATAGTTTTTACAAAGAAAATAAAAGTTATATTTGAGTGAAAATGTTGTTTATTAAACACGTACAAGTTGAAATTATCTATTTAAATACGAAGTTGCTTGAAATGAGCAAGCAATAATAGGTATATTAATTTATCTGTACTATTGAACACGACCTTTTTTGTAGCGAAATTGTTTTAAGAACAAAGCAACTCAACCAATAGAATTAAAAAAAAATCTATAACTCATTTGTGAATAATAGCAATGAAAAAGTCACAGCTTGATTACAGGTGTCATTATGTGCCTAATTGCAGTGAAATTAGAGCCACTTTATGAGCAAGTGTGTTGAAAAAGTATTTTACCAGTAAAGATATCATCGATCCCCGTACTTGAAGTACGTAGTCCTTATCTATAACGAATAATTTGGTAACTTATCTTATACTATAAATCGCAAAAATGACTGAAAATACCAATGAATTACCTACTTATATTTTTCACGAAAAATAATTGTTTTATTTCTGTATAAAACGAGAATTTCGAAACCTTATTATAAGGTACATAAACATTTTAAGTACCTATTGTGAAAAAAGACATGCATATACGTTAATGACCACTGTACTGTGTACAGTTAAAGACTCAAAGTTCCTGGATGGTTGCTTAGGCCGCAATTGACTTAGGTCACCGATAGACAACATTTTATGCCTATGTACATTTGATGGCATGTTTCAGCGAAAAATTAAGTAACTTTATCTTTTCCTAGATGGTACAATAAAAGATTAAGAAAGTTCCTAAACTATCACGGAGCAGCCTGTGGGGATAACCGAATATTTTTTCAATATCTTTAATGCACATTGAACAGTTCAAGTAATGTTGCAAAGACGTTTTTAATTTTATTTTAGACTACAGATTATTTTGTTACATTAAAAAAACTAAAAAGCGTCGGTAAACATACACGGGGATTCTATAGATGACCTGTGCACAATAACATAGTGTAACAATAACCAATCTACAGATTACGCTTACAATCTTTAAAATAATTTTATCTCTAGGTGGACGGATCATAGATTGAACTCTGTTCTTAAATGACGGCTTGTGCGTGTTAATAACCAATCTGTCCAGCAATCGCAATCTCCAATCCGATAAATTTCAGGGATTTGACTGTTTTGAGTCGATCAATAGATCGAAGATAAATATGGTAAATTGATATATAAAATAACAATATATATATCAAAATTAAACGAGTTAGAGTGCTTGTTATGTTAGTACTCTGCACTTACTATTGTCTCATCCCCCACTATCTTACAATATTTTTACATATTTAATTTCTATGTCGCGGTGTCGGCATTGTATCTATTAATATATATATATTATATGGATATATATATATATATATATACATATCATATACATATATATATGTATATGTATTTTGCCTTCTTCTACTTATACTGTCACTGATTTATAATACCTATAAGTTCACTTTATTTTTTAAATGTTATTGTTGCTACTTTATTATATTAATGTCTGTCTACTCAAAGAACTATTTATTTATTTTCTTTTTTATTGCGTTTTTTTTTTAATATTAATATTAAAATATGTATATACAATACATTAACTACTAGATAGAAATCCGTACGTCTCCTTAGGGCTGGGCTGAAAATCAGTGCTGCGGTTCTTTAGAGTCACAGCAATTTGCTGATCCCAACCCTTTTCCATCGGCTATGTTCACGTCAGCGATTCTCAACATCATGTTCTAAATTAAAAAAAAAAATGTGTTTTATTTTTGATTCGCTAGTTTTAGTAAAATTGTTAATTTTAATTATAAATTAATTATAATGGAATAAACTATAAATCAATCAATCAATCAATCAATCAATCAATCAATCAATCGAAGTTAAAATAAAACGTACAAAATAATAATGTAGTAGATAAATTAAATAATTAAGTCCAAGACGTCCAAGAAAGAGCTGAACTTATAAATAATTACTTATTTTCATTAGCCAGTCCACAGATGCTTTGTATGTCAGATTAATAACAATTTCAGTTACCTACTGTTATGAACTTACAAATATGCCCGGTAACATAGGTACAATTATTGAACTCTTTTCTAGAATTATATTTGTTATCACTATATATATTAAAACAAAGACCAGTTATTTGCAACTGGATTGGAGCCCAATCCGCGATATGCGGGTATCTAATCTAAGATTGATTTTAATCTTGGATAGGAGATAACTTATTTTTCTTATTAATTTCGGGCGTTAGAGGGCTAGAGAGGTTAACATTGTTAACCTTCCGCCCGATATAAATTATAATATATGTTTATTGGTGCGAAGTTTCAATTTTTCCTGACCCGAAAGTCGACCCGCCACTCCGCTAAAGAGGCCCAAGAAGATGGTTAGGTTAGTTTCCTCGGCCCATACAGTCCACGAACTGCATAGACCGAGCCGGCTGAACGCACCCACTTGGAGTGTGTCGGGATCTTACCTCTGTCGCAGAGAAAATATCGTTTGCGTGATTCAGCCGTGACTCGCTCGTTTGAGAGCGACATCTAGTCAATCGTTAAAGAAACATTTTTTTCACACATTGGGTTGGGGTCCCACTTGAGATGTTATAAAACGGCAGTTTAAGTCATAGATTTTTTTGATGTTTTCGCTACGCAAATCTACATCCTAAATCTATGGTTTAAGTCATGCGATAAATTAATTAAAATAAAAAGAGGTTGCGTGGTTCGATTATACGAAACCTCTTTTTCTCTTAGCCAGCGCAACAAAAACGTTCTAATTTTAAATAAATTATCTTTTCTTTCATATTTTAGAAAAGTGTTTATAAAGTAGGCTTCGTTTTTAATAAAAAGCGTCTAAAAATAGATTGCTTTAATAAACATAATTTGCATATAATTAATATTCCGCTAGTGTAAATAGAAGCACAGAGGCAGGAAACGTTGTCCGACTAGTCCAAGCGCCTGTCACCCCTTGGTGAGTCCTTTCATTGCTTTGTTTGGGAGACTTCCGTACTTTTATTCATCTTTCGGCGCAGTCACATGACAACCTTTTAATGCCCGAGAGGGAGCCACGTTATTTTGCATAATGTAAAGCAATTTTAGGCTATACCTACGTACTGCTACATATACTATGTATTCTTTTGTTTTGTTACATATACTATGTATTCTTTGTTTTGCTGCTTGTTTTTTGAATAATAGACATAGTAATTAATCGCATTTGAGTTTTTCCTTAAACAGTATATATGCTTTTAACATTCGATGAGGAGGGCTGAGGAGGAGGGACAAGCTCGCTTTCTAGTATTTATAAACACCTAAATTGTAGGCATATTCTTGAAGCTATAGTCTAAAACCTTTTATTAGCGATATTTTTTTTAAATTCTTGTGTAACAATAATTCCAACAAAGTAATGAAGATCGTTTACAGAACGAAAAAAACCGATGCTTCAAATGCAACGCTAATTATTTTACAGTTCCAAGTTTGAAGTGTTTATCTTCATATCTCTGGAGATACTTATCAGATCTCGATAAAATTACAATGGACCACTTTGCAGATGTACCCTACCGATGTAAAAATAATCATTCGAATTGGTTCACAATTGGCGGAGTATTCGCGTAACAAAAATACAAAAAATTGAGAACCTCCTCCTTTTTGGCAGTCGGATAATAAAAAAACTTGCAACACATTAGGATCGCATGAAACAAATGATAGCCACGCTAAATACGGCACAGATAGCACCTACTTATACATATTAATTTGACTACCTGCAGTCTGAGCCTGCAGTTTACGAATGCGTGTGGGAACAGAGGAAACCATTGTGTTAGTTAACGGAATGTAATGCGGTGGTCACGGTGCGGTGGATGAGTGTTACTGTGGTTGGCAAGGCAAGGTCGTAAACACTGGACAAAAATTATTGTTGTTATATACCGGCTGTAATTCACGTACCTTTAGTCGAATTTTCTCGACCTAGGTTTCGAGCGAGTCAGTCGCTCTTCCTCGGGAGTGAGGTCACGCGGTGAGATCGCGATGTTCACTGGACAAAAAGCTCAGAATACATAATCTGTATTTAAAAAAAATCTCAATCCTTTCTCATTCCTTTAAAACACTATGATATTTAAAAATTGTAAAAAATGTACGCCACAGCTAATAATTTATGATCGTACAAAACGAAAAAACCGACTTCACATGCCGCGAGAGTCAAAGTACTGGCTAGTTATAATCATGTCTTCAAAGTATACAAATTTGCTTATATTGTTTATCTCCATATCTCCTAGATAAAATTTGAATGAAACCAAACGGAAGGCAACTCTTTTACTCTTTAACAAAAAATTTTTTTTTTTAATCGGTTAAGATTTGACGGAGTTCTGAGATAACAAACATTACAAAAAATTGTCGAATTGAGATCCTCCTCCTTTTTTGTGAAGTCGGTTAAAAAAAACTACTAATCAGGCCAGCCAATAGGCCCAAATAATTAGTTATCTCATTTAATAATGGGGTGAACACGGAACATGGAGCAACATGGAGTTAGGGATTGCAATCCAACGTCATTTTCAGTCCGGTCGGATCCGGCCGGATTGATCAAATCAGGATGATGTTTGCTTTTTAGTACAAAATAAGTGAGTTAATCAAGTTTCACTGCACTTATAGATAGGTAGTTTATAAAAATAAATCACAGATATATAAAATCAACTTTATTTGCTAACCAATGTTAAGACAACAAGAAAACAATTAAAATTTTGTAGTGTAAGTAACTAGTAATAATTTTAGAAGTAGCTCAGGTATTTATGACAGATATCATCATAATTTGATGAATCAGAAAGCAGCAGACAAGTATTCTCCTCGAACTCCATCGCTTTCAAATGTAAAACAGCATTATTATTTTGCCACAAACTGCTAGCACCGGATCCGTTCTTCGTGAACAGTTAAATGAAGCCGGATCCGCCAGATTACCGGATCCGCTTTTTCGGATTGCAATCCCTACATGGAGTCCTTAAAAAGGGGCGTTAAAAGAATCTTGACATAGGTCGGCAACGCATGAGTGACACCTCTAGTGTTGCAAGTGTACATAAGCGACGGTGACCACTCACCATCAGGTGTGCCGTCTGCTTGTTCGCTACCTATATCATTAAAAAAATATATACATAAATTTTATAATTGTAAAATGTGTATCTAATAATATTAGTAAGTAATCAATAATTAATTTAGTAATTGTGGTAAATAATTTTAGAAGCAACTTTTTATCATATAACTAAATGATTTATACATTAATTTTATTTTTGTAAAATGTGTATCTAATAATATTAGTACTTGTATTAAATAATTTTAGAAGCAACTTTTTATCATATAACTAAATGATTTATAAATGTTTATTTAGTTGAGAAATAAATAGCCTTAATAGTATTAATAATATATCGTTAATATTAAAAAAATAGTATCTACTTACTGAAACAAAATTATTGAAAGAATGTCACCAAAGAGCATCTGATGTATAATACTTATGTGGCACTTCATCGCCCTCGTGCCTGGCGAAGGCTCTTTTGCTAGAGAAGGGACCGAAGCGTCTGTCAAATCTGAGCACAACCATCTGAGCATAAGCACATGTTTGCACAGTACATGTAAACTCAATGCCCAGGGACATAACATTATACAAATTATATTGGTAGAAAACTTACATAAAAGTACATACATTAAACTTTAATATTTTATGTTTTATATATATATCTTATAGGCTAGCGTTTGACCACTATCTCACCTATTGTTAAGTGATGCTGCGGTCGAAGATGGTAAGCACGCTAGGCCTAGAATGTGAACTGGCTCTCAAGGATAGCTGCCGGAACATATTAGATGTTTGGCGATAGATTTTCTAACTTGAGGATGGTAGCTAGCCAGGCGGACACTAGATAGTGTCCTACCGCCATGCGGGGGTTATTGGTTTCTTACGATGTTTTTCCTTCACCGGAGGGCCACTGTGAAAAGTGCACATAAATTATTCGATAGAAAAATCCATTGGTGCACGTGGGGTTTGAACTCGGTACCTCTGGCACCAAAGCCGGCCGTTCTCCCGATTACGCCTAGTTGCTACATTAATCACAGTACTTTAGGCCTGGTCCTAAAGTACTGTGATTAAAGCTTATAAATACTTCCTTTATTAACAGACTTAACGCCCACTGCCGCGTCGAGTGTTCACTTCACTGTCTACCATCAAACAATCAGCCTCTTGGTGAGCTTAAAAATCGTACCAAAATATTTACCGAATATCTTTGTACGATTGAAAATCTTACAATATTACATATTCCAAAAGCTTATCTTATACCATATTCTGATAAAAATAAATTACTTACGTAAACCAACACAGCATCTCGTTACGCGATAAAATTAAGATGATTATCTCTAATGGGTTCTTAAAACCTGCGCTTTTCACTGTTGATTTTATTACGAGGCTACAATGGCGAGAATCATACTAAAAGAGCATCACGTTTTTATTGCAAAAAGTAAAGAAATCGAAAGACACTTTCGGGGTTCCGTGTGCCGAAAGGTAAACCTAACAAAGAGGGCCGCCTAAAAATATGCATATTGCAATGTTTACAAATGCTTTTTGTTTCGATATAGATGTAAGTAGGTTAAGGTGCGTAGTCTATGTAACATAACATGTTATAAAAATGTTATTTAACATGTTTCAGATAATGTGGACTCGGAATGATATAAAACATGATATAATAACATGTTATTAGAATTACATTAATATATTACTTGTTTGCATAACATTGGAAACCTTTGTTTGTATCTCTTCAAATCACTGGATATTAATTTCATGTTTTGTTTATAGTTTAGGTATTCTAATATATAACGGTTTTTATATTTTGGACATTGTCATTAGGTAATTATTTTTAATTTGATTTCTTTATAGTACCTAAATGCATGAAATACGGAACCTTGCAATCGACGTGAATCGACACGCACGTGGCAAAGACAAGTTTTTACAAAGACGTCCGCTTGTGGGCAGTGCGTCCTGTAGTTCCTATGGGTTACAGGATGTTTGCGGTTTTTTATTAATAGTCGACTGACAGTGTAAGCTTATAAGATTGAACCTGTCTCACCGGTATATGTAATTTCCGTTGGATGTTAAAAGCATTTAACTTAAAGGTACAGTAGGGTTAGAATCATAATGATTAATACCGATTAAATAAGTTTTTCTTGTTTATGTTTCTAAATTTTTTATTACAGTTTTACTTGTACAGACTGTCCTAGTAAGTAGTGTCAAGCGGAAGTCCAGAGGGAGAACACCTTAAGGGGTATCTAAATCAAATAAATTAAAAAAAAAATCAAATAAATAAGGGGTAAGATAGACGCATAAGTGTGCAAAGTTTCAAATTATGGCGACGTTTTGAAGAGAGTGAAATCACGTTCAAAGATTCTGTTACATAGATACAAAGATTTATAGATACATAGATACAAGCGCAGCTAATAAAAGCGTGTTAAAAATGAGAGAAAACTACGCTAAAAGGTCCTTAGGGTTTTGCTTGCGTTTGACCACTATCTCACCTGTTGGTAGTTGACGATGCGGTCGATGATGGTAGCACGCTAGGTCTAGAATGGGAACTGCCTCAAAAGGACAGCTGCCGGAATACATTAAATGTTTGGCGACAGAGGGTGGTAACTAGCTAGGCGGACACTAGACAGTGTCCTACCACCATGCAGAAGCCGTTACTAAATTGATACAAGCTAGCTCACACCTGTACTGCGCATTGGGACTTGAACCCATTACCTTTGGCGACAAAGCTGACCATTCTCCCAATGCACCAATGGACCCACAAAAATGATTAATTCTCCCTAGACTCACTGAGTTTGGTTATGCATTCATCGCATTATCTTGTCTCGTAATTAGTTAGTGTACAGTACATTATATATGGCTTCAGTTTTTAATATAATATTATTTTCCTCTGAGATCTTTTTATTAGCCCATCTCAAACAGAAATGGTGAGGCAAATCTATACCTATACGGATTATAAAATAAAAGCTCGAGTCAACGCCGATTCGATTCGCTTAGGTAATCCTGCAAAGGAAATTAGATTTTTTATCAAAATCACGGTGAAATGCGCATTAGCTGTTCCATATCTGCCATTATGTCGCGTACCGTGGATATTTCAATTCGATATTATCTGATTAAGTGTTTAAAGAGCCTAAAGAATAAGAAACGCAATTCGGTGCATCTAGAATAGAATTACTCTTTATTGTCAATTATTATTCTTGTATGACATTAAGTATGACATTTTTAATTAAAATTTTCTAATATTTATAATAACTCTTTTAACTTATGCGTAAATAATGATAAGATTAATATATTTGGTATCACACCTTTTTAATTGAATAATGAAATACATTGAATACCAAAAATAATATAATATCTAAAAATAACAAAAACCTAATTAGGTAATACAATCGGCAGTCTTATCGTATAAAGCAATCTCTTGCAGACTACTGTGGCATATATTGAACGAACTCATTCATTTTTGTCACCTTTATAATCTTTTGTATTAAAACGATTTAGTTATTGTTCGATTGACGGAACGACTTTTAAATATTGAATTTAGGAAATGATAGGGAAAAATTGGGACAGTCAACAAACATTGCATGAATATGTGGAATTGTCGATATACAGGCAAACATACGAAATTATACTGAAAAAATAAAAAAATAAAAAGATGCCGACCCGAGAATACGATGCCGGTTCAGGACTCTGCACCAAGTCCGGGGAAATATTCACTAATTTATGTTATAGGTATCTGCTAGAATTAGAGGCGACACGTATGATTTGTGGTGAATATACGAGGCACGATGAATGTAAACGACGGAACTACATAAAACTATGGAGGGCTGTGCTTTAGCTGCTTGACAATAGCCGCTATAATCGATGATGTTCCTGCAACAGCTAATACTGCTGGAATGAATGTAAACGACGGAGGCTCTCACCACAAGATTCACAAGGAAGTATGGGCCTGAAGATTTAAGAACGTTCAGTTTAGTGTTAAAGTTAAATATTCTGTGGAAGTGTTTTGGGAATCAATATAAGTATGTTAAAGTTTCTTGTGTTTTTCCTCATTTAGGTTCCATTCACATCAGGTGCTCCGTAACGCTACATTGCGTTACGTTACACTACCTAGTGGAATGGTTAAGACAACTTAGAGTGTTTGGCGATGGTGTATTTACCGACTAATTATAGGAAACTGCAAGAAATTAAGAAAGCTAATGCTTTCTTAATTCTTAAGAAAGCTAATGCTTCCTTAATTTCTTTAACTTATAATATTTTAACTTATAATTAGTAAATCAAAATAAAACAAGGTAATCCTTGTAATATAATAATTATACACAATGTATAGACATACAAAATATACACATAACATATAAATATGAACAGAATGTACATAAAAATAATTACATCTCTCTATTTTATTAACAATTAATTGCTCAAGAACAGGATTTTTGAGACATATATTATAGACATGTTAATTCTATCATTGAGTGCTTTAGATATAGTAGGTACAATAGAATTGTGAAATTCAAAGAAAAAACATTATAATAATTGCATTTTACAATTTTATTAACGGTGTGGCTTTGAGGTGGGAGTTGCTTTGTTCTGACTTCTGACCGAAGTCCAAACCTACGCATTTTCTTTGAAAGGCTTCCAGATTTAATGATTCAAATGTCAACAACGGAATAATACCTATCGCAGGTAACAAAAGCAAGCGTGAGCAAGCTTTTCGGTAACCAACATAACAGAAAAAAAAAAATATTATTATATCAGATAGGCTAGAGTTTGACCACTATCTCACCTGTTGGTATGTGATTACGCGGTCGAGGATGGTAGCACGCTAGGCTTAGAATGGGAACTGGTTCTCAAGGATAGCTGCTGGTACACATTAGATGTTTTGGCGTCAGATTTTCCAACTTGACCAACTTAGTAGCTGGCAAGTCGGACACTAGATAGTGTCCTACAACCATACAAAAAAAATATAATTTTCGTATTGTATTGTCGTTCATGGATCAAATATCGATTGTATTTAAGCTTCTGTGTATCGAAAGACCGGAAAAGTAATAAAAAACATCGTGAATTAATTTTATAATTGTTATTATGAAGCCAACATACTAGCTTGTACTTTGTGTACATGTATTCAGTAAAACTTTGTGAGATAGTTTGAAGTTTAACTTTGCACTTAAAAATATCTGCACTGAACATTTTATAAATAGTGCATGGAAACTTCGTGCAATGCAACCTCATTCATACAGCTTTTAGAGCACTTCTAAAAGTTACACCAAACCTCGCCATTAAGGCTTACTATCCTTTTACACACAAATATTGTCGTACATGCAAAACCATTTTTATTAAAACTACTTAAGAGAACTACAATTTGATACTCAAATGTGTTTAGAGAAGTCACGTAACTTATTATATACGTATCTAATATTTGGAACTTTAGTTATAGGTAAGTATTGATATTTGATATATAGATTCATCACATTGTCGCAATATTATTTAACTACCATTTTCGTAGGCGACAGGCGTAGCATCCTAATGCATTAGGACTAAAATTAGCTTTACGCAGTTCATTGCTACGTATATACAATTCTAACATTATAATATTAGAATTGTATATAAGTAGCAATGAACTGCGTAAAGCAAATTTTTCTCGATTTAATTTATGCTTATTACATCGATAGCTAAGATACCTATCCCTTCACCGCCGTTGCATTGAAATTAGCACAAACAGTTACCTATCCATTCATACGTATCTACCACTACTCTCAAAGCGCCGGCAGCCATCGGTGGACTAATAAATGGATATCAGCTGAAATTTAGCCGGCGGGCTTCGGTTCCGTCGCGGCACTGGGCAAATATCCCGACAAGCCGCTTCCTTCCCGTGTGCGCTGTTTGCACTGATAGTGATAACCCGACTCACAGTTTACCAACTTTAGCTCACATGCGCTGGATAAAATTGTATCTAGGTAATCAGATCAGAATCCCGGCTGATCTGATAAATAATACTTGAGCTTTTTATTTAAATCTATGTTGAGCTCTGTGTATTTTGCTTTGGTGCATGCGCCCTAGCTATTTATGAGGTCCATTTTTGCTGCTTCTGCTCCTTTTATGACGATACTTATATTGTTGTATACCTTCATGTGACCCTAAATAACAAAATTTTAAGCAGCATTTGCCTATTGCGGAACATTGTTATTTTCTATAATATCCTTAAATATGCCACGACCAAATCAACGTAATCGTTAAATTTGCGTGCTTGCATGCACATCGTTAAACTAATAAACAATTACATCACCAAAAAACTCCGCCATTTTGTGTATTCAGATACCAAATAACGAGTTTCCAAGTAGTGAAAGTCATCTTGACAAAATGCGATTACTTCCCGCTATTATTACTTAATTGCTGCCCAGGAGACCCATTATGAACTTGCTTTTATAATAATCAAATTACACGCCCAACTTGGACAAGAAAATAGGAAACTCTTTTGAATGGAGATAGTAAGCTTGTGCAAAGTTTTGTTGAGTTTTCCGACGTTGCATCCTTATTTTTAAACCTCATTGTGTAACTTTGACGAAGAACTATCAATATTGTATGTACTACGATTACCATATATACCTACTGAGTGTATCGTATGTAGGTATGTAACGTACGATATAATATAGTAGGTATGCATGAAGCGCACAAGATTTTAGCACATCTTTGAAATTTTAATTCTAATAATTGAATAGATATCTCGACAATAATATATACATATAAGTCTCTACTACCTTTTAATCGACTTCAAAAAAGTAAAAAGACTAAATTCGTGTGTGTATGTTTGTGTATATGGTACTAGATTTCACCGCCAATTGTTAACCGATTTCAATGATTATTCTTTTCATGAATAGGGTTATATCTCAAGGGTAGTATACAATACAATACAATACAAAATTCTTTATTGTACACCAATTAAAACTAACTTAAGAAACAGTAAACACTTAAAACTACAGTACAATGGGCGGACTTATCGCTAAAAGCGATTTCTTCCAGTCAACCTTTGTACTTTAATGAATGTTGAGATATGTTAAGGATTTTCTTTACCTTAAAATGACTGGAGCGGTAACCGATTTACAGAGTCTCCCAGAAAGTAATGTCAAGCGGAAGTCCAGAAGTAGAACACCTCAAAGGGTTTCCAAATCACCCCCATGTATGTTCCGCGATGTTTGGTAGTTTAGGAGTTATGGCCTTTTTTAACAATTTCTACTAAAATACAACTATAGAGACATTTTTGATCAAACTCTAGAAATAGTAATCATCTAGAAATAGTCATAATCTAGAAAAAAGCTCATGGTCTTCAAACGCCTGAACGGATTTTCAAGAATCAAAGCTAAAAACACTCTCGACTAAGACACCTATCAAACAAAAAGAAAACTCAATGAAAATCAGTTAATCCGTTTAGGCACTACGATTCCACAAACAGACACACAAATACACATGTCAGACTTTTAACACCCCTTATTGTTGCGTCGGGGGTTAAAACTTACAGCACATTTCACTTGTTTTGCTATAAACTGACTGAGATGTTACCACTCCACTTACCGGTTCCCAATTTTTTTTTTTTCACTCTGTAAAGGTTAGAGGGACACGCACACACATTTTACCACTATAGTAAGTGCCTATCTTTCAAATGATTGACTTAGAGAAAAATGGTTTTAGGATCCTCTATGTCATTTTTAAATACCTATCTATAGACGTATAGGTATAGGTTTGATGATTTTTTTGTTTAGTGTCATTTCCATCTAAGGAAATCCCTTTATCTTTTGAAATGAAATGAAATGAAAGTGAAATGAAAATTACTTTTATTTCTATTAAAATCGTAGAGCGGTTCACAGAATACATGTACCTACCAAGTTTCAACAGTGTAGTCAAAATAGTTTCATAAAATGGCTGTGAGATACGGACGGACAGATAGACAGACATGACGAATCTATAAGGGTTCCGTTTTTTGCCATGCGGCTACGGAACCCTAAAAAGTAGCGTCAGCATTCGAAGAAACAGTATGTGCAATTATAAATAAGGGTATACTGACTGACTTTATAAGCATTGAAATTGTGAAGAGAAATTGTTTATATTAAGTTATGGTACGTAAACAAGTAGTGTGGTGAGTAAGCACAGATATAAGGGACTGTATCATCTCTATCCCACGGCTTGTACATGCCAACTAACAATAAAATCAGATTCATAATCATTTAAAAGTAAGTAAACTAAGACTAATTGTCCTACCCTTTCGATTTCACTCAAAATTGAAACCTGTTAAAGTAGCCGAGTATAAAAACTACATTCAACTAAGTTCATAGGCTTTGTGTTTAGGCTTCTCTACGCTAGATTATAAAGTTTACTGACATGTACATTGTTGAGCCAATAGTCCAGGTATTTGCTAGGACTTGAGAACTCTGTTTCACTCAACTACGTATAACGGAGTTTATGTTAGATATATAAAAGAAAATACTTTTACAGATTCTGATCAAATCGCTTACATTTTAAATGCCATAAAATGGTACCCAGAGCGAAGTTGCAAACATTAAGTTTCTGCATTTTATGTTCCAAAGCTGCCAGCGAAATACGTGCAGCTCCTAATGAATCTATGATGAAGCTATATATCTCATTTTTACTTGCAATGTAGGAAGGAATATTTGAGAACAAACTTCATCGCAGGTTTGGTATTGAACAAAAGATTTAGATACATAAGCATAAAAGTACTCGTGTGTACATTCCTACCCGACATTTCTTAAGGTAAATAGAAGAGTTATTCGATATGACACACGAGACAAATATCTATAACACAAAGCAAACCCTGAGCGAAAGGTATTTCATAAAATAAAATTACATCTGCTTGTAATATTTCGAGGAAGTTGCCCTCTTCGCTAAGGCAACGTCATTTTACTCCTGGGGAAGCGAAAACGTAACCGTAAATTACATTTATTTAGAGCAGTATCTGGCATGATTTATTCCCTTTTCATGGCACTTAGCACGTTCAAGCTGACTGAAAATATTGTATACCTGCTGAAGGAAATGAGGCTGCTATGAATGGAACCGCCCAGTAACATAAAGTCTGATGGAGTGATATTAGCGCGGCTCTCAGAATTGGGCCAGAAGTTTTTACTCGGCGTCCATTCTAATCACATCCGAGTTCTGCATAGATGGGGTAGAAGGATAACAACCGCCATTACTGCTCTATTAGCGCGAACAGATTTCAATAAATGGTTTTGAATTTGAGCCCTCACAGCAAAGTACACGCCCAGCGCGAGACGTAAAAAAGAAAAAGGGCAGTCGTCTAGGGATTCAAAACTTACGGAACTACAGTAATTTGTCACGTTTTATGTCATTTAGGCTAACATATTCAAACGCTGCCGCGTTGTCACCGTGGTTAAGTATGGAAGTAGGTACGCAGGGTTTTGTGAGGGAAAACGAATAGGCATTGATACCTATTCTGCGACGCGTATGTTAGCTCGGGGTGGGGGTTGTCGAACAACTACACCCCGCGATGATTAAAACGAGCCAAGTTGATTACGTTGCATGTTTGTGCCTTTTCACTGTGTGAAAGCCGACCGATAGCTTTATTTAGAGGGTGAATAATTGAATGCGTGTACTTTATCATACATTTTTGATGGTTTCCGTTTAAAAGTCGTGAATCGACAGAAATATTTCATGAACATTGGGAGCGTTCGTAAATAACCCACGCCCGTGCAGGTTTATCTTTTTATTTTAGGAGAAAAGCGTAAAAATACCGACGTAGGAAGTGTTTGAAGTCGACCCTTATCAATATCAAATCAACGCTCAACATTGATCGGTTCTTTAAAGGTAAACTATAAATAGTAGTTTATTTGTCATACAAATTCTTGTTAATCAATAGAAAATACTTTTGTGAAAATAAAATGGAACCGTGTCCGTTAAAATTTAACTGTTTCCAGAGACTTACATAATTCATGTATCTACAATCGCAAACTATCGACAAGAAAGACATATTTCAACGTATCCATCTGTTTCGCTCCATCAACAAATGAGACGTGATGCGCGAACATCACAACGCGTGCCGCGCGATTTCACGTGAGCCGTGCGACTTCCTCAGCCGATAGCTCGATCAAACGTTTTTGATTGCATTCCGATTCCTATTACATTCCTTGTGGATTCCAATGTAAATCATATGCGAATACTATTAGATTTGTGGTTATTAGTAAACCTTCATTCAACATATATTTATGTATTGAGGGCCCGGTGGTGTAAGTGGGAGAACGGTCGGCTTTGCTGCCAGAGGTAATGAGTTCATTCCCCACAGTGTACCAATCGATTTTTCTCCCGAAAAATGTATGTGTGCTTTTCACAGTGACCCTCTGGTGAAGGAAAAACATCGTTAAGAAACCAACAACCCCCGCATGGTGGTAGGACACTATCTAGTGTCCGCCTGGCCAGCTACCACCCTCAAGTTAGAAAATCTGTCGCCAAACATCTAATGTGTTCCGGCTGCTATCCTTGAGAGTCAGTTCCCTTACTAGGCTTAGCGTGCTTACCATCTTCGACCGCATCATCACTTACCAACAGGTGAGATAGTGGTCAAACTAGCGTTTGACCACTATCTCACCTGTTGGTAAACTATTACAAACTATTACAAACTATTTAAAATGTACAAATTAAAAACTGAATTAAGGTCGCTGTCTGGTGGTAGGGTACCCAAAAAGGTGGCGACATTACCTCTTTTATTGGCTAGACTAATTCGTTGCCCGTAAGCGCCAGCCCTTTGGTCGTAGGAGACATCTATCAGACGTCTTACAAAACTGCGTGCTTGTTGACCCCACGGGCCCAATTCAACATTATATTGTAAGACAAATAAATGACGGCTACGCGACTACGACCGTGTAAGGGTGTAGTTTCAAGTACATTGTAAAAGAACTCGCAATGAATCATCATCATCATCAGCCGATTTCTGTCCACTGCTGGATATATGACTCACGCCTGGGGCCCGCCACTGAGCTCGATCTTCAGGAATTTGTTTCCAGCGGCTGCCAGCCAGCTTGCGTATATCATCGCTCCATCTACTGGAGGGCGTCCTACACAATATACATGTTATATAATATATAATATAATATATATAATATACATTGTATTTCATCCATAACTTTTTTATATAAGAAGCAAGAAAATAACTATGCACGTTTGGCGTTTCACGTTTTTAGTTAGTATGTTTTTAAGCACAGATATCTGTGATTTCAAGTCACATAATCTGCTATACACGCCATGATTAAGTATTAGTTATAAACATTCCAGTAGAATTATTTGTGACCGAGAAATGGAAACGATTGCAAACAGATGAGAGTCGCCGTAACACGAGTATGGTCATATACAGGTGCTGTAGAGTTTTGGTAGTTACTCACCTAATAGAAAATGTGTATTTGGAAGAACATGCATATATTTAGGGTTCCGAACCCAAAGGATACCAATGGAACCCTATTACCGAGACTTCGCTGTCCGTCCGTCCGTCCATCCATTCGTCCCTCAGTACGCCCTTTACAGCGCTGTATCTCCACGAATAGGTAGGTTGATAGGTGCTTAAAATGTTCACAAAGTATGTTATACTATGTGCACTATTACAAATAAAACATTAAATTAAAAAATAAAAAAACCCGACTGCGCAAAAAGTGAAGTGTTAAAAAACGAACTGAAAAGAAAAAAACAAGTAAGTCTAGTAGTTTAGACTTCTGTTTAGGGATATCAAAAAACTATACCATTTAAATTCTTTCTCGGTCGATACACTCATAAAATAAATTATACATTGTTATATAGAATATAGAGACTTTAACAGTCTGGACATATTAATGGCTTAACGAATGGGGATTAATGTGTCCCGACTGTTAAAGTCTCTATATTCCATATAACAATGTATAATTTATTTTATGAGTGTATCGACCGAGAAAGAATTTAAATGGTATAGTTTTTTGATATCCCTAAACAGAAGTCTAAACTACTAGACTTACTTGTTTTTTTCTTTTCAGTTCGTTTTTTAACACTTCACTTTTTGCGCAGTCGGGTTTTTTTATTTTTTAATTTAATGTTTAATTTTACACTTTTTAGTTAAGTAAAGGACGGCAAATTCCGTAATCTGAACAAAAAACCGAAATGCGTGAAATAGATAGGGTATTGCTTTTTAGGGTTCCGAACCCAAAGGGTACCAACGGAACCCTATTACTGAGACTCCGCTGTCCGTCTGTCTGTCTGTCTGTCTGTCTGTCTGTCTGTCTGTCTGTCCGTCTGTCACCAGGCTGTATCTCATGAACCGTGATAGTTAGACGGTTGAAATTTTCACAGATGATGTATTTCTGTTGCCGCTATAACAACAAATACTAAGAACAGAACAAAGTTAAAAATTAAAGAAAAGTTTTAAAAAAAGTTTTTTACGATAGCGCAGCGCCACCTATCTAGCATCAAAGTTGGCGCGCTATCGTCTTTACCTTAATCTGAATATCGGAAGCGGCTCCAACGATTAAATAAAATGTAGTATACCTACACGGGATTTCGGGGGCGATAAATCGATCTAGCTAGGAGTCATTTTAAGAAAATGTTGTTTTATTCTTGTTTTCAATAATAACTTTATTGATAATCAACTTAAAATATACTCTTCCCGACATCTATTGGCGAGTAGAAGTACTGTTTCAGTAAAGCAGTTAGTTGCTCTCAAAAAAATAGTATTATTATTCGTCAATAGATGTCGGGAAGAGTCATATTTGTCTGTTTAAGTGGCAAAAAATACCGAGCAAAGCTCGGTCAACCAGATATTTAATAATATTATTTACTACAATTACTATTTAAAAGTGTAATTGGTATGGCGCCAACAGTCTTCAATAAAATTCTTAAATCTTTAAAGGACATGAACAATATTATGTTTAAAAATAGGCTAAAACAATTATTAATTCAGAAATGTTATTATGGTATTGACGATTTTTTAAGTGACAAATTATAATCATTATTATTATTTTCATGACATTGTGCTGTATCCTTTTAATTTTATAATTCAATTTAGTTTATAAGAATGACCAGTGTAATATGTATTTAAATTTGGATTATATGTAGTGAGTAAAGCAGCGCCATCTGCAAAGTTTGCACGCCTGTTAAGGCAAAACATGACGATCGTTTGAATATTTTGTCACAAATTTTTGTTATACGCATGTTTTACGCAAATAAAATATCTTTATCTTTATCTTATCTTTATTACTACTATTACTATTACTACTATATAATACTATTCTACCTGTGTTAACGTTTACTTAGTTGGTGTTAGAAGTTCGTTAGAAATTCGATAGATGGCGTTCGGAACCCTCCGTGTGCGGGACAAAAGTCTGACTCGCACTTGGCTAGTTTTATTAAGCTTACTTACTTTACAGTTGTACTATTAAACGACTATACCAAAAGGAAGAGGTTGTTTGTTACCTCAGAACTCCATCAATTCTATCCGATTTGGAAAATTCTTTTTTTGTTTCAGTTAATATGATTTTCGTTTGGTCTCATTGTAATTTTATTGAGATCTGATAAGTAACTTCAGAGATAAGCACCGCAAACATGTTACTGAAAGTGACTAACGCGGCATGTAAAATCGTTTTTTTTTCGATTTGTACGATCATAAATTATTTGTTACATATATATTTTGAATCTCCATTTTAAGACCTTTAATTTGATACCCCACTCGATAGGTTTTGAAAAAAAAAATTTTTTTGAACCCCAAATTTTGGCGTCTGAAATCCGCCATTTTGATTTTTTTAATTTTTTATGTTTTCGTTGACACTCGCGCTAGCATGGCGAATCTATTGACGTGCCAATTATCAAAATCGGCCCACGCGTTTGGTCTCTAGTGTGCCACAAAGGAACAAACATACATACATACATACATATATAGACTGATAAACACATTACCTCTCCTTTGCGTCGCGCAGTCGGGTAAAAAAAAGCAACGGGTTGCACTCCGGGTGTGCCGGCAGAAGTGAAAACTTGAACATTAACGTTGTGCATTTGGTCTACTCTCCCTCCGTCTTACGAATTTTCGATCAGGTCACGTGAGGTCCTGACGCGAGTTTAAAATTTTTTACCCATCCCAAAAAGTTCACATAAATAAATAAATCTTAACTATCTTATCTAACGCCGCTAAAGAAGTTTTCACTTCAAAAATACTAAAAACAGAATACATTTAAAATTAAAGAAACGTGATTTGTTTGGCGTATTTGCTGGCTCATAATTATGAACCATAATATAATAAATAGAGACTTAAAATATTTACAAAGTATGTATTACTGTGGCCGCTACAACAACAATTACTAAAAACAGAATAAAGATAAAAATAAACGAGGGTCCCATACAAGAAACGTGTTTTTCAGGCGTTTTTGATCGATCTTACAAACCGTAGTAGATAGAGACTTAAAATTTGCTCATAGTGTGTACCACAATGGCTTTTACAAGATCTAATAAAAACTAAATTACATTAAAAATTAAAGGTGGTCGGTCCCCATACAAGAAACTTATTTTACCGTCAAATTTTGTTCAATCAGAACCGAGTGTGTGCGAACCCGACTCGCACTTGGCCAGTTTATTTTGGGGTGGCAGGCACTGATTTCTGCGATTTTGAAAATACACGATTTTAGCTTTAGTTTTAAGACATTTCAATGTTTTTCTGTTTGAGGGTGAGGGATCCATTTGGATTCTTTTTATACCAATTTATATAATATCATTCAATATTGTGTGTTGTTGCGTAGCAAATATAGTATAGATAAACTGAATAATACCGGTGTTTGAGTCTGTCTGTTCTTTAAACTATTTAAATATAAAATCTATATATGTGATTGTAACAGCTTGTATAAGCTATTGTAGTTACAGCTTAGTACATTTTTTATGCGAAAATGGGTAGCGTTTGACCATGATCTCACCAAGGCCGGTAGTCTCTACATGAAAAGCTATGAATTTAGAGCGATGATCGTCGTTAAGAAAAGAGATTCAGATATATAACTGTTTAGCTGCATCTCCTTCTATTAGACGTTTACGATGACAGGACGCATCGATATAAATCTAGAGACTTCCATCCCTGATGTTAAGTGGATATGCGGTTTATGATGTAACGCACCTATCTATTTTTCAAAAAAATATCGAACAATCCTAGATTTTTGCTCACAGCTTATATTTAACTGTCCTACCTAAAATAGCTCACATGAGACTTTTTATTATTAAATATAACAGGACAAGTATGATGCCTGCCTAATGATAGCATTGACGTCTCTATATAACAGAAACTAGGCACGCACAACTCTAGATAGAACTCTAGATAGACAGAATTTTGCGCGTCACTGCACTTTACCCGTTACCTAGATGTTGTGTCACTTGTGTCTTATATACTCCTACTACGAGTACATTGATATTTCACGTCTGAATTATAGACATAGTGGTGGAGCCCCAGGCAGATTAGCAAGAGACCTATCACTAACACGTTAATTCTTACAAATGTACGCAACTCTTACTTGAAATAGACAATGATCGTCTGTAATAAACTGGGTAGTTTGTCAACATCTAGTCTATAACATACGCCAAGACGCTTCCAAGGAAGTATTTACCCAGTTATCTCTAGTTTGTATGGATTTATTCGTAATTCGCATATCAGAATGTGGATCCCGCTGCGCGCTACATAGGCATGAGGAGATAGGGTTAGTGGAGAGCGGCGGCTGCGGTCGCGATGCCGATCAATCATGCCGATGGCTGCGTGACGAGCGCAGCTGTGCCGGCCTGCCGCCCGCCCGCGTCACCGACCTTATACCATCGGGACATCTGACATATATATTTTGAAATTAAACGACAAGAACATCGCTCGGGGAAATCACTCGGTGACATTTCGATATCATGCAGTGTTGGGACACATGAGTAAGAAGTACTCATGTGGTTGGGGTGAGCTTCAATTTGACTTTATCTGGAATTGCCTTGCGGGTGTGGGTATTATTTAATGTTTAGGTAAGAAGGCATGTCAAATCTTCGTATATAAAGTACAAAAAATGTTCATAAATCTTAATTGAATCCATTAGTTATGTAATTTTATTGAATTAAATAAGAGTTTGTTCGTAAATGAAAATAATAACCTGATAAAGTGATAAGTTAGTATAAGTATCCCGGATATACTAATATTAGGCAGGAATATGCATTGCATGTATTTAATAATTTTACTAATTACTATATTACTAAATTACTACCCTGCTCCGATAGGACATTGTAAATTAATCTGTTTAACACTGGTGTACTTACATATAACGCACGTATATTATTCGATTGAGATGTTTTGGATTACTACTAATTAACTTTGCATTAATAATTAGTTAATTATTGTTTGGCAGCATAGATAAAATTACTAATCAAAATTCATTAAGTATTTGCGTAGCATTACCAAAATTAATAATTTAATAATATAGTGTGATTATTGAAAATTGTCTGTGTTTACCTAAAAACTTTACTAATTAAAATACTGGGCGGGCAATTACCAGTAAATATTATTGCTTACGAGACTCGAACTATATTTTATACTTACATGTATCTTTAAAAAAGTCATCAGTCAATTCAGTGTTTTAATAAACCAGCATGCATCCTATTTACCCTATTACGTTTAATATTACATCACTAGAATAAGTTAATAATTAATTTAAAAAAAGCTATGCAGCCCTCTAGACTAGACCAATGAATACTACTTATATTTCCCTAGAGTAGACAGTCTCATTCTACAATACAAGCAAGGGACGCCAAATAAAAGTTTTAAAACTCAAGAAGTTACACAATACCAAGAATGTTTTTTATAAAACAAGAACAACGGCAATATCGTTAGCAATCCCAATATTTCTTGTTGTTGAGTCTGGCGGGGATGCAAGTCTGTCGGTGAGATACCCCTTGACTCTGTTTCCTTCGCAGAAAGCTTTTCGGTCGACTACTTTGGCTCGGTGCCGCCTGGTTAATTACGCTCACTTGCCACTCAGTTTTTGCTTGAGTCAACCAATAAAATTAAAGTATTTTTCGCTTTAATCGTAACTATGTATATAAGTAGCTCGAGCTAGGTACATTTTAATAAGTTCATAAGCATTACTAATTCTCAATTTTTAATCCGTCTCTACAAATTTGAAAAATAGTAATGCTGTCTGGTATATAGAACCCTAGAAATAAACTATGGTAATGTTTTATATGAAAGTTCATTTCTGATGTAATCGCAAATTATCGCAGTAAAATTATGCGTAGGTACGTACGAGCACATCATAATTTGCTCCTCAATAGTAAAGGGCTTGTACACAAAACTGCGAACCGACGTAATTCGCAACACAGATAATTAAGTTTAAAAACTAAAACAGCCGACTTCCATGCCCCGCGAGTCAATTTCAGTAGCAAACTTGAGACGTTTATCGTCATATCTCCGTAGATACTTATAAGATCTCGATGTATGTAATAGTAATGGTACCATCTCGGAAACTTACCCCACCGATAAAAGTAACATACATAAAAAAACATACACACGAATTGAGATCCTCCTTCTTTTTGGAAGTCGGTTGAAAAGAGTATTAGATAAGTCGTAGATTTTTAACGACGTCACACGACGTCGCAGTTTTGTGTAAAAGGCCTATTAGCAAAGAATTCTTTATTACTGTAGGTTACTGTAACAAATTTCTTACATAACACGTTGAATGTAGTTTCACGAAATTAATTTAGCTATTATAGTATTAAGGCAGTGAGATCCCAGTCAGTAGTCAAACTACACGACAAGACTGAATGTTTGAATTAAATAGGTATACGAAAGTAGATACTATTATCTACTTACGTATATACTTATCAAATTTGTTACAGTAATATATCTACAGTAACAAAATATTCTTTGCTATTAGGGACTTGTACACAAAACCGCGATGCGATAGCATTAAAGCCATTTAAACCTTTCGTAATAACCTTCTCTTCTTGATAAGACTGAGGCAGGAACTAAAAGAAAGAGCTTGTTAACGTATTCAATAGGAACATTGGCGGGTGCGAGCAAAGTCTAGTAGCTATCTATCAAGCAATTTAGTGTAAGCGGCGAGGAGTGCTTCGCCAATTACCTATTGTTAGCGGCACTGCCGACTGAGAGCCTCGATTCGTACACGCCACTCATTTCATTAACCAGAGATAAGGGTCTTCTGAATATTCGCGCTCAATTTGGCACATTCTATGTTTTGCTCTGTACTTCGGCACTGACGTCAAAGGGATGAGAAGATACACTTTTTTGTCATCTCGGTTTCATTTTGTTCGGTGACATCCGAAATGGAATTCGTGAGGAAATTGTTACCCACCTAACTCGACTCAGCACAAGGCAAGTCGAGTAATTAACTCAACGGCAGTAAACGATTCGGTGTCGCGCCGCGAGTGAATTATGCAACAATAAATATATCTGGTAATGTTATTTTATAGCAAAGTTTGTCGTTTCGTGGTGGAGCTCTCGTGTAGTTTACAACTTTCAAAAACACGTAGCGTGCAAGTGGCTTTAGTATAACTCATGGCGGGCCGAGTGCCCCACCGAAACTGATAAATAGGACGTGGCGGGGCTGCGACCGGTGCTCGCTAACTATACCGAGTTATAGGACATTCAGCGTGTCCACTGTCCTCTAACTCCGGAGTGAAATAATCTAGTTATCGATGCGATATTCCCGGGAGCCGCCGCGCCACATGGCGAGAAGGCCAAGTAATCCGCTTTGCTCGTGACAGCGCAACTTTGTCCATAGCTCTTCCAATTCTCTACTTTAAACTTGCACGCCGCGACAAAAGTGTAATAAGATCCATTGTGAACTAACTTCCCTAAACCTTTGAAAGTTTAAGTTGAGTAAACTTTAGGGAGCGTACGTCGGAACACATGGAGAAACAATAATTTACATACTTACGAGCACATCTACACGCATATATAAAAACTAAGCCTCTCTTATGACAGCTCATTACTAGACATCTGGATACAAAACTGTTTAATTAGATAGGGCGTGTGTTAAAAAGTAGCTATATTTTACGGGTGGTGGACATAATAAGTATTAGAAAATGTGTATCGTGTTTTATAAAAGTCTCACCGAAGGCAATTTTTACCAGTTGTTATCCAACCCATTATCCAATAATTATCCAACAATGGATGACAAAAATGCATGGCCTGAATGCCCCAAGTTCCAAGAACAAATATAAATTGTATTATAATTAATAATATATTGTTAAAATTTTAAAGCTGACATGTACAATTAATTTAAAAAAAAAAAGATAAAATGACAAGACAAGCCCCATAGAGTTTCTTGGTGTTTCTTCTCTGATGGGAGTATTTCCGAAACACCGGTAGATTCAACAGCCATTCAGTTTTCCCCTTTTGTCCACAGATTTTCTTTCTAGGCTTGCCATTTTTATTTTTATTTAAACAATATTATGCAGCTGACAGACGGACTATCAGTTCCATTTGGATCATGATATGTACTGTGATCGGTATGCGTTTCTCTATGTTGTGTTTCACTATTTCACTTTTTTATTTTTTTTATATAAAAATTGTCTGAAGTACTGAAACACACAGTTACGTGTATGGTTGGTTTTAACCTACTTTAATTTTTTTAAAATATTCTGACGTAAACGATTGGATGACAGCTGAATGGTTCATTACTTTTTTTTTCTAATTCAAAGCGTTAAATTCTGCTTTTGCTATGTTTACTTGATAATTGGTTATGATTTATTTTATGATTTATGATTTTGACGTGTATATGTGCGTATATTTATACTGCCTACATACTGAATAAATGCTTTGATTCTTTGATTCTTCTTGATTCAACCTCTGGGTTATAATTAAAAATAAAAAGGTAATCGACTTTGGTGTTGTCTTTGCAACACACTCCGTGTATTGGCTTTTATCGATGTGATTCTTGTTTTTAAATGTGTTCTCATTCTCATGATATCCCGAAAAGACTGACGCATTGAAAAACATTTTCCGCGCTTGTAAACCCAATCTCATGAAAAAATAATTCCATTCGAATATACGAGGCATTTTTGATTCAACAAGCAATTTTACCGAAATAAAATTGATGCTCCAGTGCACATGCCATGTCGGAAAATGGAATGGTGAAACTTTAATCAACCTAGCCTACGTTGTGCCTACATATCTTCAGTGGGTATGTTTTTTAAGTAAGTTCCCGTGTTGTGTGATACATTTAGGGAGCGATCTTCGCGCCTCGCTCGATAAGGGTGGTGTTGGCATGGTGTTGGTGCATTATTCATCTGCATTCTGCATTAGAGACTAGGTTCATGACACTGCTGGCTACTAAGTTACATACAAACTTGTTTACATGACCTACTTCAATCGGTAATTGGAGGGCTGCGTAACTGTAATTTTAGCACCGTCATAATCTAATTCAGGTGTTCTTTTATTAGGTGACGTTGCGACTGGTAATTATTAGCACGGTAATCTAATAGAGGTGTAATGTTATAAGGGGACGTTGCGACAAGTTTAAAATTATTATTTTGTACGGCAATAGAAAAAATCCGGTCAAATGCGAGTTGGACTCGTGCACCGAGGCTTCCATACAAACTGATCAAACTATGTTAAAGTACTAACTTAACTTTGTAGTTCGATCCATAGAAAATGTATTGTACCAACAACAAATAATAAGTTTGTAATAGTAAAATATACCTTTTTTTGTTAATAAACTACATATTTACGCTTTTCAGATTGATTCCTATATAAGACCTTGCTTCTTATCGAATTTCATGATTCTAGGTCAACGGAAAGTACCCTATAGGTTTTCGATCCAAAACCTATAGGGTACTTCCGGATGACCTAGAATATTCAATTTCGGTTAAAAAACTGCAAGGTATGTTGAATATTAAGGTACATTTTGGTACTTACAAACTAAAAAGGTAACCTTTTTCACATTTTAACATATTTTTATCGTGTTGACTCAGGACCTTGATTTTTATACACCTGATCAAATCATCCATCCGTTCCTGATCAAATCGGTGGTGACACACTGATAAGAGAGAGATCTTATAAAGGTTCGTTTTTTTACCTGTTGAGGTATGGGACCCTAATTAAATATCCAACACAGACAAGTTCCTTAGCTAGTAAGAAAACTAAAGGTACGGCCACACCGCGGCGTCCTGTGATCTGCGGGCGCGATCTCAGTACTTTTCAATTGTTTTCTGATCGCGTTTGGTGTGAACCAGTCGGTACAAAATACTACTGCGCTATCTGATCGCCGCCTAGATCGCGCACGCGGGACGCTGCGGTGTGTCCTTACCTGAACTGACAGTTATCTTCTTAAAAATAAAACTCTAATCAGACAACGGAAAAACACCGACGGGTGTCATGTGAACCACCAATAACAGTGGCGTTGGCAACCATAACAATTACATACATTCTCAGTATCTCGTAGAGTTCAACTTTAAATTAATTAACATTTTGTAATGGATTAGGTTACACATACACTTTAAGCTTTCAATCAACTGAAAATTGTAATCGTTTTTATTCTATAAGTAGTGCATGCTGCCTGCTGAATAGACATTAGAGCTTTGCCCTAAGTGTTTTGGACAGAAAGTGCAAAGCACAGTCTTTGATATCGTAATTAAGATGTAGAGAGATGTACCTTGTGGTTACACAAAAAGTATTTATGAAGCGCTCTGTAAGTGTGATTGTACTGTAGGTCCACACGGGCGCGGGCTGTACTGTAAGTAACCCGGTGGCGAGCTGCCAGCAACATTTGGATGCGCGCAATAATCGCGTAAGCGCTGTGTGAACACACAACTATTTAATCGTAGTTTAGTGATACCCTGAATTTCGTGCATCGCATAAGCAGATATATTGTTTATACGTTCAAGTGTGTTGTGTTGTGAGAATAATAAAATATAATTTTGTCTCGGCAGCCTACGGCATGACATAAGTTCTATTAAAATTAATGAAAGGCTAGATTGATTTAAGTGGGCCAAGGGACGATGTAGCATCCCTTAAATGGGAAACTTAGGTTTGCTCGGCAAGCTTGTACAGTTCCAATACTATCCAAGATCTTGATCGTAAAATTCGTTCTTTTAATTTTTCTTATCGTCTTTAGATATTTGTTCAAGCTGCCCGAATCAATAACATTAAATTAAAAAACGTTAGATTTATGTATGACGACACGCACTCGGCGGGTAGTGACCGGAATGGATGATGAAAGACGGCACCGGACGGCTCCGAGGGAGCCGAATAACTTTCCCATCCAAAATATTATGGAGGTACGCATGCCGCATATCTCGTGTATTTTGCTTTTTGTATTGTCACTTTTTGTATTGCTGCTTTTCTGTCTCTTTTTTCATGTTATACGTGATTATATGAGAGTCAGTTCCCATTCTAGGCCTAGCGTGCTTATAAGCAGATGCTATACCATCTTGACCGCATCATCACTTACCAACAGGTGAGATAGTGGTCAATCGCTAGCATATCTAATACTATAAGAATATTTGTCCTGACATACTGACTGACTGACTGACTGACTGACAGACAACGCACAGGCTAAACCGCTGGTCGTAGAGACTTGAAATTTGGAGAGTATATTTGACTTAGTACGTAAACGTGTACTAAGAAAGGATTTTCCAAAATTAGATAGTATTTTCTATTCGAAGCTTAACAGAAGTGCTTCAGTAAAAAAAAAGTATACACGTGTTTCAGGCTTTTTTGAAATTCCACCCCTAAGAGGGTGAAATGGGGTGACAAAGTCTGAAAATCAATATTGTTTCGGATTGCACTGAAATTTGGCATGCAGATAGTTATAACGACGTTAGTTCCCTCTGAGAAATGATTTTCTAAAATTCACCCCTTAAGGGGATGAAACGGGGGTTCAAAGTTTGTAAGGAGAAATAAGATTAGATAGTTTTTTCTATTCGGAACTTCACACAAGTGCTTCAGTAAATAAATAAGAAAAGACGTGTTTCAGACTTTTTCGAAATACCACCCCTAAAAGGGTAAAGTGGGGTAACAAAGTCTGAAATCAATATTGTTTAAGATTGCGCTGAAATTCGGCATGCACATAGTTATTTTGACGCAGGTATCCGCTAAGAAAAGATTTTTCACAATTCACTCTTTAAGGGGATGAAACGGGGGTTCAAAGTTTGTATGGAGAAACAAGATAAGATAGTCTTTTCTAATTGAAACTTCGCACAAGTACTTCAGTAAATAAATAAGTGTTTCAGACTCTTTCGAAATGCCACCCCTAAAAGGGTAAAGTGGGGTAACAAAGTCTGAAATCAATATTGCTTCGGATTGCGCTGAATTTTGGCATGCAGATAGTTGTTTTGACGTAAGTATCCATTAAGAAATGATTTTTCAAAATTCACTCTTTAAAAGGATGGAACGGGGGTTCAAATTTGAACTGATTTGGCTTTAACTTCTTTGATGTATTTTATGATAGAAAGGTTTTTACAAAATAAATGTTTTAAGTAAAGAAGTCTTTAACGCGGGCGAAGCCGCGGGGCACTTCTAGTACGATATAAAAAATATATGTATAAATGAGAAATGTTGAAAATTTTAACTCTAGTAGAATGAGTACCTTTATATTATTAATTACTTACTGAAAGTAATGTACATAGTAAACATATTATTTTCATTTATATCAACAGCCTATGTAAACCTCAGTAAAGCAAAAAAATGTTTATATTAGTTACTTTTATGATAATATTTAGGTATTTTTATTTGTAAAAAGTTAGTAAACATATGTAATACTAGCAGCCCGCCCCGGCTTCGCACGGGTAGAACATATATGCCTACAAAATTTGCATCAGTTTGTTGCATCGAATATAAAATATGAACATATTTAACAATCATCGTCATATTTCATCCAATTTACACAAAACCTTAACGAATTATGGACCTAAACCTTCCTCATAAACACTCTGGCTATTGGTGAAAACCGCATGATAATCCGTTCAGTAGCTATTGAGATTATTGCGAACAGACAGACAGACGCAGTGATGAACTTTGTTTTATAATACTTACGTAGTGATATTGGACGGCCCTTTGTTAATCTACTTCTAATCCTAGCTATATACCTACCAATGAAAGTTTTATGTGCATTCATGAATCATGAGTTTTCGTACAGTGGTTGTGGGATCATTAAATCTACCAAAAAGTAGCTTACCATCAAGGAGTACATCTGCCGCCGTAACCTTACACCGTTCCCCGACGCAAAATGTAGGGGTAATACACGTTTAACGTGTGTATCTGTGTGTCTGTCTGTAGCATCTTAGCACCTAACCGGATGAACCGATTTTGTTTTTATTATTGATAGTTTTTTTTTGTTTGATAGATGTCTTCATCGAGAGTTTTCTTAGCTTTGATTCATGAAAATTCGTTCAATCGTTATAAAACTATGAGCTTTTTTCTAGTTAATTTCGCTATGAAATCAACTTTCATAGATCTGATCAATTATATTGTAAGAACATGGAAGCATTGACCTGATGCTGGGACATCTCCTGAACTCTACAGAATACTCAAATCCTCACCAACTTACAGCTCAGATTTTAAATGTCGTGTTTAGAGTCATTGGAATGATTTTAATGAAAAGATTATATATAGATCAGTCGGGGTGGCTTAAATTACTATATTATTTTATACAATAGATCATATTATTATACTATATTGACTTCAAATTGATTGTGATCGGTGAGGATCTACAGCATAGCTAAGCTTATAATAATATTTTCGTAGTAACTATGACCTAATCTGTGGTTTCACTGCAAATATTTTATTAATTTTGCGATGCGTGTTTCTGAAATTCGTGATATCTTCTAGAGTTTTCATTTGAATTATATACTGTAAAGGACAATTTTAATCTATAATATGTGGCCAAGCTAATTAACGTAATTATTTGGATAAGGATTAATACTATATACTTGAAAATAGCCTTGGAAATTATGTCATATTTTTTAACAAAAAATTTAAGATTAAAATGGTTACTGTGAGTCAACCTAAAGAGATAGACATATGCTGTCGCGGACTTTTTTGTAGGTCTTATTAAGTTGTACAACTCTTGCATAGAAAATATTCTTCTATCTATTTTCAATTAAGCAGCGTTCGTAAGAAACGTGTTTTTTCGACCGTTTTTTTGCCGACTTAGGTTCCAAATTAGGTCTCCACGAATGTACCTTTGATTTAAACGGGATAATATATAGCCTATTTTCATTCCGAAAGTCCATTCTATGTATTAGTGAAATAATTTTTTTAATCGGTTCAGTAGTTTTTGAGCCAAATCATTACAAACATACAAAAATACAAAAATACAAATGTTCTCTCTTTATAATATTAGTATAGATAACATGCTTCGAACGTTCTACTTATAGTTTAGCGTTCGTTATATATGCGATAGTTAGTGGTGCGTACGGAACATCGAGTGCATTTGTATACTTTTCGCCGGGATTTCGTAGTTTGCAATGCAAAGTTCGAATATTTTGAAACGTCGAGAAGCCATGTTTTTGGTTACCAAAATAACTCTTTCGTAGTTAAGAGTGCTATTTAAATAATGCATGGAATTTTATTACACTTTAGTTCTCTGGTAATTTATTTCATGCCAGATTTGATCCCGCAGAGAAACACATATATATCTCTTCTTTGGGGTAGACTGGAGACCGTGAATCGGCAAACGTAGCGTAGGATGCCCTAGGTGGAGCCACAGAATTATTAATAGTTTTATGGTGGAGTAACAGCATTTGCAAAGCGGTGGGCAGTGACTGAAAAAGAAGAGCTGAAGATAGGGCTCAGTCGGTATTATGATGATAATGATGATAATTTTATGAAATTACCAGAATAAGTAATTGTTTATTAAAGTTATGTGTTGTGAAAAACCTAAATTTAAACTCGCTTTTTAAGCTTTCACTTGGAAATTACAAACAATAAAAATACAATTTTAGAGGTAAATGTTAAAATTCTTCTTAATTGTCGTATCGAAATGAAACTTGGTGTGTATATGTAGTTGGGATGACAATAAAATAATTTGGTATCTAGAAACTAATCTCATGATGGAGCTGTTCTCCCTAGCTCCATCATGAGATAAGTTTCTATTCTCTCTTCTTTTCTCTTCTCTCTTCTACGGCTACTAGTAAAACCCTCGAGTTAGGGCTCATATAATTCGATACAACTAGTCTAATATTACTAGGCTTGGTAACGAGGGTCTGATGATGGAGCCGGGAGTCTACTTTTCAGTTCAAGCGTGTATCTTTTTATACTTGCTACCATCCTCGACCGCATCATCACTTACCAAAAGGTGAGATAGTGGTCAATCGCTAGATATAAAAAGATATAAAAAAAATTGCTTTTGGACAAATACTCGTAATTGAACACGGTACATTAAGATATTTACAATCCATTAATAATATTCATCCAACTCGCCAACCCGCCTGCCCAGCGTGGCGATTAGGGCATATCCCTCCCAAGGGATAAAAGAAGTAGTATGAAAAGTCACAATATGCCGCGGCCCCCAGTTCCCGGCCGCCCTGCTATTCCTGACCACGGCGGCGGTAACGGCAGGGCAGGGGGTGCTAAGAATCCCCGGGCTACGGTAGACCGCCAAAACAAACAGACCCTCGCAACATATAATGGACGCACGATTCGGCTGGATGATCATCTGGCGCAGCTGTAGGAGGACCTGGGATACATAAGATGGCACATTCTGGGGTTATGTGAAGTCCGAAGACAGGGAGAGGACACCATAACTCTAGAATCGGGCCATCTTATGTATTACAGAGAAGGAGACCAGCCATCCCAAGGCGGCGTCGGGTTTCTGCTCAACAAGGTTCTCAGTGACAACGTTGTAGAAATCTCCAGTGTGTAGACCAGGGTAGCGTACCTCATAATTAAGTTAACCGAGAGGTACAGCCTCAAGGTTATCCAGGTTTAAGCACCGACCTCGACACACTTGGATGACGAGGTGGAGAGCATGTATGAAGACATCTCTAGAGCCTTACATACCACCTCTAAGGCTCACTACAACATTGTCATGGGAGACTTTAACGCCAAAGTGGGAGTACAGACCTGCAGTGAATCGACAATAGGACCACACGGATTTGGCAGTAGGAATCACAGGGGGCAAATGCTTGACAACTTTCTCGAGAAAGAGGGGATTTTTTTGATGAACTCGTTCTTCAAGAAACTGCCCCAAAGGAAGTGGACGTGGCAAAGCCTCAACACTGTGACTAAAAATGAGATTGACTTCATCATTACGTATAAACGGCGCATATTCAGAGACGTCTCAGTGATCAGTAGATTCAACACTGGAAGTGATCACCGACTTGTACGAGGCTCTCTGGACTTCAAAGCCGAAAGATCCCGATTGATGAAGTCCACGCTCCGACCAAATCTACTCCAAACCGTTGTTGGGTCCGAAACATTTCAATTAAAATTGGAAAATCGATTTGCTGCCTTGGAAACCACAGATGACGTAGACCAGAAACTCGAAGAGGTGGTGGAAATCCTCAGGGATGAGGGGACGAAGTTTTGCGAGAGCAAGCGTACGGGCAAAAAGTCCAAGCTTTCGGCAGAAACACTTCGACTAATGGAAGAGAGACTAACAGACCCATTGTCAGCATTGTCAATTAACCAGGTGCGCAACAAAACCATTAAGAAGCAGTAGGGCTATTCTGTAAGCTAATCTCGGAAGCGAACTTCGCAGTGAGTGAGATTTGAATTTCGTGTTACGAAATTCAACCGTATTGCTATTGCTTTACGATTTGAATTTCGTAGTTCGACTCACCGCGGATTCCGCTTGCGAGATGCGTAAACTAGCTTACAGAATAGCCTGGCTGGTCCGACACGACCTCCGATCCTCTAACACACTCTTGATTAAAGAATCAATTGAGCAGAATCAGGGGTCAAAAGTGTTCGCCCAGCCTCTGGGTAGAAGCCACCTCACAAAGCTGACAACGTCAACGGGGAACGTCGTCGCATCCAAGTCGGAGATTCCGTCGGAAGTTGAAGACTTCTAAGGCAAGCTGTACGCATCGCATGCTTCAAGGCCTGTACCCGATACTGAGGATTGTAGAGCCAACTTAACCCACCACTTCACAGAAGACCTGCCCGAAGTCAGCCGAGATGAGATCCTGATGGCCCTTAAACAGCTCAAAAATGGAAAGGCCCCAAGTGAGGACGGAATCTCAACGGAGCTTCTAAAAGCTGGAGGAGCCCCAGCTGTAAGCCAGCAGCAACAACTTTTCAACTCTGTTCACTTCACTGGGGAGACTCCACAGGCATGGAACAGGAGCATGGTGGTTTTGTTTTTCAAAAAAGGAGACAAAACCCTCTTGAATCGGAACGAAGTAATTCGCCAAAGAACTAAAGTGATCGACATAGCTCAACGGATTAGCAAACTGAAGTGGCAGTGGGCTGGTCAAATCTGCCGTAGGACCGATAACCGCTGGGGTAGACTGGTTCTAGAGTGGAGACCACGAATCGGTAAACGTAGCGTAGGACGTCCTGTGACCAGGTGGAGCGACGACATTCGCAAAGCGGTGGGCAGTGACTGGAAACAAAGAGGCGAAGATCGGGCTCAGTGGCATGACTTGGGAGAGGCCTATGTCCAGCAGTGGACTGATACCGGCTGATATGATGAATAATATTCATGATTTTTAGGTGTTTATAAGAGGTTGTAAGTTACAAATGATGTATTTTTAACCGACTTCAAAAAAAAGAGGAGGTTTCTCAATTCGACCGTTTTTTTTAATGTTTGTTCGCGGATAACTTCGTCGTTTATGTAGGTACCGATTTTGATTATTCTTTTTTTGTTAGAAAGGAAATGTGGTACCATGGTAATTTCATCGAGGTCTGATAAGTATCTCCAGAAATATGGAGATAAACACTTCAAAATTGGTACTGAAAATGAATAGCGCGGCATTGAAGTCGGTTTTTTTTAAGTTTTTAAACGATCTTATTCAGCTATCGACAATAGACATGTAGATCGACGCGTAGCAATATAGCGCGTAGGCCTCGTAGCACCGTCGCGTAGTATGAACCGAACATGCATTAGAAATAAATAATGATGAATTTTATAATATCACTTATTAGCGGCATAGAATAAAGACAACATCCTTCATCTATGCTAGCGGATACCCGGCGAGTGCAACTACGCTAAAATAATGAATGTGGCCGAATAAGGTTAATGCATTGTTTGTGGTCTAAAACCATCTTCACATTATTGCCTTTCTAATAATGAAACCGGTTTAGAGCATATCAGTTGGATGTTTTCAAAGTCTATACGGACATAAGTAGTTTTTTTTGTGTTTTATATAATATAGACTAGCTGATACCTGCCCGCGACTTCGTTTACGTACACATAAGCAACATTTAAAAAAAAAGTATCTATCTATTACGGTATATAAGTAAAACGCCTAAAACACGTTTCTACTATGGGGTCCTCTTTAATTTTTATCTTAATACTGTTTTTAACCGACTTCCAAAAAACAAATATTTTTACTATCCAACTGCCAAAAAGGAGGAGGTTCTCAATTCGTCTGTATATATATTGTTTTGTATTTTTGTTACGCGAATACTCCGCCAATTGTGAACCAATTCGAATTATTATTTTTACATTGGTAGGGTACATCTGCAAAGTGGTCCATTGTAATTTCATCGAGATCTGATAACTATCTCCAGAGATATGGAGATAAACACCTCAAATTTGGTACTGAAAATTAATAGCGCAACATTTGAAGTCGGTTCTTTAAGTTTTTTTTAACGATCTTATTAGTATTTATTATTATAGCGGCTACGTATTACGGTTTTGTTTAGAAGATACAGCCCTCTGACAGACTGACGGACGGACGGACGCGAAGTCTCAGTAATAGGTTCCGTTGGTACTCTTTGGGACGAAACCTAAAAACAAGCGAACCTTCTCTTTTTTTGTGAAGTCGGTTATAAAACCCGCAATGATGTGGTTTATGGACATACATACTCGTATGTCTAAGAAGTACATATATCTAGCTACATGTTATGACGTGGGGCGATATATGTTTTATAGTAACCTAGCAGTACATGAGGTGGATAGCTAAGATATATGTAGTAAGCGGGGAATAAGCTCCCACTAGCAATAATCCATACATGACATGACATGAATCTCGCTTGCATTGGTTGCGACCCGTTGTGCAGGAGTAATCATCCGCTAAATAGGCCGTCAAACGGGAACGCGGATATTGACTGTAGCTATTGTTACTCTCACTATGTGTATAAATAATAGGCCAAGTCAGATTTAATACAAACAACAATAAACAAACGAGTTAATTTTGATTAGGTTTTCGAGAATTGTTTAGTTTTAGTATAGTCATACATTAGGTTATGAGAAATAGAGCGCAGAAAATTATGTTTTCTTTTCTGAAGTCACCATATACACTTTACATAAATTTTACACATTACGGTTTTTATTCTTATAACAGTATTATGAACGTTAACGTTTTCGATTAACATCTTTATGTTACCCTAGTTTACAGCAGCGCGTTTAGTTCTGCGTTACGTTACGTGTACGTTTCATAAATTCGTTAAAGCGATTGATAAAATGATAGCCTATTAATTAATTTTTGTGACCACCGTGGGAATATCTGAACCTATTAAAAGTTTTAATGGAAGGTATGAGTATTAATTGAATAAAAAATAATCCTTTAAACGCGAACGAAACGGGAGCGCAGAAGTGCGGACGGACTTAGGTCGGATTATCCGTTTTTCAAATTAGTCGGTGAACAAATGAGGATTAATTACAATATCGGTGTGAGGTAGACGGGTTCAGGATCGAGCGTCGAGCGTCGAGCGTCGCGCGCTCGGGCGGCGTCGATCGCAGCGGCTCCACGTGAGCTCTCACCGGGGACCATTCATGTGCGAGGGCGGCGCCCTGCGCGCGCACCGATCGATCGCCGGGCCGCGCGGCCCAGTGGCCGGACGTTAGCGCGACGGCTCGCACGTCCCGCCTGGCACCGATCCGCCCGCGCCCAGCCGACCCCATGACCGCCCTCCACAGATGACGGAGCCCGCCCGCCCGGATCGAGATCGCCCGCGCCCCGCTCAGCCCACCAGCCGCTCCGACCTCGTCCGCCGCTCTCTCGCCGCGACAAGGTACGATCGATAGCGCGCCGCCGCCGCCGGTGGCGCGAGCTGCCGCAGCATCCGCGCGCGGTGCCACCACCGCCATCGCCGCCGCAGCCGCGCACCGTCCGCCGCCCGCCCGCACTACACCGCCCAGCAAGTAACCTGCATGTTTCTCACGAGAGTGCACAATTAAAGTGTCGTCCAGTTCTTATTAAGAATAGCGTCAAAGTCGCGATTTAAAACTGAAAAATAAAATCACAATCATCAAAATGTGACCGATAAAAATAGAAGTAACGGCCCATCAAAGAGGAATTGCGTCAATGAGTAAATTACTGTGATTCGCAATTTGTGATCCCATCAGAAATGTGGGTAATAAAATCGATTTCAATACCATTTTAGGTGTCATTCTGTGTTATAGCTTCGGGCGTCGAGACCGCTCGCGACGACATATTCGCGTCACAGAAAATGAAACAGTAAAGAGATGCGACAATGGGATTTGAATAGGAACTTTTCACTATTCAAGCCGTACGAAAAGATGAATGAGGTATTCATTACTTTAGCGATGCCTAAGTAAGTAGTTCTTTTGAATGTACATAATAATATCTTAATTTGAAGGAACTATTTTAACTAGAAATAACATAAACTTTATTAAACTTGTGGTGTTCTAAATAAAAAATTATCAATGGCTATGAATATATGACAGTGATTTAAATCTGGCCACAAAGAACATCATGCCCTCTTTTATAATAATAGACAGGTACAAAAAAAGCAAATGTTATAGGTTATATCTTTATACAAAAGAAATGACAGGAGGTGTTCATATTTTATCCTTGGTTAACTCGACAGTTCTGTAATATTAACCAATCTTTAATCTAAATCAGTATTCCATTTTTAATTTAGATACATTTTAAATGTATAAATAACCATTAGATATGAAAATAGTACCTAACATTAACATAATATTAGTTTAATAGACATTAAATAAATTATCAATGTTATATTTTATATAAATATAATTTTTATAAAAGTATCAAGTTGCTAGATTTTAAAAAAATATCAAAAATTATGAACGGATTTTTTATGCAGATTTCACCAATAGACAGAGTGATTCATGAGGAAGGTTAAATAATTCTTGAAGACCAAGGACTGATGATGAGGATCTATGTAAATATTTTAAAACATGCCTAAACATATTTTTTTATGAATAAATGTGTATTTTATGGTTTAGCGTGTAGTCTGAGCTAATCGATCACTCGTTTTTGATAGAGTAGCACTAATTAGAATTAAGTCCATCTGAATCTTTATAATTTTGTAAATGTAACCCCAACCCCCCCATGGTGGTAGGACACTATCTAGTATTCGCCTGGCCTGCTACCGCCCTCAAGTTAGAAAATCTGTCACCAAACATCTAATGTGTTCCAGCAGCTATCCTTGAGAGCCAGTTCCCATTCTCGGCCTAGCGTGCTACCATCTTCGACCGCATCATCACTTACCACCAGGTGAGATAGTGGTCAAACGCTAGCCTTTAGGATATTAAAAAAACTACTAAGTAGTTTTTTTAATATATAAAAAAGTCCGTGTATACAAACGTGAATACAAGTTACGACAACAAAATTAAAACAAAAATAGTTTATTAGCAAAATCGTAATTGTATATTTAAGAGTGGTCCTGGAGGAGCACTCTTGCGTTGCGGACAACGCATGTAAATAGGAGACTTTATTTGCTGGATCTATAATTGAATAAATATTTAAAATTTAATAATTTAGGATGGCTCATGTACATGTAAAGTAAAACGCAATTTAAAAATTATTTAGAGCAAAATCTAATATATGATAACTTTCGAGATAAACGGAGAAAATCCTCACTAATTTGCTTCGCCGTAGTCAGATAGGTAACTATTATACAAACCTATATCAAATGTTGACTGTTGATTTGAGAGAAAATTGTCCTATCAAACAATTTAAATGAAGTTTTCGGTTTGAATATAGTAAGCATAACATATTATATAAAATATTATGTTGGTACCTTTGTAATTTTGCTAAGGGTTATGATTATGAGTATCAAATTGCGTTTTTCTGCTATTGAGGAATCCTTAACTAAATCTAGCATGCTATTTTTTTAAGACAAAGCTATTTTTATTGATTTCTGAAATATCAACCCTGGATTCCTACGAATTAGATTATATACTATGTGGCGAAAAATGTGAATTTGTACTGTAGACTTCCAACATTGCCTTTAATTTATACATTGTATTCCATTGCAAGTCTCACAAAATCATGCACCTGCTTCGTTAACGCATAATAAATGTGCTTTAAATAGCAAAATCAATATTGTAAATACGTGAAAACAGTCGACTGGCGAGGTGTATTTTACAGTAACAGCAAAATGAGGACTAGGGGTGTCATACTTACGAGAAAATATAATAAGAGGTCGGGGAAACAGTTTCTTCGTTTCGACAAATTCAAGACATTTTTTAAAGTTGAATTACATTTACCCAAAACTTGTGAAAATCTGAGGGTGCAAAGACAATACGGTGCATTTAACACTTCCAAAGCAACCTCAATTTTTCTCTCTCAATTTTTGATTTGTGGTAAAAGATGGTCTGGCGTTATCATAATCCGCTGATCAATTCCGGTCGTTTTTTATCAATTTCTGGCTTGAGTCTCTTTAGTTGTTGGCAGCAGATATCCGAGTCGATGGTTTTGCCCAGAGGTGAAGACACATAATGAACTATGCTCTTCCAACCGTGGTTCAATGGTGGTTACCATATACTGTGGAGCTTGACTACCCTTTGACCATGATCTTTTACTCACGTTTCTGTACGTAGGTGATCCACATTTCATCGCCAGTGATCAATCTTTTACCAAAAATGGTTTTGGTTTCTTTGTTTCAATACAGAATCGCAAATAACTTCATGATTTATTAGATTTCCTTCAGTGAGCTTGTGTGGTAGCAAAACATCGAGCTTGAAAAAGTCTTTTTCAAGAGGGTCAAAACTGTTTTGTGGTCTATCCTCAGTTCTTTGGTTATGTTATAACTACTTATATGCCGATCTTGCTTCACTTTTTCAAAAATGGCATCAACTTTATCCTTATGAGGGACTAGAGAGATCTTTGACATTCCCGGACTAAAAACGCTTGAACCAACTTTGTGCTACTCCTAATGACCACTGCATTAGATCTATAAACGTCACAATTTTTCCCTATGTTTCGCCGGTTGAGTCGCATTTTTCTCTATTTTTAACCGACTTCACAAAAAAGGAGGAGGTTCTCAATTCGTCTGTATGTTTTTTTTTTTTTTTTTTTTGTGTGTATGTTACGCGGTTTCTCTGTCAATTGTGAACGGATTCAAATATTCTTTTTTTAATAGGTAGGATACGTTTCCGAGGTGGTCCCATTTTAATTTTATCGAGATCTGATCTCTCTCCAGAGATATGGAGATAAATACCTCAAACATGGGAGAATGTACTGGTTTTAGTAGAAGAGTCCCAAGAAGATTATACACAATGGAGGTTGCTATTGCATACATTTTTGAAGACTAAAAAATATGACCTTGAATAATGTTTTTACATCTTTCTTCTCGTTGATTTTGGTTTTTGACAGATATTCTTACGGTAACTGTGAGCGAGATAGAAATAAAGGTGGGGATAATTAATATATATTTTTTTTATATCTTATAGGCTAGCGTTTGACCACTATCTCACCTGTTGCTAAGTGATGATGCGGTCGAAGATAGAGAAGTGGACTAGAATGGGAACTGGCTCTCAAGGATAACTGCTTGAACACATTAGATGTTTGGCGACAGATTTTCTAACTTGAGGGTGGTAGCTGGCCAGGCGGACACTAGATATGTCCTACCACCATGCGGGGGTTGTTGGTTTCTTAACGATGTTTTCCTTCACCGGAGGGCAACTGTGAGAAGCGCACATATATTTTTCGATAGAAAAATTCATTGGTGCACGGCGGTTTGAACTCGGTACCACGGCATCAAAGCCGACTGTTCTCCCAATTACGCCACCGGGCCCTCAATAAATAATTATAATAAATAATTATATATAAATATAAATAATTTGTCTTCACAGGAATGTTCTACCGAGCAAAGTCTTGTTAGGGTGCAAACTTTTTTAAACATACCTAAGATTTTTTGACATGACATGACGTTTGGCGAAGATGGCGGCCATTTCAGTACGGCGACACTGCATACATTATTAAATAACTCAGAATTATGAACGTACTTTGTACCAACCAACACTGCAAAAAAATAATTTATAAGCATAATACCACAGATTATATAATAGTTACTACGTAAATAATACTTTCCGTTGTTAGGTTGGCTACACAGTGCTTTCATAATTCGGGTTTCAACAATATAGGGAAGTGCCTCTTATAACGTAGTAGAGTGATTCAGTACTCTGTTGGCCATATGGCGGCAATTAATGTTAATAATCGCAAATAATACTTTTTAATATTCATTTTGGAATACAACTAGTCCGTGTTATAAAAGTATTTGGAATTATTGTAATAAAATAGACAATTAATTATCGTGTGTGTCAGATGCTTTAATTGCACAGGGCCATTTTGAACATTGTCCTTTGCTACCTTGATGACATCATTATTACTAGTGAATATTTTCACTTTAGCGCGGCATTTAAAGTAAATTTTTTTAGGGTTCCGAACCCAAAGGCTACCAAATGAACACTTTCTGAGACTTTGTTGTCTGTTCGTCCGTCCGTCCGTCCGTCCGTGTGTCTATATGTGCGCACTTTACAGATCTGTATCTTCTTAACCGTTATAGGTACATACTTGAAATTTTCAAAAAGTATATATCCGTCAGTGTATAACGGCCCAGACACAAAATTTAATAGATGCATGTAATTTCATTAAAACCTTTTTTGCACTAAATTGGGTAAAATAAGTTATTAAAAAAAAAACCGACTTCATAACCACAAATAGGCACTCAAAAGCGAAAAATAATTTACTTAAAATTATTATAAGCGTTACCCACTTCTCTATTTGAAGTCGGTGCCAGCCAAGTCTATTGGATATTAGATAGATACTATGTATGTAGTAGAAGTAAGTAGGTACATGTAGGTTAGTAAGTAGGTAGATACATGTAGGTATTATCTATCTACTACGTATTAGACTTGGCTGGCACCGACTTCAAATAGAGAAGTGGGTAACGCTTATAATAATTTTAAGTAAATTATTTTTCGCTTTTGAGTGCCTTTTTGTGGTTATGAAGTCGGTTTTATTTTTTTTGAAAAATAACTTTTGTATGGTGACTATTGAGTGTTTATTTTGAGTAGTTATTTTGTACCCCGACATTGTGGTACTTGCAGCCCCGACATTGTGGCTATCTCGTGCCTCGACAATTTGGTACTCGTGCGCACTTTACAGATCTGTATCTTCTTAACCGTTATAGGTACATACTCGTACTTGAAATTTTCAAAAAGTCCGTCAGTGTATAACGGCCCAGACACGAAATTTAATAGATGCATGTAATTTAATTAAAACTTGTTTTGCACTAAAAAGGGTAAAATAAGTTATTTTTCAAAAAAATAAAACCGACTTCATAACCACAAACAGGCACTCAAAAGCGAAAAATAAGTTATTTAAAATTATTATAAGCGCTACCCACTTATCTATTTGAAGTCGGTGCCGATGATGAGCGTGAAATGACGACGAAAACACGTTTCTTGTATGGGGACCTTCTATTATTTTTAATTTTATTCTGTTTTTAGTATTTGTTGTTATAGCGGCAACAGAAATATATCATCTGTGGAAATTTCAACTGTCTAACTATCACGGTTCATGAGATACAGCCTGACGACAGACGGACAGACAGACAGATAGACAGACAGACAGACGGACAGCAGAGTCTTAGTAATAGGGTCCCGTTTTACCCTTAAAAATCATGCTTAGTTATTTGCCGAAAGCTTTTTTCGCTTGAGATTTGATATGACACAGAATATTCTTTTCTTTATATTACAACCTCACACACCCTATTCCTTGTAGTTTATTGGGTGCAAAAGTTTTGCGTCTTACTCTTAATACAACATTACACAACGTAAATAAATTATTGCACGATATTTAATCTATAATCTGTATATAAATAATATTGAGTTATTATAAAAAATGAAACATAATATTCATAAACAAACAAACAGAGACATCTTCAAAGATTCCACAATACGTAAATACTAAATCCCGACTACAGAAAAGATGAAGCTTAAATGTCACCATGATCATAATAACAAATAATCGATGGACCCTCATTCATCAAAATCGGATGAGTAGTATGGGCGCTACGGTGTAATAACATAGGTCATAACATAATAACATACATCTACCTACAAAACTACTAAAAATATCAGCCTTCCTTTTGTATTAGCCGTAGTTGAATAAAATAGATTTCTTGGGTATCCAAAATAATCTTCATGCAAATCAAGCTTATTTCGCCGGCGAATGTGAGATGCAACTATCGCTCTATAATCAGAATGTTTTAAACCTCGTATACCATAAGCCATAAGGCCCAGGTTTTTATATTTTTTTATTTATTTATTATAGTCACAGAAATATGAATGATAAGGTTATTCATATTTCAGTGATTACAGTGATCTTACATCGATTTAATACACTCAGTTCTTATAAGTAATATACATAAACTATGGCCAAAACAAAGGCCAAACAGATTACAATTAAAAGGATTATAAAAAATAAGAAAAATGGACATATGTATTTATAGCAATACATAATTGCTTTTTGATACGTGCGTTTGTGTATAAGTGTGTGTGCGTGTTAATGTATCTATACTTACATACCACAGAACAGATAATAACTACTTCGTATCCATAGTCTTCGACATACGATCAGATAGATGTAGATCAGTTGCTAATTGTAAATTTAACTTCTTATATGAAACAAATAAAATTTCATAAGTACAAAAATGATTGGGTCATACAAGTCTACCTTGTAGTGATATGACTAAATACCTAAAATAAATGAGATTTATCGATGCAAGCATGCAACCACAAGTGTATATATACCTACGCTCCAGAAATTCGACACGCGTCAAATTTCGACGTTCACAAAGACCGGTGCTGAGCAGTTGTTTTATATTTCGAAACTTGACGCGAACTTGAAGTACCTATGTAGTTTGAACGAAGAATAATTTATTTTGAATATAGCAGTAAAAATAATAATAAGTAAACAGTAGTAGTAATATTTACGTAATCGTGTAGGTAATTACGGTTGATTGTTGCCGACCGATATACCGCAGTATTAATAACAATATTTTTTTGTAGTTGACGATTTATTGTTGGTTTTTTTTTTTTGTTTTCATTTCACCCTATACTTCTTCATACCTACAACATGGCCAGTGGCATTTTGATGTGAAGGCGTTATTTTGAAAAACAGCGGCAACCCTGTGTGGAGGGCAGAAGGCGGGTATGTCGTGATGCAGTACAATTACTGCCCGGTGCGGTAAATAGTCCAAGGACGCACTTGATACAAAGGCCGTCGATGTAGGTACCTTGATTTGCCTCTACTGCTTTATTATTAGGAAAAATCGAAGATTCTAATATAGGTTTACTTTCATATGATCATTAGATTTTTTAACAATCAGATAGTTTTATGGGTAATTAATTCTATGCGATATTCGATTGCGGTATCAACCTGCATAAAACTGCAAATTAATATTTTTTTATACTAATACTTACATTTAAAATTTAAAACCACCCCGACTGGTTACATTGTTCATTAAGACCATTTCAATGAGCCAAAACACAACATCCCAGACGAGGAGTTGAGGAGATTTCTGCTGATTCAAGGAGATGTCTCAGCATTAGGTCAAGTTTACAATATTCTTGCAATAGCATTGAAGTTATAGGATACTGAATTTCAAATTAATACATTTGATTTGACTAATGTAAACTACGCTAAACAGACAGCAGCAGAGTGACGGGTATGTAGTGCGCAGAAGCGCCATTTTGATTTTTTTTCGTCAGCGGTCAAGGGTTACGAAAGTTGCTATCGTAGTCTCATCAACCAAAAAAGAGCTGATAGTATTTAAACGGCTGAACAGATTTTCCTAAAACCAAGCTAAGAACACTTGATGAAGACACCTATCAAACAAAAAAAAAATCTAAATCGTTTCATCCGTTTGGGCGATACGATACGATGCCACAGACAGACACACATATACACAGATACACAGACACACAGATACACACGTCAAACTTATAACACCCCTTCTTTTTGCGTCGAGGGTTAAAACTAGAAATAAAATAGAGGACAGTGGCCGTACTTGTTCTGCTAACAAAGTATAATTTTGATCTTACTTTTATTCTACAAGCGGTACTACAGGGCTTGAAGAAGTAATTGCTAGGCCTAGCGTGCTACCATCCTCGACCGCATCATCACTTGCCAACAGGTGGGATAGTGGTCAAACTATATGCTAGCCTATATGACAAAAAAAATGTCGATTTAATCTGTTTTAAACAAAGTTGTACAGTTTTAGAGAATCGAAGTGCTCCATTTTCCAGCCTAGATTTCTGATAATATGACAATAAAATTGAACCATATTATCAGATTACAACCCGAAAGGTACGCAGAGATTGCCACGCAGTGCTTTTTGCTAATGAAAATGTGTGAGCATAATTATGTTTTCATTGTCGTAGGTGATGAATGAAAGATGAGTCGCCGCGCGCGGCCGTGACATGGGAGCGCAGGCATGGGCTGGCGCGCCGTGCAACCGCCGCACATCGCCGCCGGCTTGCTCCTACTGCTGCTAGTCTACTTGCCAGGTCAGCTTCCACAACACTTACTCTCAATGCTGCAGAGGCTGCGCAAATAGGCCACAAGCCAACACCCACAAACGGCCGCCAATCAGCTACGGACTGCATTTTCAAACATTGTGTGGATTCGCCTGTCGCCACACACGGTTGAGCCCGTGGTCGTGATGCCAGATACACGCCTCGAGGTGCCGCTATTTGCCTCGTCTCATATTTTGTTTTTCACAATTAGCTGTCACCTGCTTAGTTACTAAGGAGTCGCCTCCAGATTCAGTTTAACTGCGTTTTGTGGCTGAAGAGCGTCGTAGCCCATGTGCGGCAAGGCTTACATAGTTTATTGTGTAAAGTTATATAGTACCTATAGTTAACTATGCCCCGCGACTTAATAAGTATCCTATGGCTTATCCATAATACTGGCTATTCCTGTGTGTAATGTCAGCTGAATCGGTCGAGTTGTTTGACTGAGAAGAAGTCCCAAACAATTATACAAACTCACATACGTATTTGTAATATTGGTGTTGATTAGTGGTGATGCCGGATGATACCAGCTCAATAATGGGCTCTACATACCAAAGTCACTCGCCATCATAGCTCGACAGATTTTTTTCAGCGGCCTTATTTGAATCATGAATCTGATTAATAAAGTATATCAACCCACTAACTAGGTTTTGTTGTTAGATCGGCTTTGATGTGTGGAGAACCTAACTATAGCACCTCCACTTATATTTTAGTTTATGTAGTCAATGTAACTGGGAATAATTTAATATCGTTAAAAAACTAAAAGTCCATTTTCAGTACCAAGTTTGAGGTGTTTATCTCTAGAGATACTCGTCAGATCTCGATGAAATTTAAATAGGACCACCTGGGCCGGTAGTCTCTACATGAATAGCGATGAATTTCGACCGATAATCGTCGATACGAAAAGAGATGCAGATAAGAACTGTCTAGCTGCATCTCATTCTAGCAGACGTTTGCGATGACAAGATGCATCGCTATCAATGATAGAGACTATGGACCACCCCTGGGAAGTATACCCTTTTAAACAAAAGATTTTTTTTCAATCAGTCTGAACTGATGCCTGAGCATCTTTGAGTAATCTGTGAACATACATAAAAATATATATATATATATATATATACAGTGGAACATAGCACCTTCTTTTTAGAAGTCGGCTAATAATCATGTGCATACTATTCGTACTTTTATCCTTTTGTGTCGCCCAGAGGTAAGTAAACCACTGACATCAGCATTCACTACGATGTTGTGCCAACGTTTGTAGTTGGAGTCTACAGACTGCCCACTGTAATATGTGCACAATCTTCTGTATCATGGTTAGTAATTATTGTTACTCCAATCGTAAATATAGAAAAAGAATGTTAACAAATATACACCTAAGCACTTAAATAATTTGCATACTGAATTCAAGTTTGCGTAATATCAACATTAATATAAGTATCTGCGGAGACAATAACGGCGATCAGTTCATGACCGTACAGATTGCCGTCATTTTCTCCATTCCAACGGTAATGACAATGCAATGAGCACGGATATGCAAGTTTTTCCCCAAAATAAGAGAAAGTTAATGCTATGATGACATTATATTATGACAAGCAAAGATCGTCAGTTCACACCACAACGCGACGCGACGCAACGCGACGCGACGTGACGATGCTTTTGGTTTCGCACGGCGCAGCGCAACACAGCGTGGCGCAGCCCGACGCCGCGCGGTGCAGCAAAACGCGTGACGCCACCAAATTATCTCAATGCAATGTGTATCTTATTGTGTGGTTAATAAAGTCCAATTGTTTATCACGCTGCGCCGCGCTGTGCAGCTCGGCGCAGCCTGAAGTCGCCAAACTAACTCAAAGAAATGTGTATATTTTTGTGTAGTAATTAAGGTTATTTTTTGTATCACTCTCTTCTGATCTCAGTTGACCCTTAGGTGAGGATGAAGATAATGACAGCTACAAATTACAATTTGTTTGGAAGTAAAAAAAATTGAAATATCTATTAATATTAGAAATCCATAATATGAGTGATGATTGCAGTATTTTTTGTAGAATATTAATCAAAAACAAAGACAAGACTACACAATGTAACAGGTTATCTAATTAAGAGTGGCGCATTGGACCTCATGCAGCTGCCATACAAGGTTTTGCATGGCAGCTGCAAGAGGCAGTTTCATTGTTGCGGCTGGTAAGTTGCTGCAATGAAACACATGGAGTGATCGATGAAACGTAACGTGTTGTAGTAACCTGCCACCAAGACCACCAAGATGCCGTGCACATCACGGCGATCCTCGGCGAGAGCGTCGTGTTCAACTGCCAGGTGGACTTCCCCGAAGACATCCCTGTGCCGTACGTGTTGCAGTGGGAGAAGAAGGTAGGCGAAACGGTACGACGGTCCACACTCCACTCTTACAATACAACGCTGCTCATCTACCGTGTGTGTGTTTTTGTTTAGTAGAGGAGGGCTCGTCCCCGCGACGCGCGCCGCAGATGTAACGTATAATGTGTCGGCATCGACACCGAGCCCGTATATCCGTGGTACGGGCGCCGCGGGCCCAGGACTGCGCCCCACAGCCCTCGCCCCGCGCGCGCCCTCGCACGCTCTGTGTATCTTATTGCCTCTTCTGCGTATTGCCTCGTGTATACCGCGTCGTACACGCGCCACTTACACCACAGTGACAAAGCCCTTCAAAGCGAGTCCGAGAGAGCAGCAGACCCCCGTTAGACGAACAATCAAACACAAACACTGCCACTTTACATTTACAATAAGATTTTTTTCTAGTATTATTATTTTTTTATTGGGAGCACCCTCGTTATTCTGTGGGATGGCATCGGGAGCACTGTTGCTTACATGGCTGACACGGGCACCGCACTCCCTCGCGCACTGGCGGCGGTTCTGTCTGTTTCTCTCTTCCTGTGGCTGTGGGCTTGTCCCACGCTCCTCACACCGTAGATTCATTACTACTATGTATTTCATTCGACTTGTTCTCGTTTACTCCTATGTATGTAAGTGCACAAGTATTCGAAGTGTCCTACGCATGCTGTAGATATTTAAGCTTTTTTTTCGTCTTCACTTATGCATGTCATATTTTTTCATTCATTGTCAGTAAATTGTTAACGCCTTCACTATTAAGTTAATTCACTATCGCGTTACTCACTCGCGAGTATCGAGTGAGGTAGGATAATGCCGATTATATAGCCGAGATAATAAATAATAACAGCGTAAGATTGTAGGTGCGTAGGTGCTTTGTACGTGTATATCTATTCGAGCATCTTGAACATGAATTCAGGAAACTCATTGTTGTTTTGAAGTTCTGCCATTGCATGTTCCTTAGTTACGTTCGCAGTAGAGAAGTAAGTATCTTGTAACAGTAAAGAGTTTATCGTTGCACTGTTCTGCATCGTTACTGTTACATGATATTCTACATCCGAATCTGTCTCGTTGTGGTATGATCGTGAGCGCTGGAGTCAAGTGTCGTAGACAGAGTTGGACTGGCTGTTGGTAGAGTCGAGACTCGTCGAGCTACATATCGAGTCTGTACTTAGCTAAGTGTAGTGTAACTTCGCACCGGTCCGAAGAAGGTTGTTAACTGATGTTATCTATGCGTAGGGACAGGACATCCCGATCTACATATGGTACGAAAGCTACCCGACTCACAGCGGAGAGGGCTACGAGGGCAGAGTGTCGCGCGTCGCACCCGACTCTCCCTATGGCGCAGCTAGCCTCAACCTCACCAATATCCGCGAATCTGACCAGGTAACACCTTCTTCTTACTCTACAATTATCTTGTTTCTGATCTTATGGCCTTCTGTAAGGTGTATTGTGATACCTACTTAGAATTCCGGGAACCAATTACCTAGAACATTTTAATTATCATTATTATTCACGATCATATTGATGCAGCTGTAATACGATGCTTACACGTCCGCGTAAACCTTCAACCAAAAATTACGTATAAAAATCTCAGAAAACATGGAGAGTGCCATTAAGTCGCGCTAAATAGCCGCCATATCGTAAAAGTTAATCTGTGTCTCTCGAGTTCTATAAGATAAGTTCATATTGGATGTTATGTAAAACGGCGATATGGTACCACGCGACACTGCACAGTTTTTAGCACAATGAGGTTTTAGACATTAGAATAAGACATATAAAGATTTCCAAAGTTTGACATTGCTTTGATAGCGAATGACGGAGCGGAGATACGAGTAGCGGCGATAAAGTTGGATATACAGAAGTGGAGTAATAATATACTGTGTTCCTATCCAAATAAAACCAAACTCGTAATGCTAGCGGAAAATTAATAAATCTATATAATTAAATATACAAATAATCAAATTAATTTATGAAATAACTTAATGAAAATGCGAATATAAAAATTCCATTTAATTCCATGGCAATATTAAATTTTAAACGAATGTTAATAATTTCGTTATGCATATTAATAAAATTATGAAAAATGTCTATTTTATTACTTACTTGTGTTATTGGTTTTATTAAATACATTGGCATTGTTATTTTAACCCAAAAATATTTCGTAAGCCAGCGATAGCGTTGCCTGATGTATTAAGAAACAATACAGTTTCAGTTTTCAGTTTTTATTGCATCAAAAAAGTATTTACATAGTCTTATATAAAATGTACACTCACGGACTCTTAAACTGCATCAATATTCAAGAAGCCTTTGAAATAAAATTAAATATTAAATATTACAACTTATACAAATTTAAATTGTACCCTATAACTAGTGTTCGTTAACTTCATAACAGCGTAGTATCATATCCTTAAGTGTATGTTTGTATACTGGAAAGGACCATTCAATTAATTAGAAAGTAATCCTGACCTTTGATGCAGTTTATTAGTCCGTCGGTGTACAATTCTTTATAGACCCTGAAAGGGGACAGCAATGTTATTTAGGAGAGGGGAGGAATATTAAATTGCGATACAATTATCATTCGTTTATTCAATTTTACATCACGGGTCGTACGCCCGTTCTTTTGGAGGGCATTGATGGAGCCGAGGCCCTTTACAATTTTTACTTAGGTATTATTAATGCATGAGGAGGAGATATGGGAAACTATATTATAAAAAGATGGTACATTATTTTATGAGACTATTGGGTGAGCTGGTTAATGTCGGATTGCTGGTCTATGGGATGACGTACGGCACCCGCTAATTATGCCTCATTACAAAATATTTAGGCGGATGATGACTTGCCACCCACTGAATGCCCCTCCCCCCCCACGCCATAAAGGCGGACCGTTATGTCGGCGCCGAGGGGCACCATTGGCGTGGATAGCTAAGGGTGTTGAGAGGTGTGCTGCACTTTCACTAAACGGTACTAGCGGCTTTATGCCTTTAACACTTCCACCCTGGAGCTCTTAGCCTGGAGCTCTTAGCCTGGAGCCTTAGCTCTTGCGATTCCCACCACCGGCCGGCCGGTCAAGGCAAGCCGGTGGTCAGAGGGTCTCATTTAGCCCTCACAGGATACACGGTGTACACGGTGTCAGTACAGGGGGTACACGGTGTCGCCACTCACCGTCGGCTCGCCACGAAGCCGCCCCTGCGGGTCCACGAAGCCGCCCCTGCGGGTCAATTATCATTATTATTATGTATTTAATTCAGTTCAATATTTATATTAGCTGACCCGGCAAAACTTTATTCTTCCATATAAATTATTTATCAAAGAAAACGAACGTAAGTATAAATACAAAGTGACGTATTAAATTTGAAACTGAAAGTTTGATGTTGTTGTGAATCGCAGTTCTGTTCTAGAAATTTAAAAAAATAGTGAACTATTTTCATTTCATTGTGATACATACATAACAAATGTAAACAAGTAACAAAAATAAAATTTTGAATAAGTACCAACGACAGCGTCCTTTAGAAAGTTAACGCCATAACATCTATGTAAGAACCACCACTGATTAATTCCGAACCGTTTAAAGACAAAATCGAACTTGAATTTATGGAGAAAAATGGCAACATGGAATTGCCCAAACAAATGTTTACTGCAGCGCCCCCTGGTGAGTTGTCACCGTAACACCTATCTAAGAACATAGATAGATAGATAGAAACTCTTTATTGAACACCAAACAAATAAAACTTAAAAAATAAACATTTAACAAAAGGTGTAACAACAGGCGGTCTTATCGCTTAAAGCGATCTCTTCCAGACAACCTTAGGGTGGAGAAAGAAAAACTTAACATACATGGCGGTATATAGGTGTTAAAAATGAACAAAAATAATAAATAAATAAATCAGAATATGTAATAAGTACATTATAACAAAAGTACGTACATATTTTATACATTACAATACACATACATAACAATACCGTACACACAATAAAAGTATACAATACAATATATATATACAAAACTATACATATATACATACTATACATATACATATTATACATATATAAATATAATAAAATATATAAGAGAACTTAGATAGAAAACAGTAGCAGTTTAGGAGAGATAGTGGGCCTTGACGCGGTCTTTAAAAGTAGCAAGTGTTTGTGAGCGTTTTACTTCCAATGGAAGCGCATTCCAGAGTCTGACAGCTTGTACTGCAAATGATGCACCAATCAAACCCGAACCCATAACTGAAAACTGCATCAAAATCGGACTAGTGGTTTTGGGGAAAAATGGCAACATGGATTTGCACACACAAACAAACATTCTCTCTCTCACCCCAAACGCATATACGAGTACCGTCTCCGCTCCGTCGTGGCAAAAAACTCAAAGTGACGGCTACTACATGTATAAATTGATGACTTCACGTCAATGAACGACGGTTAACTACTATACTACGAAATACTATAATCGCGATTAAGAAATGGGATTGGAGGAAGAAAAATACTTCACGACCTATACTTATACCTACCGAATTTACGAAAAAATCGGTGCATCCGTTTCGGAGGAGATCTACCACAAACACCGTGATACGAGATATTTATATATAAGATATTTATGCTAAAAAGAAAATAGTCAAATTATTAAAATAATAATATTACGTAGTTTAAAGTTAGTGTGTTAGATATAGATAGTTATCTGTCATTTAACACCATAAGTATGACATAAGTTGTAATTTATTTGGCAGATAAGATCTCAATAGGCTATCAGGGAGTCTATTCGGAACCGGTGAAATTGGCCCTAAGTGTGCGCGATAACCAATACACGGACATAATAAGCCACATGTACTACTAATTACCAATAACATATTCTTAACCCCCGACGCAAAAAGGTGTCTTATGAGTTTGAAGTGTGTATTTCTGTATTGTTTGTCTATCTGTGGCATCGTAGCGCTTAAGCGGATGAATCGATTTTTATTAAGTTTTTTTTGTTTGATAATAATTTTATCGAGAGTGTTCTTAGCTTTGATTCGAGAAAATCCGTCCAGCCGTTTCAAGACTATGTGAGCTTTTTAGGGTTCCGTTGCCGAATGGCAAAAAACGGAACCCTTATAGATTCGTCATGTCTGTCTGTCTGTCCGTCCGTATCTCACAGCCATTTTATTCCGAAACTATTAAGACTACAGAATTGAAACTTGGTAGATAGATGTATTCTGTGAACCGCTTTCTGATTTTTATACAAAAATAAAAAATATAAAAGTTAGGATATATGGATAAAGGATATATGGAATTGATAGGATGGATAGGCATATATGGAATTGAAACAAAATGTTTTTTTCTTCAACCAACTCAACGTGTGGGATGTTTATGGATAGATCTTTAAAATTATATTGAGGTTCCTAAAATCATTTTAAAGATAAGCGCGTCTAAAGTGGTAAAATGTGTCCCCGTCCCCCCCCCCCCCCCCCTCTACTATTTAAAGTAAGAGAGTGAAATATCTAGAAAAAATATATTCTGTAGATGTCAAAAAAAATTTCAACGAAAATTGGTTTTAACGAGATACAGTCAGCCGTTTTTGAGATATAGCGACCGCAAAAATAACTTTGTTTTTCATGCAAAAACTTTGAATAACAAAGTTAATTTTTTGGTTGCGAAAAATTATAGTTATAGAATACTCTACGGAGTGCGAGTCCGACTTGCACTTGGCCAGTTTTATTTCTAGATGATGACGCTATGAGTTAACTTTTATAGCTCTGATCAATTAGAAATTCGGTACATATCCTCTTACTTCAATCATATTGTAAGAACATAGTGGCATTGACATATTTTTAATCGTTTAAAAAACTAAAAGAACCGACTACAAATGCCACGCTATTCATTTTCAGTACCAAGTTTAAGGTGTTTATCTCCATATCTCTGGAGATACTTATCAGATCTCAATGAAATTACAATGGCACCACCCTTGGGATATTTCCTTTCAAACAAATAAAGAATCATCAAAATCAGTTAATAAACGATGAAGTTATTGAAACGCGAACACACCTGAGAAACCTCCACCATTTTTTGAAGTCGGTTAAAAAATTGTACGTCGTATGATTTCGGTGAAGTAGCAAGTTAACAATGCAGTGGGTAATAGTCATGTGTGTGTTCCAGGGTTGGTACGAGTGTAAGGTGGTGTTCCTCAACCGGTCCCCGAACCAGCACAAGAACGGTACATGGTTCCATCTGGACGTGCACGCGCCACCGCGCTTCTCCATCACACCGGAAGACATTATCTACGTTAATTTAGGTAAGTTCATATTATTTATGGTTCCGAAACTCCCGAACCCAAAGAGTAATACGGGACCCTATTACTAAGATTCCGCTGTCCATCTATCTGTCCGTCTGCTGTCTGTCTGTCCGTCTGCTGTCTGTCTGTCCGTCTATTTCATTCAAACCAATTGTCGTTGAAAGTTTTTTTAAGTATAAAGAAACATGTTTAACTCTTCATACTAACTTAAAAATTAGTTACTACTTTTCAGTTCGCGCGTGTGTTATTCGTTTTTAAACTAAAATTTATATATACATACATTCTCCATACGTCCTCTGACATAGGTCGGCGAATTTTTCAGACATGACTTTGTTCCACAGCTTCTATAGAATTCATACAGCTATTCATTAACTTACATAAATCTACATTTTTAGTTTTCAATGTCACTGACACTAAATATATTTCTCTCCATCTCTTTTATTATTTATTTTTTATGAGTACATGGTAATATCCCGTTCATAGTTCTACTAATAGTATAATCTACGTTTTAACGTTAGTTATTTTGAAAATTATTTATTGTTCATTTAATTTCCATTTTTACTCACACGTCTTGTTTGTTAACCAATAACTAGGTATCATATCCATAGTTAAAAATCATATTATGATTGTTTAAAAAGAAATAAAAATAGAGGTCAATGAACAGTCATCAACACCAATATTATAAACGCAGAAGACAGTGCGTATATTTGTTTGTTGGTTACCTCTTTACGGCCAAACGGCTCGACCGATTTGGCAAAAATTTTGTACATAGATGGCCAATAGTTTATTATAAAATACTTTTTACGGAGAGTAAGGTCACGGGGTGAAGCTAATTGATTATGCAACTGGATGGGAAACATTAATTACAGGCGATGCGATCATCCTCAACTGTCAGGCGGAGGGCACGCCCACGCCCGAGATCCTTTGGTATAAGGACGCGAATCCTGTGGAGCCCTCGGGCACCGTGGGCATCTTCAACGACGGCACCGAGCTGCGGATCAGCAACATCCGACACGAGGACATCGGCGACTACACCTGCATCGCGAGGAACGGCGAGGGACAGGTCTCACATACTGCCAGGGTTATCATCGCTGGAGGAGCTGTCATTACTGTGAGTTCTTTTACAAGCTTTGTATTTGCTTCACCAGTCCGTCACGGTGTCTGTGGATATTTAAACTTTACAAGTGAAAATTGAACTATATCCCGGTGTTCGATAATGCAATGCAATGTTATGATACCATTGAGCTGGTCTGATGATATAGACAGAAGATGGCTATGGAAACTCCTGAACTACACATGATGAACCTATCGTATTGAAGATCATTTTTTTTAGTAAATCTTTATTTAATTACTACTACACTACTATTTTTGTCGATTGTATTGCCCTCGGTTTTGTGCATTCCGATGCATTTCATCGGGCAGTATGGCCGCCGTGTTCTTGCTGCGTAAGCTCCTATTGTCACATAATTTTAGGTAACCAAGACATCAAACACTTGAAAAACATTTAAAAAATGTTTAAAGCTCACGAAAACTATAATTAAACGACACAATATGTTTGGTTTTACTAACTTTCTTTGCATATTTTTATAAATCATTTTTTCTGTTGACCTGGTTCATAAATCAGTTAGTACAGTGACCCCGAATAAATCTTTCTTTATTTTAAAACAGTATAATTTAGTGCAACACTAATAAGCGATCTCATCGATATAAAAGCCATCTCGTCTAGTTTTTATTCATTTTTGCTACGCAATATCTATGACGTAGCATGTAAGACTGATGCGTAGCTACGCACTTTATTTTTCCAAGGTATCGTGATATTTTAAAAAAGTGTTTAAGCAGTTCCTAAGTTGTTTACCAATAACCATCATAAACTTTATTCCAGATGCCACCGACGAACCAAACTAAGCTCGAAGGGGAGAAGGTACAGTTCTCGTGCGAAGCTAAAGCTCTCCCCGGCAATGTGACCGTCAAGTGGTTCCGTGAAGGTGCGCCGGTGGCAGAAGTGGCAGCCCTAGAGACGAGGGTCACGATCCGCAGGGACGGCGCTCTAGTTATCAACCCCGTCGCGGCAGACGACTCGGGACAATATCTCTGTGAGGTCTCCAATGGAATTGGGGACCCGCAGAGCGCTTCGGCCTATTTAAATGTAGAATGTGAGGATGTTATACTTTACTACAAATCTGCCTCTATAACGTCTTTAATCTTACGCTAGCATTTTGGTCATATTTATCACAGTTCCAAGCTCTCTCGAATTCTCAATTATACCAAAACCTTCTTCGTAAAGAAACGAATGGCACTATGCTATGTGGTTCAAGCATCCAAATGGAAGCAACATGACCGACTGATCTCGACGTGCTTTTTCATACCATCCAACTCATGTTTATTACTTCTAGATCCCGCAAAAGTGACGTTCACACCAACTGTTCAGTATCTTCCATTCCGTCTGGCCGGGGTGGTGCAATGTTACATAAAGGCGAACCCACCTCTCCAGTACGTGACGTGGACTAAGGACAAGAGACTGCTGGAACCCTACCAGACGAAGGATATCGTGATCATGAACAATGGCTCGCTGCTTTTCACTCGCGTCAACCAAAATCACCAAGGACGGTATACTTGCACTCCTTATAACGCGCAGGGTACTCAAGGCTCTTCAGGTAATTATCAGCTTTAAGTATTAGTCAAATGTAAAATACAGGATCTTTTACTAGACAGAGATGAAGAGTGACTTTTGTACAGGTCCAATGGAAGTGCTCGTCAGGAAACCGCCAGTATTCACCGTGGAGCCGGAACCTTTATACCAACGAAAAGTAAGGCACGCTGCATATTATATCTAAGACTTAGAATCTAGCTATTAAGGAGAAATTGTGTTTATGTATCTATATGTGGTCTAAGTGATTTTTTAAATATCTTATAGGCTAGCGTTAGACCACTATCTCGCCTGGTGGTAAGCGATGATGAGGTCGAAGATATATCAATTGTCTACACATTTAGGTATCTTCTTCTACTTCGCTTTATCCCGTTAAGCGGGGTCGGATTTAACAGTCATCCCTTTAAATCGCGAGTAAACAGGTATCTACTAGGTAAGCGTGCTACATCTTCAACCGCATCGTCACTTAACATCAGGTGAGATAGTGGCCATATGCTTGCCTTTCTAGCATTAAAAAACCCACTAGCTTGCATGCGTTAATTTATTTCTTCTTCCATATTCTCAGACATCTCCTTTTTAGGGTTCCGAACCCAAACGGTCCCAACGGAACCCTGTTACTGAGACTCCGCTATCCGTCTGTCTGTCTGTCTGTCTGTTTGTCTGTCCGTCTGTCTCCAGGCTGTATCTCATGAACCGTGATAGTTAGACGGTTGAAATCGTTCACAGACGATGTATTTCTGTTGCCGGTATAATATCAAAAACTTAAAACAGAACAAAGTTAAAAATTAAAGTGGGTCCCCAAGTATAGTGGGTAAGTATAGTGGGTAAGTATACAAAAAAATTGTTTTTTTACTATAGCGCCATCTATGAACGATTGTTTACCTTATTAATAATATTAATTACCTACCCTAACGCCTTGGTGGTAACGTTCACTTAGTTGGTGTTAGAAGTTCGTTAGGTATTCGTTAGCTGGCATTGCAGTTAATAAACAGGTTTAGTATTGACACGGTAATATAATATTACCGTGGTATTATTATACTGCGGTTCGGGACCCTCCGTGCGAGACAAAAATCTGACTCGCACTTGGCCAGTTTTATTTTTACTAGCTAAAAGCCGAGCTTTGTGAGGGCTCGCGTAGTTTTTCTGTCTGGTAATAATTTTTAAGGCAGTTTTTTTTTATATTAAATTGCAAATCTGCCCGACACTGGCAAAAAATCTGCCAAACCACCAACCACTCCAACAATTGCATAAAATTTGCCATCATATTATTGAAATATGGCATAAAATAAGGCATAAAAATAAAGTTTACCTTCTCATTCAAACTTTTACAAATTACCAACCAAATAAATGCATAACAAAAATGTTATACTTTAAATAGAAACAGAAAATGGTCAAAATGCTATTAATATTTCAAAATTCATAAAGATCCTTGAAATCTGCCACTTTTAGGAATGAATGAATGAATAATTGTTTATTTGTCAGAAAACTATGATAACAATATTAAAGTAGCTGGTGGTGCTATGCTTAAAATAAGTACATTCGTTTTCTACCCGTGTGGGTGTACAAATTCTTAGAGTTAGTTCTAGAATACAATTAATAAATTACTAAATAAAATAAAATAAATTACATTACAAATTTCGTTATATATAAATTAAAAGTCATCAATCATTTTAATTACCTATCAAACAATGAAAATTCATTTGTAGGTACATTTAAAAAAAATGCTGATTACTAAAATTAATTAATTTCTTACTGCAACTGATATGTTAGATATCAGTTGCAGTCATTAATAGTAACTAATAACTACATTCAAGGATTACAAATTAGGAATTACAAACAAAATAAGATTATATCAAGATCTCTTAGTCATAAAGAGTCATAATAATATGTTCTCATGCATGAATTAAATAATTGAAGAAAAAATTATACTTAATAAAACTATTTATAAACAAAATATTCATGAATACTATAGAAGCACCTCTCATTTAGCCATTTAGTATGTTTCCGCTCTAGATGTCGAGGTGTAAGACTTCTGTATCCATGTGGTAATTTATTAAAAAAATTGATACACATAAAATAAGAATTCCTGGTAACTAAAGAAAGATGTGCCCACACAGGGGTGATATAATTTGTTTTATGTGCTGAGTTCTACGTGGTCTGTTGTTAGCGTCGGACGATTTGAGAAAGAAGCTCGGGTTATTAGCAACAAACAATGAAACTTCCAGTATGTATAGAGATGGCAAAGATAGGATCTTATGATTTCTAAAGTATGGCCTACAAGATGTGAGCGGGTCAAGACCGAATATGGAACGAATGCACTTCTTCTGAAGAATGAACACCTTGTCAACATCGACTGAATTTCCCCACAGTAGCAATCCATATCTTAAGATTGAGTTTACATACCCGTAGTAAGCTGTGAGTGATGCTTTGATTGATATAGTCTGTCGCATTGGATGTAAAGCCACAGATTATATAATAGTTACTTCGTAACAGATACTTCACTCCCCTACAAAAACACAATACCAACGTTTATTTCAGACAATACAAGCAAAAATGTGTCTAAGGCGCTCGACCTAGCGTTGTTATTACTTCGTTCAGCGCGCGATGTACCGGCGCGCCCCGCTTCAGTAAAGGGTTGACTCAATAAACTAAAAAAAAAGTTAACGAATTATTTTTATTTACCTCAAAAAATTACATCAAAGTTCCTAACTAAGAGTCGAATTTTATGTCGGAAAAGTGAATTTTACGCCGTCTTGTCATTTAGTATCGGTAGCATAAATAAACTAGCCAAGTGCGAGTCGGACTCGCACACGTAGGGTTCCGATTGAACAAAATTTGCCGGAAAAATTAAGTATCTACATAGTTTTAACTTCGATATATATAAATACCGTGTCAATACCGTGTCAATACTAAACATGCTTATTTACTACAACGCCATCTAACGAACTTCTAACACCCACCATGTGAACGTTAACACAAAGGTCAGTGACCTTTTTGTTGGTTACCATCGTTCATAGATGGCGCTATAGTAAAAACACATTTTTTGTATGGGGACCCCCTTTAATTTTGAACTTTGTTCTGTTTTTAGTATTTAATGTTATAGCGGCAACAGGAATACATCATCTGTGAAAATTTCAACCGTCTAACTATCACGGTTCATGAGATACAGCCTGGTGACTGACGGACAGACAGACAGACAGACAGACAGTCAGACAGACGGACAGCGGAGTCTCAGTAATAGGGTTCCGTTGGTACCCTTTGGGTTCGGAACCCTAAAAATGAAACATATTGTGCTTGTTTTTTGTCAAACCCGCAAAAAGACTATGAAAAACTTAAATCGTTTCTAAGATAGAATACGAATGCGCAGTTATCCAGTCATTATAATAATATACGTTGCGCGCGCATGAGCAGTGACAACCGACTGGCAGATAGTACCGGCGCAGGTGACGAAAGTTTAGCTATAAATCGCAGTAGCTATGGGCGAGTGAAGGAGGCCTGGTAAAACATACACGAAACTATTTATGCGTTTACGGATATTATCTATATGCTGCTTCCAATCGGAATCGTCAGCTTAATCTGCCAGAGTTAAAATTTAGGTACTTGTACTATTCATTATTCTGTGATTTAGGTCCCAAATCTGCCTAAAGCCACAAATGGTCACGCTGATACCAGAGGTCATTTAGATGACAGATATAAAATCCTTTAGATTTCCAACAGATGGCGTTAGTAACCAAACATTATGTTCGCAGCGAAGTTACTTCTTTGATCTTCTAACGGATGGCGTTAGTAGTACAATAATATTCTATCCTAGAAACAAAATTATTAATCTTCATTTTTTTTATGGTAATAAAAAGATATTTTTTTAATGATAACACTTCTACATGTGAATTTATATTACTATGTTAAAGCACAAATCAATAGGCGTGATAGTTTTTCTGTAAAGTGCTCAAGTTGTGGGATAGTAGTAAGTAATAGGTAGTTAGGGCTCGCTTCGCTAGCCCTGATAAAAAGACTAGCTGACCCGGCGAACTTCATACCGCGAATATAAATAAACTATCCACGTGCGACTCGGACCCGCACACGCAGGGTTCCGATTAAACAAAATTTGCCTGAAAAATACGTTTCTTGCATGGACCCCTATAATTTCTAATTTAATTTAGTTTTTATTATTTGATCTTAGAGCAATACACACCATGAGTAAATTTCAAATCTCTATCTATTAAAGTTTGTAAGATCGTGCATAAAAAGCCTCAAAAACACGTTTCTTGTATGGGGACCCCCTTTATTATATAATTTTATTTTGTTTTTATCGGTTTTTATACACAAATAGCGAATATCCATGTATGGAAGAGCCATAATGACAGCCATCAAATTATATATCAATACAATGACAAACATTTCTGAACGAACGAACAATGACAACCTGAGATGAGACAACCATCAAAATTCTAAATATTAAAATTTAAATACCTACGCGATAATTCAAGTAATGTGGATATATTATGTTGTCCATTCTAAACCCTTAATTTAATACGAGCTTCAAATTTCAATTCGAGAGTGGAACAGAGTCTACCCTACCCTACCGAAGGTACGAACGTCAAATGTTTGACAGGAAAGTAGGTAGAACAGTTTATATGGGAAAATGAAATTGTTGTTTTTACTATCTTCCTCGCAATTTTTCTATATTTCTCACTGCTTAAACCTTCCCTGGACTGCGACAAACAATTCAAAACCAAAATCAGCTAAATCGGCCCAGGAGTTCTCGAGTTTTAGTGAAACTAACGAACAGCAATTGATTTTTATATCTATGAGATAAGATACTAGTGTACCCCTCCTCCTGCATCAGGCAGGGATGCTACCAAGGTTGGCTATTTAAGTTGGCTACTAAATTTGGATATTATTGAGCAAAATGTTTTGAAATTGTTATGAAATAGGTCCGATCCAAAAGAGTTTCAAATAGTATAATAATGTGTTTGCGTGCAGGTAGGGGAGTCAGTGGAGATGCACTGCGAGGCACAGGAGGCGGAGGGCACGCAGCGGCCGAGCGTGCAGTGGCGGCGGCGCGACGGGCTGCCGCTGCAGAAGAACCGCGTGCGCGCGCTCGGCGGAAACATCACCATCGACACGCTGCGCCGGCAGGACTTCGGCATCTACCAGTGCGTCGCTTCCAACGAGGTCAGAAACATTACTTTCTAAAACGCCCTCATTAACATTCTTGTCCAAATGCGTCCCGCCCTAAAATATCCTGTGTCCTATTCTACCCTCTTGGCAACCTGTATGCTATTTGCAATTTCATCCAAATTCGTTTTGCTATTTTTTGAGTGATGGAGAAACTGTGTACCACCGAAATGTTCATCAAAGAAGTTAAGCTCTTTCGATTTCGTATAAAAAGTCAAGGATTGAGTGTGTCACTAAACTGATATACGAAACAGCGCCATTCTACTATTCAGAATAGTTAAATTTCATACTTACCTCCCAGTTTATTTAGCGCATGAATTGCCGAATAAAACGAAACTTTTACAACACCATCAGATTAAAGATATAAAAGAATCGTCGCATAAAACCCTCAACGTCACAATCGTAAATGTTATCAAATCTCATCAAACGGCCGAAAGCGTTTCCGAAGCGAAAGTCACGGGCCGAGGCGAAAAAAGTAAAGATATTCACAATTCACAAATGGATAGTGTCATCGCCGATCGAGATCTCGAGGCACTCGAAACACTCGAGGGTCAAATAGGCGATATCGGGTCAGATGTAGATGGGGAGTTGTCAACAGGTGGCGACGATCGTGGCGGACACGCAACTGGTGATAGAAGGCACTCAGCCGCACGCTCCGTACAACGTCTCGGGGACGGCAACGGAGTTTCAGGTGACGCTGCGGTGGCAACCAGGATACGCGGGTGGGCCCGACTACAAGCAGGACTACACCATCTGGTACAGGGAGGCTGGCTTCTCGGAATGGACCAAAGTGCCTGTCACGCCTTCTGGAGCTACCTCGGTGAGTCACTCTTCGATATCTTCCTAAGTCACAGAATTCTTGCATTGTTGCCTTGAGCGACTCTGGCTACCTCTCTGTACAAAAGTTGGATCTGAACTAAAAGAAAAAAAGTCAAGATAGGTTAAAATATATTTATAAGATAAAATATGTTGCTAAGATTTTAATAGCTTGCATCAGCACCTTAATGAGAAGCTGACAAAGCTTATAAAATGACAGTAATAAAATTAACATCACTTTTGAAAGCGCCGCTAAAATGAGTGTGATTTATTAATGCGCTGTAGTGTGCTCTAACACGGAAGGATACGGAAACGTCCCTGAAATATTCAGTGTTCGCGATTTAACTTTCATGGGTTGCCTTTTTTGCCGACGCCATACGATGTTGTCTACTTAATTTCCCCCGAGGCAGCTTGTTTTAACCCAACTAAAAACAGCACGCTCCACACTCATATAAATACTCGTATCTGCGTAGCATAGGGTTTCATTCCACACTAAAGTAAAATTTCCCTCTAAACAGGTAACAATAAATCGCCTCCAACCGGGAACCACGTACGAATTCCAAGTGAACAGCAAAAACACGATAGGAGAAGGAATGATGAGTAAAGCTATCACAATACGGACGCTCGGTAAGCTGCATACATTTACATACTAAGTAGTAGTCGAAACTGAAGGGAGGTTTTGTGGGTTTAAGTAATTAAGGACGCTTGGTCAGGCTCGATATTCCTATCAAATCTCAATTTTCAGTTAAATTCATCAATTTTCTAAATTGAAGATGCGTCGTTGAATATAGATCCTTTATGTGATTGACAATAGTAATTGCCTTGTTATATATTTAATAATTTATCTGTTGTAACTTTTACAACAACCTCTATAACGAAACGGAGTCATGACCAAGCTATCTCTTTTTTGGAAAATAGGAGTATTTGGTATTTTTAAATTTTATGAATTGAATTCTAGTATTTTAGTAAACTTAATATAATTTGGATTCGTTTCAGGATTGCACATTTTTTGGTGGTGTTGGGTTAGGCATTAACCGGTACTTGCTTTTTGTAGATGTAGGCGCCAAGCAGAAGGCAGCTGCTACTACGGTCCCGGGTCCCACTGACCTCACTAAATTTATAACTGCACCTCCAGATTCTGGTATAATATTTATTTCTTAACCGTATGTTACACAGTGATTTTGCACACACGTGCATTATAGGATAAAACTTAGTATATGAGCTAGTTATAATGATTTTATATAACGACCGAACCTAAGACTGAACCGTCGCGTGTGCATACAAAGTCTCCTGCAACTAAATGTAATAAAACAAACTAGGATATTATATCATGTTTAGAAAGATATGCAATATCGGCGTCGGTTAGGAATCAATCATTATTTAAACAATAATCAAGAAAATCAGGAAGATCTCCTTATTTTCGTGATTGTTGTTTGCTCTTGAGCGATGGCTCCTGATGAGGAAGGATCTTATTATAATTATTATACCGTCTAAATTATACTGTATTTATGGTGAATAAATTATTTCATTTCGTCAATTTTGGTCTTTACTGTGGAATGATAAAACAATGAAAATAATCACGATTTGGAGGAATTGCATGAGATTTTTGGTACTGCATGAGCTTAGTTTATACTGGTGGTGTCAATACATCTAATACTATATTATAAGTCGATCGCTAATACTAACTAGTAAACCAATTTAACTTTGACTGCTTTGGCTGGAGGTACGGAAATAATGTGATTTTGCAAGTATCAAACTCTTTCAGACTGAAGTTCACTTTATCATGAACTTATTTGTATCTCATCGTAATTCTTTTCAGCACACACAAAATTGCCATAAATGTAACTAGCCTCTGCACGCGGCTTTGCCCGCGTGGCCTACAGGAAACAAATGTTAAAGCGTGTGTGAAAAGATCTAATTAGGAGAAAACCAGAAGCGGATAATAAGTAATTAATATGATTTTTTACGGCGAAAAACTATACCTACCGCAATATATATTGGTAAACAATATTTTTTGCTTTACCTTCAGATGCTAGAAGCACTATTAGGCTGCTCCGTGAGCTTACTCTGGAGGGGCCACATATAACTCTGTTTATGGAATCTCTCTCGAAGTAATCTCGCTCATCTCGGCTGTTTTCGAAAATACAGACATTCATAGTTTAGTTCCGAAGCAACCATTCTAACCATTTTCCCCTATAGCTCTTGATTGTAATTAAGCACTCGTTTTTATTATTATGTATGTATGTAAGGATTAAGAAATAAATAAATGTTATTATTTATACATATATTTTATAACTGACCGTGTAAAAAGTTGCTGCTAAATTAAGAGTTTGGCCTTGAGATTTATTTATGGTCACGGCAAAGCATACTTTTAGGGGAAACTGCACTCTTTTGGATGGTTTGTTTGATGATCTTAGAAGAATCCTCGGAATAAATAAAGACTCAAATGTTTTCATTCGCAACCTGGTGCCATTTCATAGTTTTGGGGGCTTAAATTACGCAGCAACATAACTGGGGTGTCATCACAACTCTCAATTTTTTTTGTTGGCAGACCGGGAGGATTTAATGTGTTAAGAAATTCAACCGAATAATGTATAGCGTCATCGTTGAGACCACTAATTTACAATGATTTTCAACTCATTTGATTTCATTTATGTTCATCGCGTTGTCGTTTTTTTGGTGTTAGGATGGCAGGCTGGCACACATTCTGCAGATTTATCATAAATATAACTAATATCTTCTTTTTTTATGATGAAAGGTAACAGGACAAGCTCGACGCCCTCCTGATGGTAAGCGATGACGTCTACCTATAACAGATACAGCGGCATGAATTTTGAACTGCCAGAATTTTGCATGTCACTGCATTGCACCTGTTACCTTGAGACATACAGATGTTGAGTCTCACATGCCCTGTAATTTCACTGGACACCTTGCCATTTCAACTGAAAACATTCCTATTTCACGGCTGAAAATTAATTGGCAAAGTGGTGGTACCGCCGCAGGCGGACTAACAGAAGTCCTACTACTACAAAGGTCTGGATATCTGGTATCTGGATAGATTTGAACTATAGCTCTTTTATAGTTTACAATATTCCTAACTCTGCAGGTAAAATTATTTTACAATCACTTTCTGGTAATTACCATTTCTTATTTTTAGTAGAAGATCTAAAAACTGTCCAGCAGAAACATCTCCCCTCTGCTAGACTCTCATGTTTTTGTAAGACTAAGTTTAGTCACCGATGGCCACAAATGAAACCGCTTCACACACACTTTGACTTAATCGCCGGAAATCACCTGTTTACATCTAATACTGTTACTACCTGACACCTGTATAAAGATTTATAATTCTTGTAATGTAATAACTAAAATCTGAAGTCGTCTCTGATTTTACTCCACTCAGTTTAACATCGATTCACCTATAATGCTGATAATAATAATCATCAATTCACAAAACAAAAAAATCAAACAAGCATAAACTACGATTCCATTGTTATACACGATTTGTGGTGTAGGTCCCAAATCCGGCCCTCCTCGGAACCTGACTGTGACGGAGGTCCACAATGGATTCCTGATAACGTGGCAGTCTCCACTGGAGCGGTCGCACCTCGTCCAGTACTATACCATCAAGTACCGCACCGACGCGCAGTGGAAAACACTCAATAAGGGACAGATTAGACCAGAGGAAACTAGCTATTTAGGTGAGTTTACTTCATAAATATCAAGTTTAATGTATTATTTAAAATCATGAAGCTTTTTTCCATCAGCGAAAGTTTTCCAAGTCTTAACATAACCACAGTTTTTTAAAACTGTGACATAACTGAGAGAGCCCGGTGGCGTTATCGGGAGAACGGTCGACGTTGATGCCAGAGGTACCGAGTTCAAACCGCGTCGTGCACCAATGGATTTTTCTATCGAAAAATGTATGTGCGCTTTTCACAGTGGCCCTCCGGTGAAGGAAAAACATCGTTAAGAAACCAACAACCCCCGCATGGTGGTAGGACACTATCTAGTGTCCGCCTGGCCAGCTACCACCTTCAAGTTAGAAAACTGTCACCAAAACATCTAATGTGTTCCGGCAGCTATCCTTGAAAGCCTGCAGTTCCCATTCTAGGCCTAGCGTGCTTACCATATTCGACCACATCATCACTTACCAATAGGTGAGATAGTGGTCAAACGATAGCCTATAAGATATATAAAAAAAACTAATCAGACAATAAGAGAGTCAGAGAGCAGCACATTAGAAAAATATACTTCTACAAAATATGATTTAAAATGTCATAATAATCAGCACTTCATTCATTGAATACCATTATGAGAACTATTATTATTATTACCACAAGATCCCGGCCGGATTGAGGGCCCGGTGGCGCAATCGGGAGAACGCTTGCCTTTGATGCCAGAGGTACCAAGTTCAAACCGCCGTGCACCAATGCATTTTTCCATCGAAAAATGTATGTGCGCTCTTCACAGTGGCCCTCCGGTGAAAGAAAAACATCGTTAAAAAACCAACAAACCCCGCATGGTGGTAGGACACTATCTGGTGTCCGCCTGGCCAGCTACCACCCTCAAGTTAGAAAATCTGTCACGAAACATCTAATGTGTTCCGGCAGCTATCCTTGAGAGCCAGTTCCCATTCTAGGCCTAGCGTGCTTACCATCTTCGACCGCATCATCACTTACCAACAGGTGAGATAGTGGTCAAACGCTAGCCTATAACGTATAAAAAAAAAAAAAAAAAAAAAAAAAAAAAGATCATGAGGATCTATGATTGAAGATATCAGCGACCTAAACAAAACTTCCTGAAATTCCAGTAAAGAATCTAGTGGGCGGGCGCACTTACTACTTCCGAGTCCTGGCCAACTCCCAGTTCAGCTTCCAAAGTTCCGACGAAGTGAAGTTCCCTGTGCCGGCGCGGGTGAAGCACAAAGCTATAACTGCGGGCGTGGTGGGCGGCATCTTGTTCTTCATCGTCGCTATCATCCTCTCTGTATGCGCCGTCAAGATCTGCAACAAGAGGAAGCGACGTAAGCAGGAGAAAGGTGAGGATGACACCGATAGATGCCGCTGGCTTCCACCCGCACGGGAGCGTCGCCTGTTGCAATACTTTGGCTTTATCGAAATTAACTACCTGCAGAATTCGGACACAGTATAATCCCTGAAATGTAAATATTGAAAACCTTACTTCCTCATTTCTTTACAACAAAATATGTTAGCAAATATACAGATTAGTTTTGGAATATGTGTAGGTTCGTTCATTCTAATGTGCTGTTAGCGCGTCACGTAGCTTATTTCGGTGGATCGACTAATAAATATCTGCTTAATATAGGTAATGTTTAGTTCCGTTGTAAGAGTCTATTTGGTTATTTTTGTTAGACACAATTAAGATTAGCTGAACTCGTACATATATTTAACCGTAGTGATAAAATTTCCCTAAGACCAAAGAAATGTCCCAAAGAACTGCAACAGTCCACGCTAGGAACCATTTGTAATAAAAACGAACATTGATTGTATTTATCGACTTACCTACCATATTGTCGGTGATGAAGCATTAACATCTCTCAAATATTTCACTGCTTTTTTGTGTTTGTACAATCAATGGCTTCCAATTTAATTAGAATTTGTCATGACTTTTATACCTGATTTTAATATTTATTATATTGTGTTATTTTGCATTGCATGCGTTCTCTACCATCTAAAATAATCTAAATCAGTAACTATCATTTCAAAAATATTTATGCTTTTTAATACAAAATAACGTTTTAGTGAAGATTTTGTGTATGTTTTGTTAGCAAAATGAGAAATGGAATCAAAAGATTCAGTCGACACAAAAGATCATTACTATTTTCTAAATATTTTTCTAAGTTAGGCATGCTTTTTAAATTCATGTTCGAAAAAGCATGTTGCCATGCTCGGTCGGAAATTTAAGTAATTGCTACATGCTTGAAATTCAATGATACCACCTCCAATTGACTGCATCTTTTTCTTCAGATAATATTAGTAGTCCATTCAATTTCAATGACTATTGCGCAAGTTATTATTAATTTATCACCATTGCAACTTCATCAACTGATGTCACGAAAAAGGACGGATTTAACGAATGCCACTAAGATCAACGATGTAATCTGACCAAACTTGCTAAATTGTGTGAAGAAAGTAGGAAATCAAAGCTACAAAAGCGAGAGCGCGAATAGGAAACGTCCTTTTTGGTGTGATCGCTTTAAGTTGACAATATGGTGAGAGTGAGGTCGGAGTGTGGTGTCGGGTGGTGGTCGGCGGGAGCGGGCTCGGGGGCCGATGGCGAGCGCTACACCGCGTTAATGTGCAGAAATTATCCGCTTGCAGCATACAACATGGTAGCCGCGCGACTCACGGACCTCCGCGCAGCTGACAGCACTCAAGTGCCTTTTAAGAAGTGAGTATCGACTCTGACCGCGCCGTATGCATTCCGATAGACTGTTATCTAATCATTGTTTCTATTCCCCGCTGCCGATCTATAGGAAGTCAGGTCAGTTGGTCAAACTATTCAAAAATAAAAAATAAAAACAGTGAAACGGGACCTCTCGCATGAGTCCCTTCACACGTTTTAACAGTTTATTACAATACGATTCTTCGAGTTCTAAAAAGAAGTGGCTACAAAATTGATAGGCTTTTTGGTGATGTCCACAGATTTAGAGAACGCGGAATATCGAGTATAGTGCAATGTTTGCGGTTCACTGCCAACTGGGTGTGGCCGGCGTCGCGGTGCGGCGAGACGGGCGCGCAGTACTGCGTGCCGGCGCCCTCCCCCGCGCCGCCCTCCCCCGCGCCCTCCTCCTCCGACGACGGCGGGTTCCTGCCGCGCGTGCGCGCGCCGCTCAGGCCCGCCGCCGCGCCCCCGCTGTTCCGCGCCTCCTCGCCCGCGCTGGCGCCGCCCTGGCCTCCTTGGCCGCCGTGGCCACCGTGGGCGATCGCGTGGGCGCCGTGGTCGCCACTGCACGTGTCCGACCTCAGCTCGGTGCCGTTCCCGAGCTCGGCGGACGGCTCGTTCCCGACGCCTCCGTCTCCGTTCCGCGCCCGTTGCCTGCGCGCAGGCGTGCGCCGCGCGCGGCCGCCCGCCCGCGCTACCCGCGCGCCGCCGCACGAGGCCTCACCCGAGAGCCGCTCCTCCTCCAGCGGGTTCGGAAGCAAGAACGCCTCCTCGTCACAGCACAATCGCAGCAGCCGCGCCGGCAGCCTGGCGGAGTGGCGGCCGCCACCGTACCGGCCGCCGCCGCCCGCGCCCGCGCGCGCGCCTTCCGAGGCGGCAGACGCGGGTTCCGTTGACGTGCACTACGAGTGGGACCGCGCCACGCGCACGCCGACGCCCTCCACGCCGGCCCCGAGCGCGCGCCCCCCGCGGGACGACGTGGAGGCCCGCGTGCGCGCCATGAAGGAGGAGTTCCTGCAGTTCCGCAAGCGGCAGGCGCTGCGCCGCGGCAGTCCCGAGCCCGCGCCGCCCCCGCTGCCCGCGCCGCGCGCCGAGACCGTCTGCTGACATCGACGACCACCTCTCTCTTCGAACGTGGCGCGACGGGGAACGATGGCCCGATTCGAGTATTTGAAAATACTACCTACAATACCTACATATTGATTTGATACTTATTTATCGAAAGTTTGAAGTTCTCGCCGAGAGTTCTTTTCCGTTTCGCCATTTCCGTACCGTGGTCCGATAATTAATCGAGCGGAGTTCCTCGAATCTTTCGCGATGGTATCCCTCGCCCCGCACTCTCGGCCCGAGCGCGGCGCCGCCCACCGCTCGCCCGCGGTCAGCCGGCTCGGCACTCCGCGGCTCCCACCTCCGTATAATATGTAAGAACATTAGAGAAAAGATGACTCGAGTCGCTTAAACTTTTATAATAACGTTCGTGTAAAAGTGGATGCCGTGGCGTTCGGTTCGCACCGCCTCCCCTCCCGGCCGACGAGAATATCACGATGTCAATTAATCGCTCGAACGCACCGACCGATGATGCCTTATCCCCGACGTTGTTCCGACCGCAGCGGTCGACAGTGGAGCGGGCGGGCGCAGATGGCGGCGCAGGGCGCGCAGGCGGTGCGGACCTCGTCCACCTAAACGCTTTAGGTATGAGCGGGGAAGCATCCACGACACCGCTCATACCAATTATATTGTAGTTAATATAGTACTAATTATGAATAACGATTTATCTCGGGACGCGCGACTGTCTCGCGGCCGCCGCGCGCCGCCGCGACCACACGACCGACCGACGTCGCGCTTTCATTTCACGGTGATTCCGTATCGTAACTAGTTTTCCCTTCATACTCTTAGCACTTTTTATGCACGTCAATAGCACTTTAATGTAAGTAGCGGGTGCGTTTCACCTCACCTCCGGTCGAGTCCTGCGAGACGTCCGCGCCCCACGTACCTCGAGACGGCTCTACGTTACGTATGTCCACTACATATGTATTAGATAGGAGACGGCTAGCCGTGAGCGGGCCGCCACCAGTCGCGGGTCCCGTATAATACAATATACAACAAAATAATCATTAAGTAGATATTAGATAATAATATAGACGAATAAATTTAACTCGTTTTGATTTCACGTTTATAAATTATTTTACAAGTACAAATTTATTATTTTTATCGTTTACTAGGTACAATAATTTTAATATAATCTGTACATATGTAAAAACACGTTAGATATTATCTTATACACTTATTTATTTAGGTACAGTGTGGTATGATTGTGGTTTCGAAGACTTTTTGCCAGTGCTTGTGAGGCGTGTCGCTCGGTCGTCGTGCTGGCACTTCCGCGTAATATATTATATTGTCAAATATAGTTTTATGACGTTCAGCGTCCTACGCCACGGCTCGATATGACCACGCCCGAAGTAATCGCAAAGGTTCAGTCAATTGTTTTTGTACTTATCCAATAAGTGTGTGATCACATTTGTTTGTTTCTCGAATCAGTTTATAATGAGCTTCTGAGATGATCGACCGGACACGTGATCGACAGTTTTAATATGATTGTACGCATCATTTTACGTTTGGTACCGATATATGTTCTTCAGCCACCAAACGTGAAATGGAAACGACTGAGAGTCGAGCGACGCGCACCAATAAACCGAAGACGGTCGGTCACCTCGGAAGGATTGAATAGATACAAAATTAGAGGTATCGGTTGTTGAGACGCGTTATTTGTATCGGTTCCTGCAGTTATCCCACCTATAGTTACTCAGTCATGACGAAGACTGTTTAGTGTTACGTTTGTTGTTAGGTTTACTTATCGTGTCAAATGTGCTCTTAGATATTTCCTTGCATGCACATTGCACTTTTTTGTACCTATGATTATGAATTGATGCAGAATTTTTTATTCGGATATCGTTAAGGACCTCCTAAGTATAAAAATGTACGCTTTAAAGAAATTGAAAATACATTACTCATAATAAATAGGTAGGTAGGTATGATAAGGTGTAGTTATTTATGTGCGTGCATGGATGCAATGTCTGCGGAAACCGGCGTTGCCGCGAGTGGGCGTTCTGTTTCCCTGTGCGGCTGTGCGCGTCACGAGTTCGCTCCAAGCGGCTCGTGCGAGACAACACCACCCAAGTTTGGTCCCGAGTGCACGCGTGGACGCAATGACGCGTCATCGAACGAGCGCATCACTAGTTCGCCGCCGACAGTTATAGAATAGGCTACGTCTACGACACACATAGATTTTGTTTTATTATTGTTTATTACGTTATTTAAGTGATTGCCGCCATAGATATACATATATATATATACACGATTTAGAATATTAGAAACAACTTTTTGTGCAATAAATTTATCCGCGGTTCGATATAAATCGATAGAATCGTTACGTATGAAGTAAATGAATTATGTCTGCTCAATTTTTTCGACTGACCAACTGTAAAAAGTAATCGGTAAATTCGGATCATAAAAATAATATGGGAGTTGCGATATGTGCTTCAGTCAGAACTTGGATGTTGCGATATTGCTCACGTAGTGCGAGAGGTGAACTTTGTAACTGCCTTCATCGGTCCTGTGTCGATGTATTGTCTCACTCTGTATCGTCCAGTATTCAATGGCATATTATATCTCAGTTTTTTATATATCTATTGTTGTAAGTTTTGATCGATGTTGTGTTGATCGATGGCAGTGATACCGATACCACACGATCGTTGTGTCCCTCATCTGACTCGTTCTTAGAGCACACACATCTGATGCAAGTAGTTTAGGTTCTCTTGTCTATTTCATAAGACAATGCAGGCAGAAATATGCTAACAATATTGATAAAGATAAACAATAATTGTTCACTGATTGTCATAAGATCATTTCGTATAATTTAAATGTACAAGAGTAAGAAACAATGTAATACATATAGCTCAAACCATGTGATATCTAGTCTTTTTTCATAATATCATGCCTTTACAAGCAGTATTGCAGAAGGGACGGTCGAACAACGATGGCCACCTTTTCGAAGGTGGTCAGGTGGTCACATTTAGTTGTGCCTAGCAAACTCTCCAAATTAAAATAAATAAGCATCAAAGAGGCCTTCATGAAGTTATCATTTTGTTGTAAACGTGGAAACCACCCTTGCCTATATCGGAGAGGAGTTTCCTTAATATCGTTTTTAATTTATCCACTTATTATATTAACTTTATTAAAATAATAATTTATACATTGCTAACGTCCCGAAAAGTCGTGGTGGTGACTCATTATTGAATATTAGATTTCACGATGACTTTTGTCATTTTACGAAGGACATAATTGATAGCCTACGAACCTAGGACGACTGTGGTGTGATTTAATCGTCCTAGCTACGAACTAATAGCCTAATAAAATCATTCGGTGTCTCTATAGACTAATATGAAAAAGATAGCAATATTTTAGAATAATGTAACTAAATATATATATATCAGTTTGTATAAAGGGGAGTTAGTAAATGGCGTAACTTGCACATGGCGGAATGTAATGCGGTGAAACAGGGCACCCAAGTTAAACAAGTAAGGTATTGCACAATATATCAGCACAATAACTGATATAAATTAATCAAATAATCAAGAATAGTACTGAGCACTTACTCTAATGAATCCAAGTCTGCCTCGACCGAAGAATGCACTGAACATTTTAAATACATAAATCGAGAAATCCCTTTTCTTTTAGAATATTTTTAGTTGTAAGTGTTGAGATCAAGTGTTTACTGTGTAAGCACAAAAAGGATTCAATTCGAAAAATAAAAATACAATAACGTTGCTATGATTAACATGTCGTATTATTTATACTATTTCCACCATATCCATATCCATTCGCGTCCTTTGAAATATTAGAAGAAATTAAATCAATAGGTACCTAAGTACAATCTATGTAATTATCATCAACTTGATAATGTTGTAGAATATGAGACCATACAATTGTCAGTAAGTAATGACAATCGCTATACACCATTCTTCGAAATGTGATGGTACTACACGTACACACTTGCCTTGGAAATGGGAACTTTTTATGAACAGTTTACAGTTATAAAGTAATTTATAGTAGAAGTCAAAGAATAAAATTAGCTAAACTTGTCAGAAATAGTAATGAATTTCCTGTTGTACGTTCTTACAACCTTAACTAACTATGTTGATGTCAACTGATAATGCCCAAAAAAGTGCAACATGAAAGATAACGTAGACAGGAAGACATTAATTACTTACTAGATAACCACCAGGTTCCCGCCAGGATGCTTATTTCTTCAACATGTCTCATTTACGATACATCGTTTTAGAAGCATACGTCTTTTTACTGCTAAATGGTAAATATTGTTTGTAATTGTATTATTGTAAACCTAATTAAATTTAAGTAACTGACTCTACTACGCCCCTACCTAACCAAACAGTATTAGGTACTTGAGGTAGCGCAGCAGCTCCACAATCTTCAGTATCCGATAAGGGCGTAGAGTTAAAGCACCAACCGAGCCACTATAAACCGGTTTCACTCCGTACGTGACAGGCGGCACACAGGCCGCTGGTGCTCACGCACTAACGTGCGTCTACGTCATCATCACAGCGCAGTTGTATGAAGTCTTTGTCTCTGTTCCTTCTTTACTCATGTGCTGCTACACCACCCGCCGCTTCGCCGGTGATGCATTGAGTAGTGATGTGCGTGCTGTCGATATTCTTTACGACATTTTTTACGTCCAAGCGAAGTCGAAGTAAGGAAATACTCCGATGCTCTAATGTGTTAATGTTGAGATTTTTGTGTGGTTAGCCTTATATTAGTTTACTAGCTGTGCCCCGCCACTTTGCAACTTAGTCCGCGAGGAATAGTGTCATTTTAATTATTTAGGCTAATTATATTACAAATAAGATACAGATACGTAGCCCACCTACACCGCGCCGTACCACGCCTCGCTAAGCCCCCTCCCCTCCCTCTTCCTCTCTCCTACCCACCCCCTCCTCTCCCGTACCCCTCCCGCTTCCCTACCCCCTCATAACCTAACTAAAACTTTAACAAACTTTGAATGTCATATTTATTACTCGACTGCGAAAGAAGGAGGGTTATATTTTAGGCACTCTCTTAGGTACTCTTAATTACATTAATACTATCTTTTACGTGCATTTAAGATACTTATATAATGACAGAAATTGTAGGAAAAAAGATTTGAGCGATTAATATATAACATTCCTCTCAATGTATAAATATCCTATATTCATTTTTGTCGTCACGCGCTTCATCGATAAGCGCGGGGGCGTTTGCAGGCATCCCTACGCAAGACCTATATATCAATGTACGTAGCTATAGCACATCTACTTACAACTCGCAGCAAGGTGGCGGGCTCATATCCGCGCTCTGTACTTTAGTAATTATTGCTCTGAGATACATACCTATAATGGAAATAATCCAGAATTAAAAAATACATTTTCACTAGTTTGCATACATGTATGACAACTTTGAAATTGGGAATAAAATATGTTTGTTTTGTATAGCAGCGCCCGTAGCACTCGCGTAGAATTGCTAATTGAAAATTGCAAAGAATGCACCGACCGGATATCACTGTTGGATATAACTGCAATAAACTGTTTTACAAACTCAATAAATAAACAGAACCATATATCGTCGTTAAATCAATAATATCATATTCATAGTCGAATGGCTTCATGGGTAGCTTGGTAGTTCCGCCTGAATTGCTACCACAACAGTAGCTTACCACCATCAAGGAGAAAATCTGCCGCAATAACCGGCAACCGGCATCTGCAGGGCCAGCGTTTTAGCAGCACACAGCCGTTGGATAATCACAGTATTCTAGGCCTAGCGTTTTTTACCATCTTCGATCACATCATGGCTTACTACCAGACGAGATAGTAGTCAAACGATCGCCTAAATAAAATAAAGTAAGAGCTTAAGAGCAAACGCGGGGTGCACTTTGCCATACAAATGTATTCCCCCGTTTTCTCCCTGGAAAATGTTTCGAAAGCAAAATTTGTTTCTACAAAAAACCAAGGTTTGCTGTAGCTATGCCCCTATCATTTATTTTGACCAACCTTTTACAAATATAAATATGACCCTTCAAAGATCTTAAAGAGGAGATAAAAGGACTATATTTCTTTTTGCTATTGGTTGGTCAAAAAAAGCAAATGATACAGCTACAGCGGACCTTGATATTTTTCAGCACATTTGCTCAAAAAGTGCATTTACGATTCCTGTATACATCGTTCGAAAGTTAAAAATTACGCACTATACAACGGAGCGCGCAGAAAGTACTTACTGCAATCGAGCGGTAAGTACTTACCGCACGCTCCGGTGTATGGCACGTAGTAACTATTATACAATCTGTGGTATGGCACTGTGCGTATCCTTTACGGTTTATTTTCAATTTTCGTAAAACCTACATAAGAATTCCACCAAAGAGTTTTATAATGTGAGAATAAATAAGCTGAATGATAGCACCTCCTTGAAAGCGCTTTTGCTTAATACATTTGTCTCACTTTAATACTAATGAGTAAATAAGACGAAAGGTGTAGTTTTAATTTTTAACACACATGGCACCATTTGCATATTCGCGGCATTTTCATATTGGCAACGTCAAAGATTGCTTGTTTCGACTTTTTGATGATTTCTTGTATGTTTATTTTATTACCAATTGTAGTGATTTTCTCGCAAATTTGCTGAAAAATGTTGTATGACACACGTGCGGATATTGGTTTTAACAAACTCGTGACGAATGTAAACCCTCGACTTCGTCTCGGGCTTACATTCGTCTACTCGTTTGTAAAAACCAACTTACCGCACTAGTATCATAAATAACTATTGTACAAACAAATTTTGCTCTTGAAGCATTTTCCAGGGAGGAAACGGGGGAATACATTTGTATGAAAAAGTGCACCCCGCGTTCGCTCTTAAGAGTCAGTTTCACCGGTTCCCAATAATGCGTTAGATAGATATCTGACACATATCTAAAAGTAGTTAGTAAAAGCTGTCAAAAATCTGTTAGATTTCTTCATATAAGCGCTATCACGAACCGTTGAAACTGGCCTAAATCACAGGAGTTAATTTCTCCTGATAAAGTGTATGGAAAATGCAAAATTAAACGAGAATAAAGCCACAGGGCGTAAAAAGTAAATAACAATTTACATAAAAGCGAGTGCTACAATAGTTCAGCCGAGGAAATTTAAAAACTTAACTGAATTTGTTAACTTGTAATGCAATGCATCATATACAGACTATATTTTTCTAGGAATTTTTAAAGGATTGTTCGCCGATGCCCTCGACTACGAAAATGAGTTCGGCCCCGACTACGGCACGGAGTGGATCATGTATCTGGACGACAACGGCACCACTCATACGATGAATTTCTCTACCCTACCGACTGACGAAAGAGGGTTGTTGTTTGGTAAAGCCTACTTCTACCTGTATACCAGGTAACTACAATACATTCTGTCAACAGTATCTTTGACACATTTTCTTTTTGAGTCTGTTTTGCTGCCTGAACACCGTAAGGTTATGGCGACAGATTCTCTCCTCGGTGGTGGAAAGCTACTTTTTAATACAATTGCTCAAAAAGTGGCGTATTGCAGGGACGTATAGCGTTCGGGATGTGGGCTATTACATACTCGTGCTTTTTTTTTGCCTTTCCCGAACTCGTGCGTTCTCTTTCCCAACTGTCAAAATAATGTCTATTAAAAAGAAAAACCAACCATGAAGTTTTTACTAAAAAAAATCATAGAAGTTTTTATGATTCATGCATATACGTATATTTCTAAAAATAAGCTACTAATTTGTTTCAATATCAGATTAAATGATTTGATTGAATGAGTTAGGTTAGGTTTCATTTCATTTCATCTCATAAAATTTCATTTTCATTTCATATCAATAACAAAATTCTACTGAAGACTTGGCTGTATGGGCATAGTTCCCTTTGCCTACCAGAATGGGTGAAGAAAAAAAACTATGCTTATATTCTACGGTTGGCGCCATTTTTCAGAAATTTTCTTTGCGAGTTTAGTTGTTTGTTGCACAAAATGAGTAATTTCGACCCTAGTTTTTTTGAATTAACACCGGAACTCAGTATAATTGCACAAAATGCTTCGGAGAACATTTTACCGGAAAAGTCAAAAAGTCGCTACATATCTATATACGACGAATTTATTGCGTGGAGAGAAGAGAAAAAAGCAAATAGTTTTTCAGAAAATGTTATATTGGCATACTTCTCCGAACTCTCAGCAAAATAAAACCTACGTTATGGTCGAGGTTTGCGATGATAAAAAGTATGCTGAAAATAAGGAACAACGTGGATATAAGTGAATACCCAAAATTAAATGCTTTCTTAAAACGACAATCAGATGGTTTTACAAGTAAAAAGTCGAAAATATTAACATCGAATGAAGTGGAAAAAATAAATAACTTTTATAAGAAATAAATGTTTAGTTAGTTGAGTTTATTGTGTTTTTATAATTTTATTAAATTGCTTCATTTTTTCGCAACTGTATTAAAAATAGTCGTTCAGTACACGTGCGGGACCGTCATTGCAACTTGTTCCGACTGTCAAACTGTCTGTATTTGTCGGAACTCTTTGCAATGACAGCCTTTCCGCACTACTTTTTTACTTTTTTACTTTTTCACTTTGACTTGGAGACAATTTTAATGAAATATACTATTTTGGTATCAAGTCAGGATAAATATCGATATAACTCTCCTACCACATGTCGACATGGTATGTATGATAGCTCATTTTAAAACCTCGTCATTTTCATCACGTAAACCTTGTTTTATGTCATTTTGGGAAAATAACCTTTTTTTAATTATTATTGTTAGAGCCAGTTTCACCGGTTCCTGATAATGTGTCAGATCTGACAGATGACTCCATAGAAAATCTGTCAAAAATATGTCATATTACTTACTGATAGAGCTTTGTTATTGTTATAAGCCTACGGATAAGAGTAGATGACGTTGAGCCCCGAGATGAAGTCACTTGCGTAAATAAGATACTTTAAATAAATTACTACTTTATAGGCAAAACGACATTGCTGAGGTTTTGGAAATCCCCAGCAACGATAACTCATCAATCAAGAGTAAATATTTTAACTCTTCTAACGATATTACAATGATCACCCACGGCTGGCTCAATAACGCAGGTACAGATTGGCTGAAAAACATGAAAAATGCTCTGTTGGAAAACTCCGATTGTAACGTAGTCAACGTAGACTGGGGCGAACTAGCCGAAAATCCCATTTACCCATGGTCTGCACTCAGTACTAGGTATGTGGGGAAGCAGGTAGCAAAATTCCTGATGGCTCTCAGAAAAGCATACGAGATCGACGACAAAAACATACATCTGATTGGTCACTCATTGGGAGCGCAGGTGATGGGATACGCAGGAATGTTTCACGATACACAGGTGCACAGGATAACGGGTAAGGCATACTTAAGATATATAGAGAAGATACTTAAGAGGGAACGCGGGGTGCACTTTTCCATGCGAATGTATTTCCTCCCTGGAAAATGCTTCTAGGGCAAAATGTGTTTCTACAAAAATCAAGGTCTGCTGTAGCTACTAGCTACTGTAGCCAATTGCAAATAAAAATATGACCTTTCAAAAATCTTGAAGAGGATCTCCTCTTCTAGAAGGCTTATATTTCTTTTTCCAAAAGGTTGGTCAAAAAAAGCAAATGATAGGGGCGTAGTAGCTACAGCAGACCTTGATTTTTTGTAGAAACAAATTTTGCTCTAGAAGCATTTTTCAGGGAGAAAACGGGGCAATACATTTGTACGGAAAAGCGCACGGACCCCGCGTTCCTTCTTATCAATTTACAAAAATATAACGTGTGTAACACTAAAATTGGGACCAACTTGGAGACAAATAAAATAAACTGGCCAAGTGCAAGTCGGACTCGCACTTGTAGGGTTCCGTAACACAGTTAAGTATTCCATAACTATGATTTTTCGCAACTACAAAATTAACTTTATTTTTCATAGTGTTTGTATGAAAAACAAAGTTATCTTTGCGGTCGTTATATCTCTAGAACTGCTGACTGTATCTCGTTCAAACCAATTTTCGTTGTTAGTTTTTATTGAGATCTACAGCACTAATTTTTTTTAGATTATTCACTCCCATACTTTAAAAGTTAGAGGGGGGGGACACACATTTTACCACTTTAGACGCGCCTATCTTTCAAATGATTGACTTTGAGAAAAAATGATTTTAGAAACCTCAATGTCATTTTTGAAAACCTATCCATAGACACGTATAGGTTTGAAGAAAATTTTTTTTTTTGTTTCAGTTCTATGTATGGGATGCCCCCCCCTTAAACTTTTATATTTTTTATTTTTGTATAAAAATCGGAAAGCGGTTTACAGAATACCTACGAAGTTTCAATTCTGTAGTCTTAACAGTTTCGGAATAAAATGGCTGTGACATACGGACAGACAGACAGACAGACATGACGAATCTATAAGGGTTCCGTTTTTTGCCATTCGGCTACGGAACCCTAAAAATAATTATTCCATTTCAGAGTATCGGCGAAAAGAAAAAAATAAAAAAAATAAATAATAAAACCGGCTAAGTCGAGTTGAACTCGCCCACCAAGGCTTCCGTACCAACCAATTAAGACCTCTAAATTGTATCACCGCTCATATAACTCATAGGTCTACCATAATTGGCGCTTACTATGTATGTATGGGGACACCCTTAAATTTTCAACTTTTTTTATTTTTTGGAATTTTTCCTTAATTTGTGCTGTAAACCTTTCTTCTTGCCAAATTTCATGATTCTAGGTCAACGGGAAGTACCCTATAGGTTTTTGACCCAAAACCGTACTTCCGGTTTACCTCGAATTGTCAATTTTGGTTATAAGCAAGGTCTTAGAGCACAAGTAAAGGAAAAATACCGAAAAATAAAAAAGTAGAAAATTAACTTACTTTAATTACATTTTGGTTCTAACAAGTTTTCGCGAAAATCTAAATTTGCCCATATCTTTTTATTGTGTTGACTCAAGACCTTGATTTTTATGCACCCAATAGGCACTATAGACCTCAGTATCAGGTATAAATTTCAACTTGCTAGGTCCACCCGTTCCTGAGAAAATCAGTGGTGACACACGGACAGACGGACAGACAGACAGACAGACGGACAAGAAAGTTATCTTCCTAAAAACAAAGAAACATACAGACGTTGACAAATCACTGTATATATACTTAGGATCTACACGTAGGTAGGTGTCCATTTTGCAAGCTTTTACAGATACCGGCGATAAATATTGCACATCAACCTTTAGAAAGAGACAATCGGCTAATTTCGGCTTCGTAGAGCGTTATCTCTGTCGCACGAAATACTAACGGTCCGGTATCTATAAGGAGCTGTTAAAACAATTATGATTTGCTTCTTTTGATCATTTTTTTTTATTTGTATACACCATTTTTTCTAGAAGTGCTGTCTCAGGTTGGGCTAAAATAAATTAAAAAACATATTCACATCATGTTAACGTATTTATTTATTTTACAGCTGCAGTACCTATACCTACATAAGAAACACCATTATACCTATTGTTTAAATGAGACATTCTAATAAAAACAATAATAATTCTAATTATCAATTCCTTCCATTTCACTATCTGTGCTCTCAATGAGATCAATATCCCTGTCACTATTAGCCGATTTATCACTAGTCTATCAGTGTGATTATCTAAACTGTGTTGAAATCTTCGATATTCATTCTCACTTTTGACACAGAATAATGAATAGTACAAGTACAGAAATTGCACTCCCTGAGAGAAAAAATGCGAGATTAAACCTAGTTACAACGCTAGTAACGTTCAAAATGCGCTTCACGCCTCGGGTGCGACCTTGAATTTGCGCCACAGTATCAACTAATAGTAACTATGAACCGCGTGTTGCGCACAGTAAAATGCACCGTAAGTCCGCACAGCGAGAGTCTGAATAACTCGGTCAACTCGCGGCCTTTACTATAGGGTTAAATGTTATGAGAAAACTTGTAAGCCTTTAATTGGTAGAAGAATACTCGTAGAACAATGTAATGAGTACATTACTGATAATAAGTACCTACTACATTAATGTTTAATGTCGAGGTAGGATAAAAGTACTACAGTTAAACTAAAATACGTGACGTTCAATTAAAATTGAGTAAAGTTTTAGATTGCGTAAGTTAAATAACGCGACAATAGTATCACTTGCCTAGAATCGTAGGTTGTTTGACTTGTAACATTATAATAGTGTAGGAGCCGACTCACTTTTTCGACCAAAAATAATTATGTATTTTATTCATTCTAGGAAAACTTTATTTTGTAATAGTTGAATATCAAAATAAAAAAATATATTTTTAAAAAAAATCCAATATTTTATTTTACCATTTTGTCGGCGTTATTGATATACACACATACCTACACAATTTCAGCTTTCTAGTACTAACGGTCTCCTAGCAAAACCTTGGACAGACAGACAGACTCACAGACGGACATGACGAAAATATCAGGACTACGGAACCCTAAAAAAGAATTTTCAATTTCAAATCGGTTAAGATCTGACAGAGTTCTGAGGTCACAAACATTTAAATAGACTGGCCAAGTGCAAGTCGGACTCGCACTCGTAGGGTTCCGTACCACACTACAGTATTTTATAAGATCGAGTAAAAATACCACTATCATTATTCGCCAGCAAAAAATAATAATTAATAAAGATTTCGTTTCTTATAACGCTTTCTAACGTCTAACAAAGGTGTTAGGGATCGACATTTCAATATAACGCCATCTATGGGACGTTTACCTAACTAAGCGTTCATAGATGGCGTGAAATGCCGAAAAAAACACGTTTCTTGTATGGGGACCCTCTATTATCTTTAACTTTATTCTGTTTTTAGTATTTATTGTTATAGCGGCTACAGAAAAAATACATCATCTGTGAAAATTTCAACTGTCTAACTATCACGGTTCATGAGATACAGCTTGGTGACAGACGGACAGACAGACAGACAGACAGACAGACAGACAGACGGACAGCGGAGTCTCAGTAATAGGGTTCCGTTGGTACCCTTTGCGTACGGAACCCTAAAAACCGTCGAATTGAGAACCTCCTCCGTTTTTGTGAAGTAGATTAAAAACTAAAACACCGACTTCCATGCCCCGCGAGTCAATTTCAGTAGCAAGTTTGAGACGTTTATCGTCATGTCTCTGGAGATACTTATCAGATCTCAGTGAATCTCAGTGATCTGAGATCTATAAGTACTTTAATTACATTAACTCTCCGATTATAAAAATCTGACTATCGTATGACACGACAAAATCATAAAGAAAGAAAAAAAAGGAAAATTGAAGTAAACTTTAGTAGGTACCTACCCTATTTATTTATCTTAGAACTAACTAAATAAAGCAAGATGTAATGTCGATAGAAATTCCCTAAAGATCATTACGTGAATTCCCTTGTAACATGAAACTCAGCTGATTTATACCTACCTACCATTTTATGTGTGACATTCTTTGCTTTTTACATAGTTATTCTTTACAGTTACTATATGAAGCAAGGAATATAATATTGAGGTAGGTACAAGTAAGGCGCGCGGCCGATCGAGAGCGCGCGTGACACTTAACTGACTGAAATTGGACCCTAGCGGGTGCGCGGAGGTACTTGTAGTTTCATAGCTACAGCGCGGAGTGCGACAGGCCTGCTTTTGATTGCATGATCACAAACCTTTTTCCACTCTTCAGCTCCGATTATGTTTACTTTTTCAGTCAATAATGTTTTTACGGTGGTTAAATTCATACCCACATTTCTACAGGCTACATAGTCTCAATATAATTTAATTATTTAAATTTGGGGGTGTTAACAACTCTATATATATTTTTAACGGGACGCGACCGCACTCTATCGCACTTGAACAACGACTGACACATAGATAAAAGTATATAAACGGGAATGGACTGACAAAACGTCACATAGGTAGTATGCACTAGATAACGCTCTACGAAACCGAAATTAGCCGATTGTCTCTTTCTAAAGGTCGATGTGCAATATTTATCGCCGGTATCTGTATTTAACTTGTTTACATTAACTCTTATTTTAGGACTCGATCCCGCTAGGCCACTTTTTGAAATACCCAAAATGGGAAAGGACTTTCGCTTAGAAAAGACTGATGCAGTATTCGTAGACATCATACACACGTGCGGCGGTATCTACGGGTATCTACATAGTGCCGGTGATGCTGATTTCTATCCTAATAACGGGAGAGCGCGACAACCAGGCTGCGAGGGTCCTCAGCAAGTTATTGGTAAGTTGCAAGGCCATGTAGCCTTTATTGGATCTGGTTCCAATTATTGGTGCGAACGATGAAATCTGCACAATCTTGCGTATATTGTGCATTCCCTTCTAAGACTATCACAGCATTCTAGCGCATGTGTTATGTCCTCGTGAAACGACATAAACCTAAGTAACAACAGCAGCGAAGCTAGGACTTTTGGGTCACTAGCAAAAACTTCCAGAACTTCTTACGCTTAATGTACGGTTGAAATGGTTCATTGGTATAACATTTTGAAAGGAACTATCTCGAACGTAACATACTATTTACAGTTTGTACAAAGATTTTCTGATTCTGACTATCATTTCACATTGTCAAATTTTCAAAGACTAAGGCCCTGTCCGCACAGCGATATTTCACAGCACGATTTTTTTCGCAATTCTGTGAAGTATTGAATCTATTGGACGTATCCGCACTGGCGGAAAAAAATCGCGCGAGAAAATCTGTGATATGATGCAAATTGTCGCGGAATTTAAATCGCGCTGTGAAATATCGCTGTGCGGACAAGGCCCAAGTCTGAAGTCAAGGTATGTAACTAAGGCTACTCACAGATTGAGAGTAGCATCTTAAAATTATCTAAGCGTAGCATATGCCGAGGGTTTGGGGGGGCAATATAAAAGCCAATAAATATTTAATTTGTTTCAGAGGGCTGCAGTCACGGCCGTTCACACGAATTTTTCATAGAATCCATAAACACCGCTACGGGTTTCGTCACTTACCCTTGTCACGGCTGGGAAGACTTCGAAAGTGGGAAATGCAAAGATAATTCCACACTAATGGGATACTTAGCCTCCACCGACCATAAAGGAGACTTTTATCTATACACAGCTGCAGAGCCAAACTATGCACTGGGATAAATACTATTTATCCCAGTTATTATGTTAATTTATTAAAAAGTATTATTTAAAAAATATATGTAAGTAGAAATTATAAAAGTGTTTCATTTCTTTTTTTTTAGGGTTCCGTACCCAAAGGGTAAAACGGGACCCTATTACTAAGACTCCGCTGTCCGTCTGTCTGTCTGTCTGTCCGTCTGTCACCAGGCTATAGCTCATTAACCGTGATAGTTAGACAGTTGAAATTTTTACAGATGGTGTATTTCTGTTGCCGCTAGAACAACAAATACTAAAAATAAAATAAAGTTAAAAATTAAAGGGGGTCCCCATACAAAAAACGTGTTTTTAAACGCCATCTATCTAATTAGTTTCGGCAAAATGACATAGATGGCGCTAGTAAACGAGCCCCGTCTTTCTAGATCGCGACCGAACCAAATAGTCTTTGTAATATCAATTAATCAAATATATGAGGACGAAACTCTGTTATGTTTCGTATTGTACGGTACCCTCCCTAAGTGTGCGATAAGAGACGCGATGCTGACTCGCACTTGGCCAGTTTTATTTACAAATCTAAAATCGTCAGATTTCAACAAATTTACACTAAACCTTAACACACAAACCTACACATACCTTCCTCATGAATCATTCTATTTTTGGTGAAAATTGCATGAAAATCCGTTCAGTAGTTTTTGAGTTTATCGCGAACAGACAGAAGTGGCGGGAGACTTTGTTTTATATTATGTAGTGGTTAGTTTTTTTCAAAGCCGGTATCGGTATCACCGATTATTAACTATCGGCAAAATAATGCACCTTTACACCCATGAAAATGAAGCGATTTTAATTATTCATTTGATGTTGGTCCTTTAGTAAGATCTGATCAGTATATGGCGATAAAAATCTCAAACTTGCTACTGAAACTGAATCGCGCCTCGCGCGGCGTGTGGTGCCGTTTTATTTAGTTTTTAAACTCTCAGCCTGGCTGGAGACCCTACACTGCCTTGGAGAGATACGTGGAAGGCTATGGGGGGGAGAACTTTGCAGTGGGACACAAGTTAAAAAAAAAACTAACATAGTTTTTAGGGTCCCTAACTCAAAGGGTACCAACGGAACCCTATTTCTGAGACTCCGCTGTCCGTCTGTCTGTCTGTCTGTCCGTCTGTCACCAGGCTGTATCTCATGAACCGTGATAGTTACCGACGGTTGAAATTTTCACAGATGATGTATTTCTGTTGCCGCTATAACAACAAATACTAAGAACAGAACAAAGTAAAAAAATAAAGAAAAGTTTAAAAAAAGGTTTTTTACGATAGCGCCGCGCCATCTAGCTAGTAGCATCAAAGATGGCGCTATCGTCTTTACCTTAATCTGAATCTCGGAAGCGGCTCCAACTGCTCCAACAAATTTCGTATACACCCCTGTATTTCGGGGGCGATAAATCGATCTAGCTAGGAGTCATTTTCAGAAAATGTTGTTTTATTCGTGTTTTCAATAATCAACTTTATTGATAATCAACTTAAAATATGACTCTTCCCGACATCTATTGGCGAGTAGAAGTACTGTGTCGGTAAAGCAGTTAGTTGCTCTCAATTCAAAAAAATAGTATTATTATTCGTCAATAGATGTCGGGAAGAGTCATATTTGTCTGTTTAAGTGGCAAAAAATACCGAGCAAAGCTCGGTCAACCGGATATTTAATAATATTAATTACTACAATTACTATTACTACTATATAATACTATTCTACCTTTGTGTTAACGTTTACTTAGTTGGTGTTAGAAGGTCGTTAGAAATTCGATAGATGGCGTTCGGAACCCTCCGTGTGCGGGACATGTCTGACTCGCACTTGGCCAGTTTTATTTTAATATATTATTTCTAACATAGCTAGTCTAGCTAATTCAAAAAACTTGATACATTTTCGATTCTCCGCCTGAATGAGTCCTTCTAATACTGAACAGGTGATTACCTAATTTTCACTATGCTGATCTTCTATGCTTATGATTACGGATTGTAAAACTAATTATGATGGAAGGTCTTTAATTAAAATACAGAGTACATTTTACTGTATATTGTCAATTTACAAATAAAGCGTAACTAAATAACAAATAAAATATAGGGTGTATTTTGAACAGTATAAAATTGTAAATAATTCTTATAGGTAGAAAAACTACATCAACTAACACAATTTATCAGTTCTTTTGATATCGAATACGGATTATTTTCATTCCTTTACCTAAATACAATAACAACAAAACTAACTTCCTAGAGCTTCTTCATTAATATGACTATTGACTACGTAAGAATTATTATGTAAAATTGTTTAGGAATGATATACAATACATTTCTTTACTTTTATGTAATAATTAATTACTATCAGAATGTATACAATAATACTAGTGTAATCCTATCTTACTGCAATGAATGTAAAATTTTAGAACACTTGCTTTGAAGCAGATTTCACGACCCTGAAATAAATAATAAATAAATTAATAAAAGTTCTTCGTTGTCATTATTAAATTTCACATTGTTTGTTGATCAGATAGTAAATAGATATACATCAGTATGTATCAGTCGGGAAAAGAAGACAAAAATATAGTGAATCATCATTTTAGAACATTTAAATACAACATTGTAGGTGTTTGTTCCTTAAAACTAAATTAGTTATATATTTTTTGTAACAATGTTAATTCGTAAGTTTTTGAGGACGAACTACACGGTTGACGACATGGTTACTTGACTGGTTTTGCCAACAATATTGACGTTTGGTTTTTTAAACAACATTGCAGAAAAAAAACTGGCCAAGTGCAAGTCAGACTCGCAATTGTAGGGTTCCGTAACACAGTTAAGTATTCCATAACTATGATTTTTCGCAACTACAAAATTAACTTTGTTTTTCATAGTGTTTGTATGAAAAACAAAGTTATCTTTGCGGTCGTTATATCTCTAAAACTGCTGACTGTATCTCGTTCAAACCAATTTTCGTTGTTAGTTTTTATTGAGATCTACAGCACTAAGTTTTTTTAGATTTTTCACTCCCATACTTTAAAAGTTAGAGGGAGGGGACACACATTTTATCACTTTAGACGCGCCTATCTTTCAAATGATTGACTTTGAGAAAAAATGATTTTAGAAACCTCAATGTCATTTTTGAAAACCTATCCATAGACCTATCGTATAGGTTTGAAGAATTTTTTTTTTTTTGTTTAAGTTCTATGTATGGGATGCCGGTTCCGCGACATTGCATACATAATTAAATAACTCCTAATTATGAACGTACAATCGCCTTCATTTGTGCGTATCCACCTTAAGGAATAATTTCCTGTGCACTCTTATTGAATTGGCATCTCGCTTCTGTCTATGTTGACATTGTTGACCGATGACATGAAGGGACAAAGCCAAAAATTATGTTTTGTTTTTGATTTTGGCTCTTCTGATTGGTAAGAAATTTTTTTTTTGTTTTGGCTCTTCTGATTGGTTAGAAAAATAATCGACACTTGCAACCGAAAATGTTTTGAAACTGGATACGCACAACTGTACGCGATGGTACCTTGTACCAACCAACACTGCAAAAAAAGTTTCTATGAAATTTATAAGCAATAGTTTCCGTTAAGTTAGGTTGGCTACAAAGTACGTTCATAATTCGGGTATCAACAATGTAGGGAAGTGCCTACTCTTATAACGTAGTACAACATAATAACAACAACATACAAACTCTTTCGTAAGGATGTGACTACACACATTAAAACAGTAATTAGGAGGGGCGGGCCATGTTATCGTAGAAGATCTATACGTACATTAAACAAAAGAGAGTAGATGTTCTTTTGACGCAACGAATTTGACCACACAGTTGTCCTCTACCGGATCTGTAAACAAAAATAAAGCTGTTATCTCAATTCCAGCTAACCGGAAAATATTTCTATAATGACACAAATTAAGACACTCTTCATTGTTAGCTCAAAAAAGTAAAAAAAAGTAAAAAAAATATTAAGTACTTAATATTGTAAAATTAAACATAATATGTATCAACATCGTTTTCTGCTCTGTGGTTTTTTGTTACTAACTAGTAACAAAAAACTAAGTATGTATAGTTATTTTGTTTATGTCTGCCATTCTATAATTAGTAGATTGTTAGAGTATTCTAGGCCTAGCGTGTTCGACATGTTCGACCACATCATCGCTCATCACCAGGCGAGATAGTGGTTAAACGCTAGCCTATAAGACAGACAGACACACAGACAGATGGACAACACAGTGATCCCATATGGGTTCCTTTTTCCTTGTGAGGTACAGAACCCTTAAAAGATATTTTTAAAAACCTCTCTGCTTTTGATTTAGCGTGTCTTATCAAATCAGATAATGTTTGTTATGCTTCATTATGAATCAGTCGGGAAAAGAAGACAAAAATAGTAGAATCATCATATATTTATCGAATTTTTTGGGATCGAGGTCGAAGTATTTTTCCCTGTACATTCGAATATTAATTATTTAAATTCAGTTAATCCGAGATATGATAAGAATGGGCATTCTTTCAAGGGAGAAAACACTTAGACCTTTAATTTAAATGATGTAATTATTAGTCATACCTAGCAGATCTCCTCCCATACATTTTCTACACAGGGATGCCGTCACTCTTGGTCCTGTAAATAAAATGTTTCTGATTAAATTAAATTTACAAATAAGGTAAATGGTATAGACAAAGGTTGTGGAATTTATAATTTAATTAAACTGAATGTATGCTACATTTTCATATTAATATTTATGTATGGATTAAAGTATTTTAGGGTATCGGGTCAGAATAAGCACTCATATGAAGTTGCTAGCCGAAAATCACAATTATTTTATTTAATCCTGTTACTTTAAAGTATCCGTTTAAGAAAATGTTACTTCATATTATAGAGGCAGGGCAGAATATATTATATATAAAAATTAATTGACAGTTACCTTTCTTATTATCCAGACGTGCGTCTAACTAAACACGGATACCTGTGAACATAAATACATTATATTAGAGTGACGAAATAAACGAAACCGTTACCCGGTAATTAACCATGTCTGATAAAATCTTTCTTAAATGATATCTTGTGCATTTGATGACTGTTACATAATACAAGTGAGCTCTAATAAAATATAAGTAATAAAAATCTACATTTTAATATGTGAACATCAGACATGGTAAATATCAGGTGTTGCCAATAATTTGTTAAAAAGTTTTAAAGTGTTTCAAAGTTAGTAATCAAATAGAGTAAAGATCTTATAGAATTTATTTTCTGGTTCAGTAAAAGTATCTCAGGATATTATCATAGCAAATGGACCAACATTAAAAAAATGTTGATATTGATAACTTTTTGACAAGTAGGTTATATTTTATAGAGGTTTACTACTTCAATCAGTATATAGGTATCAATCAGTATACATATGTGTGGGTAGGTAAAACCGTAAGGCTAAAATACCCTGTAAAGGGATTGCATTTCATTTCTATTTCATTTAAATTATATCAAGCTCCACAGAGGATAATTTCTAGGTGTTATTTTAATTAGCGTTGTAGTGGTATTTCAGAATAATGTAGATTTATAGTACAAACACGATTCAATGCCAATTATTTAATTGGTACTTAATTGTTTCTACGACATTAAGGGATTACTGTATAAGCAATAACCTAATAGTAGCAATGTTAATAAATAATTTATTAAAATTTAAGAGCTCATTCAGCCACATATTAAATAAACATTTTCCAAGTATTTTTTGCAATTCAGTACAGTCAGAAAATACCTAGGCCCTGTGAAATATTTGTAAGACCACTTTTAACGTTTCTTGGAGATGGATTTTAGAATGATGCAACATGTTTCTTGTTCGTGTTATTAATTGTCGTTAGTAGCGATCTTTATCAGGTAGCACTGATTTTTTCTAAAAATATTTAATGTCCTGTATATTAAGCTTTTTTAAGTCTAATTAACTTAATTGTACTGTCCGATAATCCTCTTTACTTTAAGGCCTATCGTAGTCCGAATTGGAAAAGCGCCGAAGGTCTTCCTTCTACTACACTATTTTTTTCGTAATTTAGGTTTTACCAACAAACACAATCAGAGACAGGCGACAGCTTGTTATTGTTATAGTTATTTATTAGGTACAGAGATACAAAACTTAATCTCAAGAAATCCATGTGTCATGTGCAAACAATACCCACAATGTGGTTTCTTGCGATGGTCGTAGAAATTAGAATAAATATTATCGATTTCAATGGCATATCAATACAGTCCTGAGCTAAAAGAGGATGTTATACATTCTTATTTAATGTATGTAATTATATCTTACCACTAGATAATAAACCCCATGACGATATTTACCAGATATATATACATATACATGGGCATTTTTCAAAATTCCTTACGTTGCAAATGCAGATTTATGTTGCTAGTCTTGCACTAGGCAAGATTTTATTTGATTAACTTACCACTTATTAAACTGCGCAGATTGATAAGCTAGGCGGACTCTCCTTGAAGCAAAGTTGAACATAGTTGCTGATAATATGAAACAGCATTGTGGCTATAACTTTAAAAATCTTCACGTTAGCATTCCTTCTGAACACTTGCCGTAATCATATCGATAGATATAATTGAGGAAAACTTATTTGAAATAGAAACATTCATAAATAATAAACTATGTAGGATACACAGAAAAATCTGTAAAAACAACTCCGAAGATCATTGTGCAGGTCACTATGATGACATTACAATACAGATGTGGTGTAACAAATTAAAATACCAACTGGATGAGAGTTATCTAGTTTACATTCTAGATAGAAAATAATAGCGACGTTACAGTAGTAGTGTAACTACAGCAGCAATTAGGATGTGACTCACATTGTTGTCGCGCTCGCGCCAACAACCCGGAAGAAAGTTTAGTTTAAACTTGATTTGAATAAATAATAATTAGTGATAAAATATTTGATATTTTTTTTACTGCTGAACAAGTTTAGTTACTTAGGAGACATGGCATCAATACTATCACGTCATTCACGTCGTAGAAGGAACACGATGTGCAAAACGAGTACTCATACAATCATGTAAATACAGGGTTAAAAAATATAGACGAGAGGCAAATACTTTAAATATTGAAGATATCAAATTTTCACTGAAAGGAATAATACATACTTACTTTAATTTTTAAAATACGAACTGTATTCAAAAATGTTTTAAGAAATCCCGATCCGAGAAATGAACCCACTAAAAAACAAAATTAAAAAGATACAATCTCTCAAGCATACATTGTATCTTGAAATTAAGAACAGCCTGGAATTTGCAAATCCTACCTATCATTTGTACCTGATTCACCGCACATCAGAAAATATTTCTTTTAAAATATGTTTAAAGTACAGTTATTTATATTTTTTTTAAAAAAGTACGCTTAATTCCAGTGAAATTGAATATCTTTAATATTAAATTTACTTTCCCTCCGTGTCTTATCGATTTTTCCACCCAGTATATAGGTCGCTGGAGATAGCCTGTATAAATAGAAAAATTATGTGTAAATTGATGAATATTAGCATTTTAAAATCGGTTTATAAAGCGGTGAATGGAAGAGTGTGCAGAAAATTAATAAGCAAGCAAGGTAAGAAATAATATATTTATAAAATATATATTTTAACATCTGATTCGTTTTACGACTATCTCGCCCGGTGTTAAGCGAGGATGTTGTCGAAAATGGTGCACACGCTAGGCCTAGAATGGTCTGACTCAAGGGCTGTGTGCTGCCGCTGAACACCATATAGGTCGGCGGAGAATGGTCAGCTTTGATACTAGAGATACCGAGTTGAATTCCCGCCGTGCACCAATGGATTTTTATATCGAAAAATGTGTGCGCTTTTCACAGTGGCCCTCCGGTGAAGGAAAAACATCGTTAAGAAACCAACAACCCTCGCATGGTCGTAGGACACTATCTAGTGTCCGCCTGGCCAGCTACCATACTCAAGTGAAAAAATCTGTCGCCAAAACATCTAAAGTATTCGCCTGGTCCGCTACCACACTCAGGTTAGAAAATCTGTCGCCAATACATCTAAAGTGTTCTGGCAGCTATCATTGAGAGCCAGTTCCCATTCTAGGCTTAGCGTGCTTACCATCTTCGACCGCATCATCACTTACCAACAGGTGAGATAGTGGTCAAACGCTAGCCTATAAGATACAAAAAAAGTCAGGCATGATGCCTGCAACCACGGTATGGTGATAACAATGTTAATATATATCAGCTTATAATAAATCAAAAAGATACATTGTTAACATAATCCAAATTTTTCATCGTACCGACGGGATTCGAATCCGCGCCTCCTGGGAAACCTGCCCTGGCGCTCTAGCCAATTAAGCCACAGTACGATCCTATCAATACGACGAAACTAATGGATTGCATTTTAACCAATTATGTATTGGTGGCGCCATCTATGATAACTATTTCGGAGGTAATCATTCGGATGAAATCATTACAATTTTCAGATCCGACAAGAGATGTCGCACTGCTTAAATCAAATATTATATTTCTTTATGCGTTAAAGTGTGTAACACTTAAAGAAACAATATTAAATCTCAATGATAAATTAAATAAAAGGAGTAAAAATGCGATCGAAATAAATAAAATGCCTGGAATAAATAGATTCGGTACATGCAATGTTATAATGGAATTTGGTTATGATATGAGAAATGAAAACGATCTACATCATTTTACTTGTTGGTTGGTGCTAATAATAATTATACCTCACAACAAAGTACATTTATAATATTTTAATTTAATAGGTTTTTCTAAACATTAACAACAGGTACAATTTAAGTCAATGTCATGTAATCCATATAGCCATTAAGACATTTGCCCAAATTGCATAGATTTAATGACACACTACGTTTTGTTGACTACTACGTAGACCAAACGTTATAGCTTCTACAGATTATGATCATGAAACTTAAAAAACAATCATAATAAGGCACAACTAATTATCCGTTTTAAAAAGTAGGTCGAGACTGTAGTCAACATATTCGAACCAACATTAGACTGTTACCTGATTGAAAGAATAATAATAAAAACGAAATAGTATACTTCTGTTTGTTACACATTGTTGCCTTATTTTAAAAAAAGTCGTCTAGGTTACAACTACAGCTTTTTATAGCAACATAGCATTTTAATGTTATAAGTCTTGATGTCGCTAGATAAAAAAAGAAAACTAAGTTAGGTTGGACCGGAAAGTGGCGATTTCCACATGAGCGAAGTCACCAGACTCGCTGACGTCGATGTCGCCACCATTTAGCCCCATACTGCAGAATCCGCGTGACTACACTAAACTGATAAAACAACGCCTATATTATGTGAATTGTAAACACAATATTGAGTATTAAATTAATAGGGAATATGCATGAAGCTCTTATTTATTGGATTTTTTTTTTCGATTCTGTCCTGGAGTTATATGTAAAACCTTTTTTTTATTTAATTCCATTTTATTTGCTTAAAATAATAAATTAAAAATGCAATTTAAGCGAGGGAAATTTAAGTTTGAAAACAGATCACCATTGGTCGAATCGAAAGTTGACGTCATTATGCACTACTCCACGTGATACGAGGGCGGCACTGAAAATTTCGGGAATCAAGGAAGTGACACAACATTACTATTTAAAAATGTATTTATTGCTTTTCGAAGTATCCTCCGCGAAATTTGACACATTTTTCCATACGATGGAACCAATCATTGAAGCAACCATTCCATTCGGAAGTTGGGGTCTCCAAAATGGCCGTTTTGTAGGCGTCCACAGCTTCTTCAGGTGATGAAAAACTCGTGACGGGTTTTTTGTTTCGGGTTCGTACGCGTATATCCAGGATTCGTCACCTGATACGATGTTGTATACAGAATTTGAGGATCCCGCGTGGAATCTTTCGAGAGTTCTGACGCACCAAGTAACGCGAGCCGCTTTTTGCTCTTCACAGAGCGAATGCGGTATCCATCGGGAAAACAACTTTTTTACACCTAATTGTTCATGCAAGATTATTTGTATTTGACTCATGCCAATGTCTAAAGTTGCCTGAATTTCGCGGTATGTCACATGTCGATCTTCCTCAATCAGCTTACGGACAGCATCAACGTTTTCTTGGGTGACTGCAGTTTTTGGACGACCTTGACGGGGATCATCACTGAGCTTGACACGTCCACGTTGAAATTCAGCAAACCAGCGATAAATTGTGGTTTTGGATGGGGCTTCATCACCAAATGCAGAAATCATCCGGTCAATACACTATTTTTGTGTTAAACCACTTCGAAAGTTATAATAAATCATCGCTCTTGAATTTTCTCGAGTCAATTCCATTTTTTCAACGACTAAACAAGTTTGACAAAACCTTATGACAAGACCGAGAATCTTTTTTTTAAATAAATAAATGGTATTCGATTTTTAAAAACAAGGAGTTTTCAATTAAAAAGATTTTAATATGACAGGAACAGTGGAAATATTCCATTCCCGATACTTTTAGTGCCGCCCTCGTATAACATTGAGCGCGGGAACATAAAAATAAATGTGTGGTGTGGTCTTATTGTATTTATTTCCAAATATTGTGTTTGCCGCGTATTATTGTGCAAAAATGTATATTACTAAACATTTAATATTGATAAAAATGAGTACGAGATTAGAGAAACTGTATAATTTAATAAAAACATGCCATTGGCTAAACACAATAATCGCGCGGAGTCTTAGTTAAAGAAAAAAAAGCTAGTTAGCTTCAAGCGGCGTGTGTCTGACGTAAGTGCGTGACGTCACAATGCACTACCAAAGAGCCCGGGAAATGATGGCGTTTAAACTGCTCAAATTTATTTGTATATTTAAATTTTTATTAAAAAAATAATTAGACTAATTCCAGCAGAATTTTATTTTTTCATTATGTTATATGGATGTAATGAGTGAAATAAATATATTAAAAAAAACATGCATATTCCCTATTATAAAATATATCATGTAATTTATAGCACGAAATCTATACCAGTAAGTAACGCACAGAAAATATTTACTACTACGTTAAAATATGACTACAGATGGAATACTTTATGCATTGCATGTATACTTGTGTTGTGCACAGCATTCTTCTATTTCTAGAAAAGCACGAATCCATCTTGTCATCACGAATCATCATTTAACATCTGGTGAGATATTAGGTCAAGTGTTTGTCTGCAAGGTACCGAAACAGGGCACATTTGACGGAGGAAAGATTAACACAGGACAGGAATGAACTTACTCAGTATAAGTTATTTATCTGTGTAATATCTATGATGTGTATGTAGTTACTATAATATGTAGTCCATATTCTATCTTATTATATCGTTCATATTCTCAGTCTATGTACCTATGAATGACCAAATGAATTTTCACTTGGTCACGGTAGAAATGTAATTATTAGGTACCTAGTAACAAGTGTAACGACATCTTTATTTATAAAATAATAATAATAATTTATATACTTCTGTGCGTGTGTTTGTAATTGAACTAGTCTTAAACGGCTCGACCGATTTTAATGAAGTTTGGTGTGTGTGTTTGAGTTAATCCATAGATGGTTTGGATTCAACAACAATTGGACCCGATAGGTGCGATCGGGCAGGAGAACGTCTGCCAGATCTGCTAGTACTATATATATTTGGAATGTGCTAATTAAGCCCTTTCATACCCAACACGGTATCATTAAACAATGTTTTAGTTATAAGCTTTATATTCTTTAGAGGGCCGCCATATTCAATTTAATGTGACATTCCACAGCCTATAATCAGCGGACGATCAAGACGTCCTTTGTCATATGATTATACGGAGTTTGGAAGTTATGAGGGAACAGATAAACAAACAAACAAACAAACAAACATACATACATACATACATACATACATACATACATACATACATACATACATACATACATACATACATACATACATACCGGTCAAAATCATAACCCTCCTCGTAGCCGTATAAAAACATTTTTTTTTGTGACAATTTGTTGATGTTTGATTTGTATAATAAAAACCTGCTTGAGAATAAAAACGCTTGTCCATAATTAATGAAAAAGGAAAACGATACATCAATTGAACGAAAGGCTTTACAACGATGTGGGTTTTAATTGAACATTTAAATGAACCTTTCACCTGAAATAAATGTTGTAACATAATTAAAAATTGAAGTTTCTCTTTTCGACTTACGATCCACTGTGTGAGACGCACAGACCACATGCTCTGTTGACTGATCGTACAACTTCCTCGCGGGCGAAAACAACTAGTGGAAAAACACTGTTAGACAAACTACTTATCCATCCTGTTCTGATCCGTGTAGTTTAGCATGTCTCGTTTAATCCTATCTTGTGAAATAGTACGGTTTATACGTTAGATTTAGGGCATATTCATCGGTTCGTGATATAATTATCTGACAGATGACACAATATGCAAGTTGTCAAAATCTATCAGATAAGTTCATAATATCAATCAGCAACCGGTGAAACTGGCCCTAAAACTAACATATCCATATTCAATTAAATAGTACCAGTCTGGTATTATTTATCAACTACTATCTGGTATTAGGTATTATCTATTTAGTAACAACCAGACTTGTTTTTATATTTTTGGTTTGTTGATAAACCACATCACTATAATACTATAATCAATACACTTATAGTTCATGATTTGATGACTCAAATTACAGCAACCATATGATTGACCCATCACACACTAAGAAAAACTTCGCGCCCTGCCCGCGCCGGTGATCTATGTTTTTAGGAGAAATAGTCAACAGCCATCAACAATCTTTATGATCAGTGGCGAGAACATTCTTTATTTGTATCTATTTAGTCCCACCCCTCAGACCAAACTTCGTATTTGGTCTGAGGTCCCACCCACGGCTGGACACAGATGGTCCATATTTCTGGCCAGGCCCTCGAGACAAAATCCGATTTGTTTACAGTCACGCAAACTTCAAAATGTATGGAATGACAACTTTGTTGCGGAAATAGTTACTTATAATACTTAGTACGGTAAGTTGGTTTTTACAATCGAGTAGACGAACCATGTGGTGGTAACCACTTACCATAGTCACGTGTGTCATACGTTTTTCAACATAATATTTGCGATAAAACAGTACAAATGGTAATCAAACACACTCGGGAAGGCGTAGCAATATTTGACGTTTCTAGTATAAAAAAAGCTTGTAAAATGGCAAGAGTTTGCAAATAGCGCCGCCAGTGGTAAACATTGGAACTATATCTTTCGTCACATTTTCTCTTTAGTATTAAAGTAAGACAAACGTATTAGGCAAACGCGCTTCCAAGTAAGTTCTGTCATTCAGCTTACTTATTTTTGCAATGTGAAACTCCTTGTTGTCTAAAGGTTAAACCGTAAAGGATACGTACGACGCCATACAACGGAGCGTGCGGCAAAGTATTTAGTACTTAGGTGAGAGTACCTATTTTACCGCACGCTCCGTTGTATGGTGCGTAGGTAATTTTCAACTTTCGAACAATGTATACAGGCATCGTAACTGTTTTTGAGCAAAAAAATAAATGTCATACCCATACATTATTAAACTTACGATAGCGTTATTGGAAACAGAAATTGGATTGGGCTGGACGGTACTCGGTAGGCGCAGGGCAATTTATTTAGGTAACATATCGGTTAACTACGATGGTTCAGCAACCGACCGGAACCGAGCGAAAAACTTAGGAAATTTAGTGACATCACCTGTTATGAATAAGATCAATCTTACCAACAGTTGTACTTAATAAAAACTCGAATACAAATTAATCGCATTCCATATTATACAGAATGTTTGGTAAATAGACCAACAATTTTTTTTGGAGGATTGGGGGGTCATGCGCAATTTTTCCCGGTAGACTCGAAGTCCTAAGTGTCACGGCGTTTTAGATATGACGTTTTTGATTTTTTTTTTAAATCACCCAAAATCTTGACTTTAGATCGTGTGCAAATTAATTTTTTGTGGTTGTGGTACGACGAATGAACTTGTGCTGTATTCTGCAATGTGTCCGTATTATAAATAAAACATTACTTAAAATAAAATTTAAATTAAAAAAAATAGTTCTGGCATCACAGACGCAGGTTCAAAAAGTGCAAAGCTAAAACGGGACTGGGCAGGGCATGTGGTCCGTATGCATCCAGCAAGGTGGGCCAAAATCGTTACAGATTGGATCCCCACAGATGGTCGGCGACGACGTGGTCGGCCACGAAAGAGGTGGCGTGAAGATATAGTGGCCCACCAGCCTGGCTGGAGAGAGATTCGTGGAAGGCTATGGGGGAGACCTTTGCCCAGCAGTGGGACATTACAGGTTAAGAAAAAAAAAAAGTTCTGAGCTTTCAAAGTCCTGTTAATCTGTTTGACTGTTTTAAAAGTGATGGGGATTTGGGTGATTAAAAATTGACAAAAAAATATATATCTAAAATACCGTAACACTTAGGACTTCGGGTTTACCGGGGAAAACTTGCGCATGCCCCCCAACGCCCCAAAAAATTCTGTCGGTCCATCCACCAAACACCTTGTATATTCTAGAATCCATACTATAATTTTTATTTCCATCAAAAACTCTTGTTCATATCTCATTTGCATCTGGATTTTCACTTTACCATCTCTCTCAAACTCGACCGCATCGTATTTTTCTGAATAATATCCTCAAGGCACGCCCCGCATTGATTTACCCTTTTTTGTCTTGATCACCAACGTTGAGTAGTAAATTAGAGTAAACAATAATGAAACTTGACGGGATTTGTAACGGCTCACACTCGTGTGCCTAATTTACAAATATATTCGTCCTGTTTTAACAGGGTATACTTCGCCAGAGAATATAATTACAAATATATATATTTTTTTTAAAGTTGGGAAGTAAACTGTCCATTAGTTCCGACTAGACTAGAGGGCGCCAAATGTATTTTCCAGAAGAACTGCCAACCTACATAGAAAATGTATGTTTTTAAATTATTTTCACATAATACTTATAATACTATTATTTCTGTGATAATTTGTTAAATATGAGTCGTTGTGTTGTGCTTTTGGGCGTCAAGAAATATGTGTACCCAAATTCTCAATTGATATTACATTACAGAGACAGTGAGAAAAAGCACTAAGAAGACTAAATTTTAAATCAAACTATTTTTCGAGCGTAAGTGATAAACACTTCAAAGAAACCAACTATGAGACAACTTCTAAGACAACAGGTACCTCTGAAACTTAATAAAATAAACTAAAATAAAATAAAAATAACTAAAATAAATAAACTTAATAAAACTCGACAAAACTTAAACATGCATAATGAAATGAAAAGCTTTTGCAAAAACACAATGAAAAGCTTTTATCAAGGTATTTTGACAGGTAACAAACATATAGCACCCTCTGCCGGACAAGCCTTCGGTAATTGAAACTCTGAAACAGTTCCAATCAGAAATACTATTCCAAAATGATAAAAAAAATTACAAATGTGAACTTTATGATTAAAATTATGTAAAATTATATATCTTGACATGAGGTCAGCGCAATTTTTAGAGCTGCCTAATCAAGCTTGAGTTTTTCATTAGATTAAGAAGCAACACGTGTTAACAATTCTGAAGATCTGCATCTGAAGAAAGCTGTATAGGATAAAACATTGAAAAGGCGCGTAAAAGATACTCGAAATTATCGAGTTAGGTGATTTCGCTCAAAGAATACATTTAAATATTCAAAATGAAGTCCACGGGTCACTGTAAAATTTTGGGGTTGTGTTACAATAACTGCAGACGGAAACCCAATAATAAGCCCCACTTTTAAAATAGGTACATAATCTAATTTAAAATAACATTATTAATATTACATAGTTCAATATTTTTTATACATCTTATAGGCTAACGTTTGACCACTATCTCGCCTGATGGTAAGCGATGATGTGGTCAAAGATAGCGAACACGCTAGGTCTAGAATACTCTGAATATTTGCATAAATTTCTTTGGATGTTATGGTTCTCCTTCAAAATAAACTTATCCTGACAACGAAATAAGCTACTCTGCTGTAGGCTGTCAGCAAAGTGACCCCAAGATCCAGTCCAGTCTTGTCATCCATCCCATCGCTAAACGTCTTAAAATTTTTTATCGATGATTTGGTTTTTATTGTTATGTATGAATGATAAAAATATGTTGTAATTATAGTTTTCATGTGTTCTCAACTTCGAATTTATGCCACTTTGATAAATGACTTTACAGATGTAAAAGTACTTAAAAATGGAATGCCTAATAATAGCCTTTTAATTTCTAAAATAATATAATAAAATGTTTCCTTTGAGCAAAACTTTTCTTGTGAGTAAATTGTACGAGATGGCGAATAATATAAGAACTAGCCTTCGAGGTGAAGCCGTAATATATAATGCCAGTCAGTGTATCGCTGTAATGCATCATAGTATGTGAGACATACACCGTCGACTGTCAGCAAGCTTTTTTTTAACAACATCACTACCTGTCTGACGTCCCCCATCGTGGACACACAAAATACCTGTGTGGCATATATTTTTTTTATATTATATAGGCTAGCGTTTGACCACTATCTCACCTGTTGGTAAGTGATGATGCGATCGAGGATGGAAGCACGCTAGGCCTAGAATGGGAACTGGCTGTCAAGGAAAGCTGTCGGAACACATTAGGTGTTTGGCGACAGATTCTCTAACATGACGGTGGTGTTAGCTGGCCAGGCGGACACTAAATATATATATATACATATATATTTATATATATATATATATTTATTTATATATATATATATATATATATATATATATATATATATATAGGTTCCTTAACGATGTTTTTCCTTCATTGGAGGGCCACTGTGAAAAGCGCCATTGTTGCACGGCGGGGATTAAACTCGGCACCTCTGGCACCAAAGCCGACCATTCTCCCATCACCTAGACCACTTGGCCCTCAAACATTGTAGACAGGCAAAATATATGGAGAACAAAATACTTACTACCCGACACGAGTCCTAAACCATCGCCGAACCAAATTATTTATTCTGTGGCCAAACCGAATCGATAAAAATGCAACTGACTTGGCTCTAGGTTTGAATATTCCGATATACGATATTAGGGCTCCCACACAAAACTGCGAACTCGCATCGCATCGCAAATATCAGCGAACTCGCACGAATACACCGCAAGAACGTCCGATCTCATTCGCATCGCGCATTCCTGCGATATTACGTCATACTTGGTGGCGCCCCTTTAGTCCGCTCTGAGACAGCTCTAGCTCAAAAGCTCTTCAAATGAACATATGCTCATTCTAAAACAATCAAAAAATGTATCTTCTTCAGTTCTCAACCCATAGTGCTTTCGAGTAAAATAGTTCCCATCAGACTTCATAATCGTAATAACTGGATGAACCCAGAATCTTTTTTCTTTTATATCTATTTAACAATAACAGCAGTGCAATAATCTTTATGCGATCCATCTAACGCTTCCTAAAAACACTTCCAATACGGCTGACTATCACATGAAGGTATGGTTGCCCCACCAAACGGTTTAAAGCCGGGTCCATACGCTTGGCAAACAATGGCAAACAGCAAACAACAAACAGCAAACACCTACATGTGGATGGGTGTTTGTATGTGTTTGCCTGTTCCTGTTTGTGTTTGCCACTGTTCGGGGTCGGTGTCGGTTTTTTCAAGCTGGGTCCATACGCTTGGTGTATGCCACAAACACAAACAAAGTGCCAAACATCGACCACAATCATCAAACACAAACAGTCGTCCTCACGCTTATCGAACGTTTGATCGAGCGTTTGATCTGTGAAAAAACCGACACCAACCCCGAACAGTGGCGAACACAAACAGGAACAGGCAAACGCATACAAACACCCATCCACGTGTAGGTGTTTGCTGTTTGTTGTTTGCTGTTTGCCAAGCGTATGGATCCGGCTTCACAGATCAAAGGCTCGATCAAACGTTCGAACACGTTCGTTAAGCGTGAGGACGACTGTTTGTGTTTGATGATTGTGGTCGATGTTTGGAACTTTGTTTGTGTTTGTGGCATACACCAAGCGTATGGACCCGGCTTTACATGGTTGCCCCACCAAACGGTTTACCGCACAAAATCGTATCGCAGAAATTCGCATCGCAAGTTCCTGCGATGCGGTATCGCATCGCATCGCAGTTTTGTGTCGGAGCCCTAATGTGGTTTTAAAAAAAAATGATATTTATTAAGTAGGTATTATCTACCTACTATATAAAAAACTTTTGTTTTGAAAAATTTATGAAGTGCCTATGGGCAAAAAATAAATCTACCTACATGTAACTATTGAAACTGTTTTGTAGATTTCTTTTTTGCCCATAGGGCATTTCATAATGTTTCTAAAAAAAGGTTTTTATGTAGTTTTTAAGACATCTAAACGTGATGGATTTTTAAACTTTAAATTGAAAGTATGGACCTTATCTTTGAAGGTGAGATTAACCTATAGCCATGGTAGTTACATTATTCACTTTTAATTGTAGATTAGTGAAATTATCGGTGATGAACACAATGGGCATGATGGTCGCGTTACAGACATATAATCTTTAACAAATCCAAAAATTAAAATATGTTATGTCAAAAAATATTTCGTAGTCAATAAAAAATGTCAATGACACAAATATTCCGTTCGGATATTCATTTTTTGTATATTGTTGTTAACGAAATCGTTATATGAAAGAGCTTCAGTTGTCGATAGGTATGGTTAAACAATAGGACGTTGCCATTATCGTCTATGAAAAAACAGGCCTTTGCTACAGAAGAAGTGTCGCGTCGTGCGGCTCAGCGTGCGACAACTACAAATGTATGGAAAATAAAAGGTCTCTTTCTGTTATTTGAATGACAGCCTTTATTTTAATCCATACGTATTGTATGTATTCTATAGCGCGCCAGCCGCCCGCCGAAAGATTGTTTTCCGAGAAAACAACCTTTCTCTGCAAGGTATAAAACATTTAAATAATTAATATAGTATGTTTGTATCTATAATATCTATTTATTAAATTATGTGTTTAACTTATAATAATTCGTAATTATAGAAACAAAGCATTTTTAAAACTAAGAACAAAATTGTTCTATGTCTAAAATCATAAGTGGTTCTTAAGATGCGTAAGTATGTAATGTGTTTGGATTTATGAAATACATTGTAAATCTGATATATCTAGCAATTCATGACTCCATTTTTTATACGATACTGGGTTGATTGAATTGTTTTCAACTTGCGATCTCAAGTGCATGGAAAAATGCAAACTGTACATATTATGTGAATCGGTCGTTTAGAAGACATGGACCATTAACTGTAATTACCTACTTCACGTTATCGTCTACTTGCCTTGGATAGTTTTGAGGCAGCATCTTTACTTTCTTCAAATATGTATTAAATTGTGGTAATTTACTATAACTTTTGACAATGATTTTATCAGTTATTTGATACTGTATTTAATTTGAAAACTGAAAGAATCATTTTAATATATTTTAAATTACACCCCTAAGAGATTATGAATTTAACATAAAATTATAGAAGTATGTAGTTTCACCATCATTAATTCCCAAAGATGTGTTATGAGAGGCAGACGGCCGTCTGTAAATGAACACGTTCTAAACATTATTTAAACATTAATCACGTTGCCCATGATTACATTGATACCATGGGCTGGAGCTAGTTTGACGCGGGTGTAATATCGAGGAAGTAAATGTACTTGTATAGGTGCACATATATATTGACACTGAGCCACGCAAAACAGGCATACCAGTGTAAAATAATAATTCCATAGAAAGTTCAGTTATAAACTAATTTATTCTGATGTAATTAAATTTATATTTTATAAAGTAATGTTGCGATCTCACGCTCCACGCTTAATACAATGTAATAATAAGAATTACTTTTTACGTTTTAAAAGTAGTTGCACATATTAGTCCCTAAATATTAAGCAAACAGACATAAAATGATACTTTTGCGTAAGCTAAGTGTTGTTTTACTAAGACTATTTACCTCCACAAAAAACTGTCTACCATACACAAATTAATTTTAGTCAAATGATATTGGTCAAAAGAATATAAGATAATTGTCAAATATCTATATCTATATAAGATTCGGTGTTTCAGCAGCTACGGCTCATCTATAATAATTTCAATGTATTATTAGTACATAAATACATTTATGAAACTTACTAAAAAAAGTAATTACCGTTTTAACTACTTGGATTTTATGTACAAATAATTTCGTTATTTGAAAATAACCTAACCTTACGTGACCTACGGGAATACACTACTTTCATACAAATACAGTGAATAAAAAAATGTATGACATTCAATCTCTCATTCGATCAAACACACATTTATTTTTGCTTACAATCATTCGCATAGAATGTACTGACAAATCTGGTTATTTAGTCTGAATTATAAAATTTAATCTAATTTACTCGACTCGAGTATGATGCAATATGGAAATTAACTAACTAAACATTAATATTATTTTACGACTTTATCTATCGATATTCAATAAAGCCTATAGTTAGGACAAACAGAAGGTGATCGTTGGAATTTAGAAGAGTTAATTTTCCTTAAAGTAATTTCAAGCTGTTATAATAAATAAATACGCAATATTCTGTCTCTTAGCGAACATAAGTTCCCTCTGTTTGTTGCTAGCCGTAGACTTAAGAGTTGATATTTGGAGTAGCGACTGAGTAAGTCCGCGATCAGATTTAGAACCGACGGCGTTTATTGGGGTAATCGTCCATTTGCCGGGGTCCTTCCCACCCGCGACCTTGTTGTACGTCGTCATAGCTCCCACGCGGCATGTCGTACTGCTCTCTGAAGCCTCCGTCCTAAATGAGCAATCACAAACTTTCCAATATTTCCATCTACATTATAAATTGAAGGAATATTAAAATATTCACAACAAAATCATGTTTTGAGAACTTACATCTAAACAAAGCTTATATCGATAATTATTTATAGTAAGAATCAATTAGTAGAACTTTCTAATTTCATTACAACGTCTCGATTGTTAATTTAGCTGCTACAAAAAATCAAAGGAAATACTTAAAATAATGTACAAATATTACCAGTATCATCGTTCTTTTGTTCTTCTGTTAGACCATCAGTTGTTTAATGTGAGCATAATATATTATTATGAAGGGACAAATACCTATAACGGGTGCCGAACATCCGATGTAATAATATATATGTATATCACTCTTTTGTATCAGTAATATTAATTTAAGGTCCCGTGGTATGTAAAATGTAACTCGAAAATGATGACAAATGAATTTAAGGGTTCATTATTTCGAGTAGTACGGGTGAAAACCTTAACTTGAAATACGGTCCTATCCGGAAGAAAGCATGAAACTTTGCATGCATGTAGCTTTCATATATGTGATTCAATGACGACATGGAAACAAGTCGAAAAATGACTGCTCCCCCCCCCCCCCATTTCCCCCCTTTTATCTCCCTCATCCTGGTTATCTTCATTTTGTACAAAAACGGTAGGACTGAGGAGTTTACTTTCTTAGTACCAAATCATGTTCGATAAATTACCTACAAAACGATACTAAATGTATAGTGGTAGGATTTATATTTTTTTAAATATGGCTATATTATATATATATATATCTACATATTATAAAATTATGGAAACAGTTTTGTCTTTCTTGCTCCATTTAAAGGAAATCGACAAGAGTTGTGATAAAATGGGCTAAAGAGGTTAAATACTTTATTTATTTAGCTGCAATCTGACACCAAATTAATTATGGTAGATGGATTGGTTCCCGAGATACAGCTCACCGCGCTTGACTCCACGAAACAATGACTCTTTTTTTACGTTTTTACAAACACTAGTCCTACGCCAGCGACTTCATATGCGTGTAATTCGAATTTCCAACCGGGATAAAAATAAGCATTTGTGTGAATCCAGATCATAATCTACCCGAGAGCAAAATTTCATTCAAATCTATTCAGCCATTTTCCCGTGACTAAGTAACAAACAGACTCACAAATTCACATAAAACTTTCGCATTTATGATATTGTGTGTTATTGTCCTGGACCAACGGTAAACGTGCCCTGACTTTCTACATAGGCATTAAACCTTAAAATAAACTGCGGCAGGAACATTTCGTCAACTCCTTAACGAATGTTGAGGTTTCATTGGTTGTACTCCATTATGGAGTTGATTCTCAAAGTTGGAATATTCAGGGTTTGGTACCAAACTCTAACCCCCGGATCAATGCTGCTTTTGAATATGAATATGCTACTTTTATATACCTACTGTTGAAAAGCACCAAATGTTGGTGGCAGCCTATCCATGGCCTGTGCCCTAATGAATAAAGCTTGGTTAACGTCGTTTACGTCGCTTGTTTCGTCGTTTCGTAAGTCAGTTCTTTGGCAAAATATTTCATTTTTGCCAAAAGATCCAAATGATGGGTTTCGAAAATATTTCGAATACTTTGCTGACTTAAGCGAAGGCTTCCATATTTTACAAAAGGACTTCCCCTTTCCACAAAATCCTGATACAGTATCACAGCTTGTAAATGCATTACATGGCACTGCATCTGTCTCTATTATCCAGGTAGGACCTATAATATTATATAATTATAAGGAGGAACGAAAGGTACCAGGAATTATTATATAATTATATAATAATTCGTCAAGATACGATTGCCCGAGTAATATATGTCATAGAAATTTGAATTATTGAAATGCCAGGTGAAACTGAAATTGTAGGCTTATTGGAGTTTTTTCAAATACTGATGGAACAAACTTTAGTATTTCTTTGATACGAACCACAACTATCTCTGAAGCTTTATGTTATTGACACATTTTAATGGTTTGAATGTACAGTCCAGAAGTCACTGGAAGAACATATACATATATGAAAAACTATAACATCATTATCATAATCATCATCTGCCTGCATTGAGTACTCTACTGGTCGTAGGCCTCTCTCCGAATATGTTTTACTGAGGTCGATCTTATCTAGCTAAGCTACACAGCTTAGCGTGAAATGAAGATAATGATACATTTATTCCTTTTTTTTCTTATGTACAGGTGTAGCGTTATATAGGGCGCCCAAATATTCTTAGGAGAAAATGGTCGAAACAGCCTATTGTCTCCTCTTTTTCGGACTCTGATTTGACATTATAATGTTTTTTACATATTTCTGGCCAAAGCACTTCTGGTAACCCTATTGTTTAATTTCAGTAGCATACTATACACAATTTCTTTGTTCATACATTTTTTTATATCATACAGGCCAGCGTTTGACCACTATCTCACCTGTTGCTAAGTGATGATGCGGTCGAGGATGGTAGCGCGCTAGGCCTAGAATGGGAACTGGCTCGCAAGGATAGCTGGCGGAACACATTAGATGTTTGGCGACAGATTTTTTTACCTGTAGGGTGGTGGCTGGCCAGGCGGACACTAGATTAATAATTATGGTGTATTTAATTAGTAACTCTATGAACACTGTTCCGTCAAGCTCATACACCTACGCTGTTACACACATTGCTATTTTATATAGTAATTATTAATAATTGTAACCAATTCGTGTGGATTTCTCTAAAAGCATGGTAGGGTACAATATATATTTTTTTCTTATACTCAAAAAATGCTTTTTTTCCCTCACACTTTTATTCGTACAGAAAACGTCTTCAAATCGGAGCAAAGGACTTAAGATAAAGAGTTGAACCCAATATTAAAGAGATGACTGTCTCACAATGTCTTACACATACAATATATATGCATATAAGACATGTAACACCAAAATCTTTAAATAAGGCTGAAGCATGGTGAACACAACTAAATTAACAATCTGCTTAAAAGTAACGAAACTGAAAGCCTTTTGAAGTAGCATGCTTTACTTAAAATCTATAGTATATAAAAATAAAGTTGCCGTGTCTATATTCGTAAAACAAGTCCCAAATAGCAATAATGTAGTTAGAAGCATTCCAAGTAAGGCTGTAAGCCTGTAGGTACGCATATTTTAATTGTAGCAGTAGTCCATCAGAGGTCAGAAAGAAAATTTTAAATCATGGTCAAACTTCTACGGTTTCAATAATGAGGTATATAAATCTTTTTAAGCGTATATATGAAGGTTGTATCTGCAGCAAAGGTAACACGTATGTTTGTGAGTATTGTAAAATTATAGTTATAAAGTGAGTATAGTAAAATTTTATTGCGATCAGTAAGCAACTTCTGCGATGTATATAAAACATTAAACATTATTTTTAATTCAGTACCTAGCGATTATAATATAATGTTTGACGAGTAGTTTCGTTGCCAGACGAAATTTACTTGTCTATATTCACTACTTATGTAAGATTCTCCATCTCCCGATGGGTCACCCAAGCATCAAGCGTAAGATACGGAGTAGCTCCGAACGATAATACATTTAGAATGTATGGTTAGTCGGCAGAACGTCTTGTTGGAGCTTGCAGCATAATTAGGTAGATACGATGTTATGAGCCATATGCATGAAGCATAATGGCTTATAACATCGTACCTACTTAATACTCTAAATTTCTGTATCTCAATAAAATATGCTATATCGAAGAATAAAGAAATCGTGTGTATATGTTTTCTATACCCTGGCCGGATACATTATTCAGGGGTCGATCTTATTGAGAGCCCTGTTTTTATTTCATATTAGATATTATTGATTTACTATGTTTTCATGGAATATCCCTAGTAGACGAATTTCGACCCGTAATTAATTTTATTTTTAAGTTTGGACGTTATGATGGTTGTTTCGTAAAAGAGTTACACCTAAGATGTATATGCAATTACTGACTGTGAGACCCGCGGCATCGCCCCATTAAACTCTTATTCCATGTCAATCTTTATGCAAAATTTTATACAAATTGGTCTTGCGTTTCACCTTGTAGAGGTTACATACAAACAAACTGACGTTTGAATTTATAAAATTGATGGTGATATTCACCGCCTATTTTTTTTTAAATGTGACAAATAACGAGGTTACTTTGATAATCGGTGACTTCGATAGCAATAGGTGGGATCAATGTTTGCTTTTTTTCCCTATGCTTTTATTCAATTTAGTTGGTCAAAATAAATGGTGGTCTGTCGAAAATTCAATATTTTCAGCATTTGAGCTCCAACGACGACAACAGAACTAATTTTACTGTTTTGAAATTCTGAGACTAATTTCTGTTCCTAAACATATACAATAATTAAGATTAAAAGTTTAAAAACAAACAAAATTACTTCCATGCCGCACGACTCAGTTTCGGTAGCAAGTGTATAGTCATATTTTTGGATACTTGTGTTACTGATTATGATGATAAAATTATCTTGATAAAATTTATATGAGCACGCGGTATAAAGGTGCGTACAGACTATGTAACATAACATGTTGTAACATTTTTATGTAACATGTTTCAGATAATGTGGACACGGAATGTTATAAAACATGTTCTAATAACATGTTACAATGCATGTTTTATAACATTCCGTGTCCACATTATCTGAAACATGTAAAATAACAATGTTATAACATGTTATGTTACATAGTCTGTATGCACCCTAAGAAGTCCGTTTTTAGTTTTTAAGTAGTTTTTATATTAATTATTACTTTTGTATGAATCAAGTAATTTAGACAAGATAACATCTGTAGGTTCGTTTAGTTATACATACATGTTTATCTTTCTGAAATATTTGTCCTTAAGAACATTTATTTACTATGAGCCTATGCATGCATAAAAAGGGGGGTACAATGTTTTGAATGATATAAAGGCGTTAGGTTCTTGATGTATCTATACATAGCGTAAAATTCCCATTCAGTCTAATTCCGATAGGTGTAATATAAACGAAATACTAGTATAGTAGTATGTTAATCGAAATTCAAATATGTCCAAGATACTTTTTTAGGGTTCCTTACCCAAAGGGTACTAACGAAATCCCATTACTGAGACTTCGCTGTCCGTTCGTCTGTCAGAGGACTGTATCTTCTAAGCTGTAATAGGTTAGACACTTAAAAAAATTCACAGAGTATGTATTATTCCTCCTATACCATGGCCTATGTCTAACAGTGGACGAATACTGGCTGTTAATGATGATGTAACTAAGGCCGCTATAACAACAAATACTTTTTTCTTTATTTCCGGCAAATTTTGTTCAATCTATAGCACGCTCAGCGCCACGAGGTTTTGCCTTAGGTTTGTAAACTTAACCTTTCTTTTTATTGCAGGAATATGTTCTATGAATCCTAAATTTTTTACTTACCCACCTTTTTGTTTCCTACCCCCTTTTTTAAGATGTATCCTTTGACTCATTTTTATTTTATTTTTCTGAATGTTTATACTATTATAATATAATTATAATACTCTTATAATATCTATAGCTTACTACGGTTTAACATGCACATACGCAAGGCTAGTAGATATATTTTGATGCTATATATAACAATAATCACGTACTAAACTGTATGAAACGGTAAATTTTCAGTGATACACTGGCCTACGAAATCAGTAATCACCCATGTTGCGTGTATCGTAAAGAGATACACTGGCCTGTGACAATACACCCATCGGTGTATCTATAATGATACATTGGCGCTGAGCGTGTTAAATATTGTACTGAGGTACAGAACGCTATGTGTGCGACTCCCGACTCGCACTTGGCCAGTTTATTTAAGCTTTTAGTTTGTTATCTCGATGTAAATATGAACTTCTGATGTACTTGAGGTATAATGTCATACCCTTAATAGAATCAAATCTCACTTTCAGTATTACTTAAATATAATAATAGTATCAGTATGAAGTTGACCAACAATATCATTTCAATTCTGACCTCGATGGGTAAGAAGATATAATTTTATATCAGTTTTATTACAATTCATTTCAAATTCACAATTCACAATCCCATGAAGATTCAATAAAATGCTACAAAATAAATAGCTATGATCGTCTCTCATTCAGTTAAGTATCCTCGGGTATGTCTTTATGTTGCGTAAATATAGGTAATTGTGAATAATATTTAAAGTTCAATTTGTTACATGTACTATTCAAAGTGACTAGGTTCATATCTGTAGTATAACAAGATTAAAATATGTACAGGCAAGAAATAATATGAGAAGTCTGTGCTTAAAGAAATTTAAGATAAAAAAAATCTTAGAGCATCAGACTTATTTAGCAAAAAGCGTACTTACCATGGGTGATTGCTGATCGAACATGCCTTGTTCTTGGCGATCCAACATTGAATTCAGGCGCTGTGCCTATAAATAAACAGTTTGTGTCAGAGAACATGTACATGAAATGTTGTAATTTGATGACATTATAAAGAAACATTTTGCCTTTGTCAGAATAGTAGGACACACATTTATGTAATTCGTCAATAGAGCAGTTGATCATTCTAAGAAATGTCAGCTTCGAGTTTTTGCGGGAATGTGGAAAAGTGTGTGCTCTCATTGTATTTTTTTCCTAAATATTGTGTACTTCCGCGAGTTAACATGTAATAAATAAGGATTATTAACCATTAAGTGCCGGTGAATGTGTGCGAGTGTAGGGAAACAGCACAATGTTGAAAAAGTGTGCGTTCGCCCAGCAAAAAGTTTCGCCTTTTCAAGAATTGAATGATGCAGATAATTAGCGGCTTATATCGTGTAAATGTGCCCGAAATTTTAAATTTGTGCCTCCCAACTGCTTCAGAGCTATTTAAGAAAAACGGATTCTGCTGCACGAACGTTCGCCCGGCAAATTTTTTTTTTTATTTATGGGTCTAGCTGTGTATTAAATATGCAAAAAGATAACTTAAATACGAGTATAAATGTGCCGTGAAAGCCAAATTTGTACCTCTTAATATTTCAGAGATATTTCGTTTTTGGCTGGGCGAACGTTTTGGCGATTGCTATATATCGGAAACGGCTGAAATTTGTGCATATTTGTGCCCGAATTTTCAATAACATTACTAGCATGGTTCGGGAGCTATTATTTTATTTCCTAGAAAATGGAAAAATGTTCTGGCTCTCGAACGAACAAGACCAAGGACTTCGCGTTAGTGCCAACTGGTACCCGTTATATATTCCCACGATCCTGTAAAGTTTCGCCGGCCTACTACATATCATTGGCGAGTTCTTAACGATTTTGTCTTTTTTTTGAGGTTATCTTGAGTAAAATTACTTGGAATACGAAAACACTAGTTTTCTGTGAGCTGGGTTATTACACGCTTCTACAAATAATATGAGCGCTATTTTAAGAATACGTATGCAAACAATCAAGTATTTATATCCATTACTTTATACAATAATGATAAAAAATCATTCAAGTATATTTTTAGTATTTTATGTGTTTCATTCAAGTATATTTTTAGTATTTTATTTATATTTTTAGTAGATTACCCGACCAAATTCGAGTGAACAATAAAAAGCATACTAGTAGGCACTTCCCTATATTGTTGATACCCGAATTATGAATGTACTTTGTAGCCAACCTTACTTAACGGAAAGCTATAAAAATTGCTTATAAAATTTCATAGAAACTTTTTTGGCAGTGTTGGTACCAAGTATGTTCATAATATTATGAGTTAATTAATTATGTATGCAATGTCGCGGAACTGGCAGTACCAGTACGCACACATGCGTGGTGGTGCGTTGTAAATACTTTCAAACATTTTTTAATTTTGGAGGGGCGGGTCATATTATCGTAGATCTCTACGTGTTCTGTCCGTAGGACTATTATCTTTTCTGTGTGACCGGTGTCTCACCTGCACAAACAGGGTGTTCTCCTTCTGTCGGCGGCGCAGTTCATCGTCCTGGTGGCGCATGCGCTGCGACAGCTCCTCCTCCTGACGCAGCAGCTGCGCGCGCTCCGCCTCGCGGCGACTCTCCGCGGACCGCTCCGCCATCTCCCAGTTACGCTTCTGACGCTCGCGGTCCTGCTCGCGCTGTCGGAGCTGCTCGCGCAGTAACTCTGTCTCGTGTTCATACCTGGGAGAGAAAGGGAAGAAAGTTCGTAAAGAGTTGGTTTAGTTTTACCGATTCTTGGTAGTTTCAGATAGTTTTCTGACATAATACAAAGCTAGGCCAGCTATCCGCCAGTTGTTATGCCTATTGTATAGAACGTGATTTTAATGATGTATATGACCTAATAATTTGATGTAATAGTCTAGCTCTAGGGGATATATTCTGATTTCTGTGTATTCGTGATTTTTTTAATATCCTACAGGCTAGTGTTTGACCACTATCTCACCTGGTGGTAAGCGATGAGCGTGGTCGAATATGGTGAACATGCTAGGCCTAAAATAATCTGACTCTCAAAAGGGCTGTGTCATGCCGGATCACCGTAAAGTTATGGCAGCAGATTTTCTCCTTGATGATGGCAAGATACTTTTTGGTATTAGTAGCAAGTCAGGCGGAACATTGATTTAATATGCTTTTATCACCTGTGGATGAACACCCGTGCTAGGATTTGAACCGACAACCTCTCGCTTAATTTAGAACTTAAGCCATCTATCTTATAAGCCAATGGGGCTTTAAAAAAAAAAGAAAACTTTGGTCTTCACTCTACTCTAAAGCATTTAATATTTTTAGGGCCAGTTTCACTAGTTCCTAATATTGCTAATATGAAGACATCTGACAGGTTTTTGACAGCTTTCATATGACGTCAAGTGTCAGACAACTATCTAACACATAATCAGGGACCAGTGAAACTGGCCCTTAGTCTACAAGTTATGACAGTAAGCAAATTTTGACTTACTTGGCATACTCCATCTGTGCCTCGAGCTTCTCTTCTTCAGAAGCCAGCTCTTTCTTGAGGGCCTCCTCTTTCTGTCGGTGAAGCTCATGCAGTTGCTTCCACCTGGTTCCATACTCATGTTCAAAGCTACTTTGCTCCGAAAATCTCGGCCCAAACTATAACAAATACACATATATTATTGATATTGATGTATAAATAAGCCAATAAATAGCAAGATTAAAGTAGCGAGCGAGCGGCGGCCCGCAGTGAACATCGCGATTTCACCACTTGACCTCACTCCCGAGGAAGAGAGACTGACTCGCTCGAAACCTAGGTCGAGAAAATTTGACTAAAGGTACGTGAATTACAGCCGGTATATAACAGTAATAATGATTTAAAGTATCTGCAAAATGTCCGTTTGTGTGAGGCTACTTGAACCATCCGATCAAAACTTTCCAGATAGAATATTAAAAATAATAAACATTATAACTGAAAATATTACTTTACTAAAATAGTAAACTATTATTTCATTATTACCTCACGAGCCTTCAAGTACTCAGGATGCTTCTTGGGCAGGTTCTTCTCAGGATATCCATCTAACTCATCAGGTTCTTCAAAGCTCTCCACAATGACTGGACGAAGAGACCTATAAATAATAATAAATATGAATAATATTTTATTACTAGAACTTCATAAAAACTGTAATGTAATTTAAAAAAAATAAAAAATCAACTTACGAAGTCAAAAAGAAGCACTTCTCAGTGCAGTTACGAATGGCGGCAAGAGCGCTAGGCTTGCGCGAGAACTCTACGATGCCCTCACCCAAAGGTTTCCCTCTCTCGTCGACGCGCACGTACGCCCTCTCAATTCTACCAAATATTTCGAACGCGCGGTACAAAAGTTCATTCGAGACAAACGGAGGCAAGTTCTTGACACGAACAGCGCAGTTGTGTGGTGCAAAACGTACTCGCAGCGATCTACCGTTCCTCATTTTGCCGTCTAATTCTCGCTTTGCTCTCTCGGCATTGACTCTGTAATCCATTTTGATGAAACCAAAGTTTTTCTCCTTGTTGATAAACAATTCTGAACATTCACCAAACTGTGCAAAAAGGGTCTGGATTTCATCTTCAGACACGTCATTTGTAAGGTTACCGATGTACAGCCTGCTCCTGCCATTAAACTTCACCTCACTCTGGTCTATCGCTGGAATGTCAATTAGTGGCCCCATCAGATCCTTCAGCTTATTAGCCAACATATGTTCCTGTTAAAATATCAGAGCATTGAATGAAGATGGAATTCTAGGTAAACTAACTTAACTGTAAAATATGTGCCACTTAAGGTATACCCGTTCAATAAGGGAGTACAGCTTTGATGTAATGTTGCTTTCAATATTGTTAGAAGCATTATTGTATCAGAGCTGTTATGTTATTTTATACATAAATGAGATCTGCAAAAAGTATCGAATCCTCAATATACTCAATGCTTTGATATGACAATGACACTGAGTAATTTAGTACTTGTATATACCATATATATACCCCTTACATAAATAGAAGAACCCGGGCAACCATGCACGGGGATTGTGGGTTTTTTTTTGCAAAATTGCATTATTACTAAAATTACAACTATATGGATAAATTTCAGAAGCAAAACTTAAATACAAAATTTCATCCCAATTGTTAAAGCCATTTTCGAAATTTGTAGACTATTTGTAAATTTGCATACAATTTTTTTGTTACTGTGACTTCAAAGTTATATTTACACCTTATCATGTTTATTTACCTCACGAGCAGGCATGCCATCTTTGCCAAGGCCTCCAGGGCCTCCTCGGCCACCGCGCTGATTACGTGGTGGGCCTCCTTGTTGACCTCCTGGACCTCCCTGACCACCCTGACCTCCCGGAACACCTTGGCTTCCTGGTCCACCTAATTTGGGCCCAAACTTGTTGCCCTGGTTGAAACCGCCACCCTGGTTGAAACCACCACCCTGGTTGTTGAACTGCCTTCCTCCCTCTTGATTGTTGAAACCTCCTGGCTTATTTCCAACCCCACCCTGGTTCTGGTTCTGGTTCCAACCTCCCTGTTGCTTGTTGCCTTGGAAGTTGCCGTTGACATTCTATGTAAGACAATAAAAATTAAATAAATAATAATACTAGGGAGAAGATTAAATAATGTTTAAGGTATATCTAACTGTGTAGTGTACATATTACCGTATCCCCTAACAATATTAATATATTAAATAGCATGAGTAAAATAGTAGCAAATTAGTGACAAAGAATGACTCATAAGGGTTCCTATAACCAGAACTGCAGTTCTGGTTATTGGATATACAGATATCAAAATAAATTTACATTAAAATTCAATGGAAATCAAGAAACATGTATGAAATGACTCATACCTTTGGTGGAGCTTGGTTGGTATTGACTTGCATCAAAGGTGCGGGTTCTATGTTAGCATTGTCAACTTTGTCTTGAGCAGCAGGCTTGGCCGGTGCATTCTGAGCGGGTGTGGGAGCCACAGGAGGGTTATCGGGTTTTTGTTGCACCGGAGCTGGTGTTTGCGGTTGTGGAGGTTTTGCTTGTTGTGGCTGAGCCGGTGGCTTATTCTGCTGTTGCTGCGGCGGCTTGTTTTGTTGAGCATTCTGCTGCTGGGCGGGTTGTTGAGCCGGTTTCTCCGGAGTAGCTGCTGGTTTAGTCTGTATCAAAACACCAAATTTAATGCAATCTCCATTTAAAATTCCCAACAAATATAAGCAATAATATGGCAATAGGCAGCAAACAGATATTTCTTCCCATATAATGACGGTTGAAATACATCACTGTAACGGGACACGGGATAGCCCGAAATTTCATGAGAAACCACGTAACAAAATGGCCGACACCTATAATGGCATTTCTCCAGTTTAGTAAAATAGAATGCAATTTGAATTATTTAACTTTTATGTTGCACAAATTATGATACATCTAAGGTTTAGATACCGTCACAGAATAAATAATAAAATATAGGTAACTTACATCGTTGTTAGGCCGTTGACCTCCTTGTCCCTGATTTGGGTTTCTTTGCTGCTGCTGATTGTACTGGTTATTGGACTCAAATCTAGAATTTCGGAAACCACCACGATTGTTACCACGTTGACGTCCACCCTGTCTCTGAGGTTGTGGCGGTCCACCAAATCCACGGTTGCCGAATTGATTCATGGCGTTCATTTGCATTCCAACTCCTAGAACAATGAGCGAAGGGAAAGCGAGATAATAAAACTAAAATATGTCAGGGGAATAGCTGCAAATATTTACCTGGTAATTAATCTACCAAGGCTTCAATATCTTCAAAATATTAGGACACAACACGTTATTTCAATAAATAATTTTGCAGACACACGACACGACGCAAATTGAAGAAATGGCGACTTGGCGAATGGCTTGGCGACTGGACCAGTGTTGCCATATGATATATATATATATATATATGGGAGAGAGTAGGCATGAATTCTATATTTTCGTTCAATTCAATAATTCCGTACCAAATCCGTATCACAACTTTTAGCAAAATTCCGTAACATAATTAAGATTATTTGAAATACTAAATGACTTCAAATGCCGCGCTAGTGATTTTCAGTAGAATTTGCAGTTCGATCCCTAGACATGGTTAATGCACCAACGACAAATAATAAGTTTACAATGGTTATTTGTTTTTATGTCATTTAACTACAATATTTACGATTCAAAGATTTTTAGGGTTTCGTAGCTCAAAAGGAAAAAAAGCTACGATTTTAGGACTTGTTGACTCACTTTGTTTTCCGTCTGTCTGTCCATCTGTCAAGACCCTTTTTCTCAGGAACGCGTAAAGGTATCAAGTTGACATCTAGGTATCAATTACTTGGATCTACAGTATCTTTCAGCTGTGAAAAAATCAAACTTGTAAGTTATCGCGATCAACAAATATGACCGTTTAAGTCGCATATTTTGCAATTTCACAAGGGAATTAAAGTCTATTGCCAAACATCTAATGTGTTCGGGCAGCTATCCTTTAGAGCCAGTTCCCATTCTAGGCCTAGCATGCTTCCCATCTTTCTTTGTCTGCATCGTCATTTACCAACAGGTGAGATTGACTATTAAAAACTTATTAGGTACTAGCAGCCCGCCCCGGCTTCGCACGGGTAAAATTGATACATAATATTGGACGGCCCGTAGGCGTAAAGGATAGTTACTTACCCGTTTTATTGTCGACTTAGGTTGCAAAATAGGTGCCTCTCCACAAATGTGCGTATGATTAAAATTGGATTATATATAGCCTATTTTCATTCTGAAAGTCCATTCTATATATTAATGAAAGAATTTTTAAAATCGGTCCAGTAGTTTTGAGCCCAACCAATACAAACATCCATACAAAAATACAAAAATCCAAGGAGACATAAATACAAATGTTCTCTCTTTATAGGGTTTCATACAAAATTCCATGATTCTAGGTAATCGGGAAACCTATATAACCTACATATCAAGGGTGTTGATTACCTTGTGAAATCGCAAAATATGAGAAGATATAATCTAAGTGTGCTTAATTAGCTACATTTTCTTAATATGAGTCTGGTCTGTGTGAAGATAAATTTGATTATATAGCATAAATCCGTTTAAAAATCCGTAAGCATACATCATCCGTATTTGACCTCCAAAATCCGTACAAATACAGATAAATCCGTATATATGGCAGCACTGGACTGGACTTTTTGGCCCTGGCGTCATCGATATTCTACGCACGCGACGCGTCGTCAAAATGGCGTCCAAACTCCAAAACACAGTCGTTGCAAACTAGATGGCGTAACCTATGGGCGTAACAGGGGGCTGATCACGAAAATCATTGAATGAACTAAATGACGGTGACGCAGGCTCAAGTTCACGACCTACGCTTGGAGTTAAAGGTGGGCCTAACTGTTATATTTTTCTAACGCATTGTTCGTTATATTATATTTTTCTAACTGTTATTTTAGACTGTTATAATTATATTATATTGTTAGTTTCATTGTTCCATGTGTTATGAATATAATATATTATTATGTTAATTATTGATATAATGGTTTGAGTATTCAGTTGGACGTTATATCACATAAGATTACAATATTTAAATATTTAAAATTGAATAAGATTTGCGAGTATTTTGTGATATTCCATTAATTTAACTTATTTTTGTCCTTCGCAAATTCAATTTAAAAAAAGTCCAAACAGTCACAGCACACGATGGCGACAGTATTTACATAAACAAAAAAGTACATACTTTAGGCCACTAAGTACTAAACATAGCACGTGGTCGTGGAGTGTTATAACAGAACATTAAAAATAACAGTGTGAAGTAAAAAACAGAATCTGTGCAGTGCTGCCATTGAATGCCTCACACACTTTGAGGTTACTTGTATTGATAAATATCGCTCTTATTTTAATTACGTGAGAGTTCATATTAGTGTGTCATACCTGAGGGATGAAGTTCGCCGCGATTGTTTAGTTAGACCACGCGGGTCCCGACCCGACGAAACCCGAATATTTCCGATCGTTGCCGAGGCTCGATGTTATTTATAACATCTTACCAAAATATATTATAACAGTTTGCCGTCGATATATCTAATGTGTTGTAAGAATAAATTTTTATAATTAATTATATTGACTGTTATATGTTATAACGCCCACCTTTACTTGGAGTGCAACCAAACGCTCTAACCCCGTTCACGACCTCAGAGCGTCACATTCGCTAAACGAGTTAGAGAGAGAGGTTAGAGCGTTTCGTTGCACAGGTTGTACTCCGAGCGTAGGTCGTGAACGGAGCCCAGCTATGCTGTATAGCTCCGTCCTCGTCATTTAGTTAATTTCGTTCATTCAATGGTTTTCGTGATACGGGGGCAGGTCTCTACCATTGATAAGAGTATATATTGGACATAGAGAAGGTATATTATATGCAGAGAGAACATTAGCGTATGCGAATGAAATAGCCATAATGTAAGGATATATAGAGATTTGGGTAGCGTGGCCACAGGAGATAGAAGATTGTAACAAAACACGTAGTAATTATTATATAATCTGTGACATAACCATATATGTATTTAGAACCTAGTGACACATAGCAATAAAGGTCAAAGTTCGACAGCGGGTGAGAGCCGCATACGCAGAGAAGGATAAAAAATGTTGTTCATCTCGCTCTCTCTTTTTAATACTAGTGATTGCATAGTTTTATCCTTCTCATATTATTATGGACAAGTCTGTTTTCATATACTTAGTCAATGATATTGGAAAAGTCTCTACCAGTCCAGGTTCTGTGGTGTCAACTCCACTTGGTCTGTGGAGTGTGGGCCTCGGCCTCGGGGCTGATCACGAAAACCATTGAATGAATGAAATGACGGGGACGCAGCTATGTAGGCTGTATAGTTCCGTCCCCGTCATTTAGTTCATTGGGTTCAATCAATGGTTTTCATGCTCAGAGCAATAATAACTAAAGTACAGAGCGCGGCTATGAGCCCGCCACCTTGCTCAAAGTTGTAAGCAGATGTGCTATAGCTACGTACATTGATATATAGGTCTTGCGTAGGGATGCCTGCAAATGCCCGCGCGCTTATCGATGAAGCGGGTGACACGTGACGGCAAAAATGAATATAGAATATATATACATTGAGAGAAATGTTATATATTAATCTTAAGATACGCTGTTTGTTTTTTCCTACGATTTCTCAGTCATCATATAAGTATCTTAAATGCACGAAAGATATAGTATTAATGTAATTAAGAGTACCTAAGAGGGTACCTAAAATATAACCCTCCTTCTATAGCAGTCGAGTAATAAATATGACATTCAAAGTTTGTAAAAGTTTTAGTTAGGTTATGATGGGGTGGGGAAGCGGAAGGGGAACGGGAGAGGAGGGGGAGGGTAGGAGAGGGGAAGAGGGAGGGCAGGGGGCTTAGCGAGGCGTGGTACGGCGCGGTGTAGGTGGGCTACGTATTTGTCTTATTTGTAATATAATTAGCCTAAATAATTGAAAATACTACCCAGAGACACTATTTCTCGCTGACGAAGTCGCGAAGTCGCGGGGCACAGCTAGTAATGAATATAATGCTAACCACACAAAAATCTTAACATTAACACTTTAGAGCATCGGAGTATTTCCTTACTTCGACTTCGCTTGAACGTAAAAATGTCGTAAATGGGGGACTATTACTGCTCGCGTCCGTAGGGTTTAGCCCTCGATGTCCTACACGTGTCCCCTGGGTGGCGCCAAAAGAGCAGTACTTTTCAGGTGGTAGGCTTAGGCCGCGGCGTGTTACCACCCACCAGACAAAGCCATGCCGCCAAGCGGTCGCTTTACGGCATGAATGTTTGGTGAAGCCATTATGGGGAACGGGTCGGAAACAGTTGCGTTGCTTACTATAGCTAGTCGTGATACATTGAAGGTCAATTTACCTGGCAGCCAATCTTGGAGAGCAGCGGGATCCGAGGCACGGTTCTCCGCTGGCCGACCGCAGATAGTTGGGGGCCCAAGTAGTGAGCCAGCCACTCATGAAAGGCTGCCCCGCCATCTCGCGAAAAATCCCGGAGGTGCGCCATCGCGCCGGTTGGCGACCGGACGAGAGGACCCGATGGACACCTCTGGGGGGGCTCGGGCGTCCCCGCGGTCTCCAGGATTGGTTCCCAATAGGTGAAAAGACCTATTATGTATCACGGGTTGGTAATTAGCGCCTCGTTTCCACTTCCGTTTCCCTTACCTAACTTCACTCCCCACAAAATGAAAGGCAGAAACAGAATAAAGGTTTAACAGCGGAAGCACGTCCTCTCCCTTCAAGTGCACCTCTCAAACATTCGAGGCTTGCACTCCAATATCCTCTCGGTCCACCACCACCTTGAGACCGAAAAACCGCATATTCTGTTCCTCACGGAGACGCAGATCAAATGTCCAGCTGACGCGGCGTACCTTGCCTACCCAGGCTATGTTCTAGAGCATAACTTTAGGGCGAGGGCGGGAGTTTGTATGTATGCCCGCGATGACATTTGCTATCGGCGTCTCCGCAACCTTGAAGACCCTCAACTTTCCGTCATGTGGATTTTGGTGGACACTGGCATAGATAAAATTCTTTATGCTAGTGTCTACCGTTCGCACAGCGGAGACGAAGAGACAAACAGGCTCACAAACCACCTCAGTGAGGCGGCTGATGTGGCCCAACAGAGGTATCCTTCTGCTCAATTAGTGCTTCTGGGGGATTTCAACGCCCATCATCAAGACTGGCTATACCCATACCAGAGCACAGACCACGCTGGTCGAGAGATGCGAAAGCTTGCTTTAACGCTAGACCTCACTCAGTTGGTCCAGGGAGCAACAAGTATACCGGACGTTGATGGCCATACAGCCAATTGCTTGGACCTTCTGCTGACAACAGAACCAGACCGCTACTCGGTGTCGGTTTCATCACCCTTAGGTAGCTCCGACCACTGTCTGGTGAAGTCTGTATCCGTCTACTCCCCGCCCGATCCCAGCCAAAAAGGCACCCGGCGGGTGTGGCGATACAGGTCAGCAGATTGGGATAAGATGCGTTGTTTTTTCGCGTCTTATCCTTGGCGGCAGGTATGTTTTTCTTCGAGCGATCCCTCAGCTTGCGCGGATGCTGTGACAGAAGTGTTACGTCAGGGTATGGAATATTTCATACCATTTTCTGACGTTCCGGTGTCAAGCAAAAGCTCGTCCATGGTTTAATGCCAAATGTAGAGATGCAGAAGCATCAAAACATGAAGCTTACTTAGCCTGGGCTGATGCTCGAACCCGCAAGACTAGAGATGTACGCGAAAAGAAGAAAGCCTTTAACTTAGCCGCCAAGTCCTGCAAAAAGGCTCTCAAGAAGGCTCGCTTCGATCACATACGCCGAACAGGGAACAAACTTGCTTCATACCCCTCGGGTAGCAAAGCGTTCTGGTCCCTGGCGAAGTCGATCGAAGAGAACTTCTGCCGTCCCTCACTGCCTCCACTACTGAAACCCGATGGATCACTATCACACTCGGCTGAAGAGAAAGCGAATTTATTTGCTACTCTGTTTGCGGAGTCTTCACGTTTAGATGCTGGCAATGCTGTACCTTCTAGTCTGCCGACTTGCGGGACGTTTATGTCGGAAATCCGCATTCGTCAGACTGAAGTACGCAAAGTGTTGCGCAATCTAGACGTGAACAAAGCTAGTGGTCCAGACGGTATACCAGCTGTAGTCTTGAGGACGTGTGCGCCTGAGTTGGCTCCTATTTTGACACGCCTCTTTCGCTTGTCTATGACGACTGGTCAAGTGCCTAAGTCCTGGAAGCAAGCAAACGTGCAACCCGTGCCGAAAAAGGGTAGTCGTGCAGACCCTGTCAATTACAGGCCTATCTCAGTCACTTCCATACTCTGTAAGACTATGGAACGTGTACTGAACCACAGGCTCCTGGTATACCTAGAAGTGAACGATCTCCTCAGTGACCGACAATACGGGTTTCGCCGAAACCGGTCTACTGGGGATCTTCTAGCGTATGCCACGCACATCTGGAGCGAAGCCATCGAGAACCACGGCGAGGCGCTGGCCGTCTCTCTTGACATCTCGAAGGCTTTCGACAGGGTTTGGCACGATAGCCTTATTAGCAAGCTTCCTTCATACGGCCTGCCCACTGGTTTATGTGTTTGGATAGCAGATTTCTTAAGGGATCGGTCGATTCGAGTGGTCATCGATGGCTGTTCTTCCGACCAATTGGCCATAAATGCCGGAGTCCCTCAAGGATCAGTACTCTCTGCAACACTTTTTCTGCTGCATATTAATGACCTGCTTAAACCCGGTATCTTTGGGTACGCAGATGACAGCACTGTTGTAGAGAGTTATACATCCAACGCACGAACCAGTGCATTACAAATCCAGTCTCATAGAGAGGCGATGGTCGAACGCTTGAACTTTTCTTTGAAGGCAGTCTCTGATTGGGGCGATGCCAATCTGGTCAAGTTCAATGCTGCGAAAACCCAGGCGTGTCTTTTCTCCGCTAAACGGAGCCCATTTCTACTGGCTCCTACTTTCCGGGATGTGTCCGTTCCGATAAGTAACAATCTCGAGCTTCTTGGCATCTCTTTGACACCAACTCTCAATTTCGGCTCTTATATTGAGTCTAGAGCCCAGCTAGCCTCAAAAAAGCTTGGCATTTTGGCTAAGGTGAGACGGTACTTCACACCGGGACAGTTGCTTAATCTTTACCAAGCACAAGTCCGGTCGTGTATGGAGTACTGTTCTCACCTTTGGGATGGTTCTGCTAAATACCAGCTGGAGACACTGGAAGCTATTGAGAGGAGAGCCAAAAAACTCATCAGCGATGACCTATTAGTAAGCAAGAGACTCCAGAGTCTCGCGCATCGCCGCAAAGTCGCTTGTTTATCGGTTTTCTATCGGATACATTTCGGAGAGTGTGCAATGGAACTGCATGATTTGATTCCACCATCCCCATTTTATAATCGGACATTCAGAGACACTAAAAGGCGCCACCGATTTATGGTGGATATACCATCTACCCGAACGAAGCGATTTGCTTCTTCGTTCATCATACGAACCGCTAAGGAATGGAATACCCTGCCTGAGTCCGTGTTTCCGAATAAGTACAATATGGGGGTCTTCAAATCGCGAGTGAATAAGTATCTTCTGGGTACGCACGCTACATCATCGATCGCATCATCACTTAACATCAGGTGAGATAGTGATCAAGTGCTACCCAGTTCGGTATAAAAAAATAAAATAAAATAACATCGACAGCACGCACATCACTACTCAATTCATCACCGGCACGTACAGTCTGGCAAGTATAACTTGGCGTGCCTGTGCGCCACTGTGCTTTTACTTTGTACTTTGATAACAGTTTCTCTTAAACCAGTTTTAATTACTTTTGGCATTATTGAACTATTTTAATGTAGCAGATTTATCAACAATAATGTTGCGGTAATCTCTCAAACGTCAAACTCACAGTTTCAATTAAAAGAATTAGTTCCAAAAACCACCACCGCCAAGTTATACTTGTGGCACTGTAGTATTATTATCTTTTCTATGTCACCGGCGAAGCGGCGGGCGGTGTAGTGGGACGCGACTCGCAACCGCACGTCTCACGTGTTGTCGCGATGAAGGGTTCGCGATATTCCGTGTTGGCAACACCGAGGTTGCCGCCAAAAGTAAGTATCAAATTCAAGTTAATGATACATAGATTGTTTAAGTATACAGTCAGTTTTATGTGGGCATAGTTTTAAATATGTCACAGTGAGTGTGAATATTGTGAAGGCCCGGAGCAGTTTCCTGCTTCATTGATAAAGCTAAGTCTCTATGAATTGTCTGACCTTTATTATTACTGTAATTATGAGAATCTTAAGAATATGATATACTTATATTATACCTACTTACAATCACAAGTACTTACTTACTGTTACACACAAATTACAATCTGAGATGAACGCTCAGTCCAGAATATGTATTAATGTATATAATAATGATGTTTCATGCCCAATATGTAGTCTCCTGGTTGTATCGAGACATAGTACCAATTAACTGAGGAGAATAGTCCCAGGTGGGTGACTCCAACTACCAATGATTTATATGACCAATTAACTGAGGAGAATAGTCCCAGGTGGGTGACTCCAACTACCAATGATTTATATGTTGTTGCCGGGATCCCGAAGAAGTATGAAATAACCTGGTCCCGTACTCCATGGGTAGCGAGGCTATGTACCATGGTAAGGCAGCATGCAGGTCAATGATGGTCAATTGGGTGGCGATGGCCACAGATTAATGGAAGGACGCTTCCTTACACGAAAGAATTGAATATGAAACAGGGGGACAATATTACACATACACTCATGTCTCTCATATACACACATAAAAGACATTCATACATTATGTAACTATAATAGTATATAAATATATATAATTTACTTCTGACCAGAGGCCATTCCGTTCATGATGGACGGTGTGTTTCTACTGGCTTAGTGACACCACTTTAAGAGTGGTTGTCATGAGACTTTACCTACAGATGGTGACGGGCTGCCTGGACGGTGACGCTAGACTATCAAGGAAGTAGAGAGATGAACTTCAGGCATACATAATTCACTCGGTGAGTGCATTTGATTTTTTCCCCCATGCCAAGACTAGACGCGAGGGTGTTTGGCATGTCACTTAATCAGTGTAAATACATACACACAAACCCCTTCGCGACACGTGTACTTCACCCCCGCTATCATATAATAGTATATCCATTTAAAAGTATGAAAAACCGAATTACCTGTGAAATGTTATGTTGCATTTTAGTTTGGTGTGTTTCCTTGTATAATTTTGACAAGTTTTTCATTTTTCAACAAATTTTCTCGGCAAAAACGAAATAAGATGTTTCTAAACGCACTCCGCTCGAACTCAGAATGTCTACTGCAAAGAGTAAAGGGGTTATTAGACTTTACTAAATTTAGTAGCCTAAATCAGAATTCAGAAAAGGAACGAAATTAGAAGCTTCTAATCACACTGTTCTAAATATAGTTACTAAATCAGTTGCCTGCTGAAACGCAACAAAGGCGGACGTTTTACTACTATAAATACAATGGCTCCAGTGCTGTCCTAAAATCGAAAATTGGTCTCGCCGTGGCTATGGCTGTTGGCTCAATCAAAATAAAGAAAACAAAAGGATAGACGTGGGTCAAGGAATATTTATTACTGCGCGACACATCCGCGACACACACGCGCGAAGTGCTGCGCACCACAGATTACTATATGTGTCACTGCGCACCGACTGAAGCGACTAAACGCGATCGCACCTTTCTAAATTCGATTCTAATTAGGTTCCTAAATGATTTAGTGAGTCAGTAGCCGTACTTTTTCCTAAATTTAGAAACCTACCTTCCTAAATTCGATTGCATTTGTCTGAATTTAGTAACTGAATCATTTAGACGACTGAATTTAGTAAAGCCTAATAACCCCTTATATCCTATCTATCTAATCTAATCATTCTAATCTATACAAACATTACAAACAAACCACAGAAATAGGAATAATAAGGTATTAGAAGTCACGTAATTGTCGCCGCACTTTTGACTTGACAGCCACAACTGTGCGGAAACTGCCCGAAATTAGCTGTCAGTATTGTTCGAAACGGCGGACGTGAAACACCTGTGGACAACAACAAACAACACAAAAATGGTGTGTTGCAGCATATCTAATTGTGGTAACTCTTCCACAACGTGTAATTACATAAATAAGAGGATTACATTTTACTGTAATTTAATTCTAATGCTGTTTGTTATACTTCGTCAATAGTTATCGATAAAATTGTTATATATCGATGACAATAATAGTTATAATATTAATATGATATTCTTTGCTAAGACAAATACATAGTTATAACATTCAATGTAACATATCATCAATATTTTTTGCTTCTAAAATGTATTTAAGGTAGGTAGTGCAATGGGGAATGAAAGTTTAAATCGAAAGTTTTTTTTATTTATAAAGTTATGAAAATTAATACATAACATTAATAATAATTTGAGGAATTAATGAACGTGTCTAAAAAAGCACGACTGGCTGTACATAGGGGAGTGTTGGTTCCCACACTCATGTATGGTCATAGAAAAGATAATAATACTACGTATAGAACGGACACTCTGTTCCCCCCACCAATTCCGGGCTTCCTCACCCCGCCACCGACTTGGAGCTGTCGAGGAGCTGCGCTGAGCAAGGACGCCACACGCGTACGACTATAGAACAATTACTACTCACGGAGAGAAGAACATCAACTTCATACATTTATGTTGGGACCAGTAGACACTGGAGGTTCAAATTTACGTAGGTTCTTATTACGTAGGTATATAATAAACACTTAATTGTATTAGTATATACATTACATATTTTATAATAAGTATATACAGTACATATTCGTATTTTAGAATTCATTTTCATAAATGAAACAACGATTACTAAACGTAAATAACGCTTAATTTGTAAAATATTTTAAAAAACTTTCACGTTTAAACATTTTTATAACACAGCAATTGGGAACTTGATGTAGGTACGTAGTATTTATATTCTCTTTACTTGATGTCGCTCTAACGTGCGAGCAAGACACACGACATTGTTTCGTACAGCTCTGGCTGGCCACCCAACACAGAATAAAAAATAGTTACTGTGGTGCAGTTTGTTCTATGCAAGTCGACTGGACCTGGAGATGATGGTTTACGAAATAGCGACTAATATTTTTAGTGTTAAAAGCTTTTTGGGTAAGTGTACAAAAAATATTCATACGGTTAGTACGTAGTACGTATGTACGAAGTAACTATTATATAATCTGTGATACGGTGATTACGGGCGACAACCTTAGACATCACGCACACAAATGCACGTATAGAAAAACGACCCGTGTGTAGTGTCTGTGTCGGTGTCACAGTGTCGGTCGTTAAAACGCTAGTTTGTATGGAGATTTAGCGAGTGTCCGGGGTGTGGTATGGTAGTGAATGCTGGGTATGGCAGAAAAAGCATGAAAGTAAAATTAATGCTGTAGAAATGAGAAGTTTGAGAAGTATGATTGGAGTGACTCTGATAGATAAGGTGGATAAGCAATATAAAAAACAAAAAAACACATAAAACACGATAAACATAAACATAAACAGCGTGATAAGGGAATGTTGTGGTGTACTGGAAAATGTAGTGACAAAGATAGGGAAACGGATGCTTAGATGGTTTGGACATCTAGAGAGGATGGATGAAGAAAGATTAGACGAAATAGATTTATGAGACGAGTGTGAATGGGCCAGCCGATAGAAGCCGCTCTACCGGCTGGCCCATTCATACTCGTCTTATAAATCTGTTTTGTCTATCTTTCTTCACGAAGACATAACGTTTAAGCGAAATGTACATTAGACTTATAGAAAATGAGAAGAAGATTAATTATTTACCGGCAATACAAGTTACAACATTTATACAAGTTATCGCAAGACCATATCGAACTTACTTTTGGTCACATTAGAGCACACGGAGGTTTTAATAATAACCCACAGCGAGATAAATTTATGTCAATTTACAAAAAAAATATTTCACATGTTGAACTAAAAGATTTTGGTAGCGGAAATTGTGTAGCCCTTGAAAAAATATCAATCCTTAGTTGTTCTTCAGCTGTAGATCAAATAAATATTACAACAGTGGCTCCATATCATGTTGTAAACTTTCGGTTGAGTGTTTCGGTTAAATATTACAGTTAAATATTTCAGTTGGATATTTTATTTATATCCATATCATGTTGACAACAATGACGAAGATACTGACACTAAAACTATTTTTATTGACGTGATGTCGAGTTACGATGTAAGTAATATGTCTGAGTTCGGGTCACAAGTGGTAGTGTACGGAGCAGGGTCTGTCGTTCATAACATATTAAAAAAGATTAAGTGTGAGACTTGTATTGCAGCATTAACAGGGTCCGTAATAACAACGATCAAATTAAACTCCTACATTTGAAATAAAACAGATGTCTCATTGTGCCGAGCGCAGATGTCATCACAATTTGCAAAATAAGTGAATCCTTACTCAGAAAAATGTATTCGGACAATAAGTTAATAAAAAAAAACATTTAAACGTCACTTTGTTACAAAAACCATGGGTAATTTTCTTGGACTTAAAATATTTGAAAATATTTACTATCATTAGTATGATCAGTCTCTACTCGATAATCATATCATTCATTTAATAAAATGGGTATTGGAGAGGTACATGAATATTCATCTTCATCACTTTGCCAAAAATGCGGTGCAACAAGTCCAAAAAGGCAACATTTAAACAAATTTCTTCATTTCATGGGGCTGTACAATCTGAAACTGTTTTACTAAAAATCTCTGTGACTGAGTGTGAGTGGTAGGTATGTGTGAGTGTAAAAAAGGTCGATTTTTAGGGTTCCGTAGCCGTATGGCAAAAAACGGAACCCTTATAGATTCGCCATGTCTGTCTGTCTGTCTGTCTGTCTGTCCGTCCGTATGTCACAGCCATTTTATTCCGAAATTATTAAGACTACAGAATTGAAACTTGGTAGGTAGATGTATTCTGTGAACCGCTTTCCGATTTTTATACAAAATCAAAATATATAAAAGTTATAAGCATAAGCATAAGCATAAGGGGGGGATATCCCTAACATGGAAATGGAACAAAAAAAAATTTTTTTCATCAAACCTATACGTGTGGGATGTCTATGGATAGGTCTTTAAAAATGACATTGAGGTTCCTAAAATCATTTTTTCTCAAAGTCAATCACTTAAAAGATACACGCGTCTAAAGTGGTAAAATGTGTGTCCCCCCCCCTCTAACTTCTAAACTAAGGGAGTGAAAAATCTAGAAAAAATATATTCTGTAGATCTTAATAAAAACTTTCAACGAAAATTGGTTTGAACGAGATACAGTCAGCAGTTGTTGAGATATAGCGACCGCAAGTATAACTTTGTTTTTCATACAAAAACTATGAAAAACAAAGTTGTTTTTGTAGTTACGAAAAATCAAAGTTATGGAATACTCTACTGTGTTACGGAACCCTACGCGTGCGAGTCCGACTTGCACTTGGCCAGTTTTTTAGTGAATGCCTATAATTTTATATTTACTTAATTTAGTAAATTATAGAAGACAGGCGCTATGTGGTTAATTATGAATCGCATAGCACATTTTTTTTTTCAAAATTAAATTTAATGTTTTGTGTATAATCATAGAAAAGATAATAATACTACGTATAATTGAATTTATAAATACACTGTTCAGTAACACTTACAATAAATGCATCGTTTAATAAACATGTATGATGTTTGTTTTTCAATTTAGCTAATACATTTTGTAGTGGCAGGACTTCTGCTAGTCCGCCTGGGGCGGTACCACCACTTTGCCAACTAATTTTCAGCCGTGAGATAGGAATGTTTTTCGGTTGAAATGGCAAGGTGTCCAGTGAGTCTCAACATTTTTATGTCTCAAGGTAGCAGGCGCAGTGCAGTGACATGTAAAATTCTGGGAGTCCAGCATTTTGCATGCCGCTATATCTGTAATAGGTAAACATCATCGCTTACCTTCAGGCGAGCGTCGTGCTTGTCCTGTTACCATAAAAAACATAATAAAGCATTTAAAATTACAAATTTTATATGGTCCAGAAATAAAATTAAAATATCTACCTCTTCGTATACGTAGCTATAATTGAACCCTGTTGAAGTATTTAAATTAATAATAAAATTATGATTGCGCCCCGCTATTTGAAGTATCGACAACTTTTTAGTTTTGAGATTTGTCCAGCACTAGCTGTATATGTCAAATAAATCAGGTCTTCGTAACCGGAAAAATTTGCAAACCGGTTACGCCTTAAGAGGGAACGCGGGGTGCACTTTTCTATACAAATGCATTCCCCCGTTTCCTCCCTGGAAAATGCTTCTGGAGCAAAATTAATTTCTACAAAATATCAAATACATTTGTATGTAAAAATGCAACCCGCGTTCCCTCTCACATGCCTAAAACCTTTTCTTTTAGGTTTAGTTCTACCTCAGCCTCTATTTAGAGCGATACATGCAAATAAGGGTTTTCAAGTGGTTTCGTTCGAAAAACCGCTATCTATATATAAAACCTATGCTCGTATCAGTTTTATATTTATTGTAGAAATGTTGGCTGGAATGGAAAATCGTAGAAAATTCATCAATGTTTGTGTTGTCTAATTATACAGATAATATTATTTTTGAAAATCATTTCCTTAAATGGCTAAACAGGGTGATACAGTTTCTATTGAAAATGTATTACTTGGTTAGCTTCTTTCAAAATTCGGTACAAAAACCATAAAATCCTACTGCCTACTAATATTATAAAAGCGAAATATTTACAGAGTTCAAATTTTAAGACTTTGGATGACACATTTTCGATTCCTTCCTCTTTTCGGGGAGAACTCCTAAGACGTGGAGCAAGAGTGTGGTCATTGTGTTCTTTAAAAAAACTAGCTAAGTTGAGTTGGACTCGCCCACCGAGGCTTCCGTACCAAGTGCTCATACTACTCGTAGGTTAAAAGACAAACTTAACTTTGCAGTTTGAGCCCTAGACTGATGCCTGGACACTGCAACCGCAAATAATAAGTTATCTATATTGGAATAGTAAATTCGTTTATTGTTTGGTCTTAAAACAAATTTTTACTGTTTTCAGTTTTTTTTTCTAGACCTTGTTTCATGCCAAATTTCATGATTTAAGGCCAACGGAAAGTATCCTATATTTAACAAATGCGATCCACTAATTTCGTCGTAACGTTACTTCACACCATGGCTTAATTGGCAAAGCACCGGAACATGTTATTCCGGAGGTTGCGGGTTCAAATCCCGTTGGTACGATGAAATTTTGGATTGTGTTTAACAATTTACAAAAATATTAAGTGTGTGACACTTCAAAGAAACATAATATTTGATTTACGCAGTGTAACATCTCTCGTCGGATTTGAAAACTGTGATGATTTCTTCCGAATGATTAACTTACGTAATAAGTAGTCATAGATGGCGCCACCAATGCATAATTGGGTTAACAAATGCAATCCACTAATTTCGTCGTAACGTTACTTCGCACCATGGCTTAATTGGCAAAGCACCGGAACATGTTATTCCGGAGGTTGCGGGTTCAAGTCCCGTTGGTACGATTAAATTTTGGATTGTGTTTAACAATTTAGTATCCTATATGTTTTAATTCCATTGTGAATTCGCAAAATATGCCAAAAATGCAACTTAAACGGTCATATCTTTTGATCGCGTTGACTTACGGGTTTGTTTTGTTCTCACCCAAAACATACCGTAGATCCAAGTACTTGATATAAGTTTCAACTTGTTTTTTCTTTAAACAACAAGAATTTGTGGGTCCCTGCGATAAAGGGACTAGACAGACAGACAGACAGACGATGTCGAAGCTTGTTTGATTGACTGATATGGCAGAAATAAAATATAAAGATACGCGTTTCCTTCTCCACGCAAGCTGGCTCGCACCGTGCGTCTTGCATCGAACGACAGACACGTGACACGGGCTCGCGGAATAAACCGGACTACAAAGGTTGTTAATGAGGTTTTTATAACCCTCGCGCTCCTAACGAAATAATCGTAAGAACGTTATGTACCGGTAACTAACCGGAAAATTGAAAACTGGTCCTGAAATAAATTACTGTTTTCAATGTATAAGTAAGTTCACATACGTTTATAAGACATACTTCTATTTTGACATTTATATTATTTGACTTCTTATTGTTTTGACATTAATTTGACATTCTCAACATTTTGGTAATTGTTTTTACACATAGCAGTCTTTATGAAGTTATTGTATTTATAAATATTTAGCAACTACTGGACATGGATTGTTCCTTTTCTTTTTAAATAATATTCTATATATGTGAAATGTAAATTGCTGACGTTCAAAAGTGTACCATGTACCTAATTGAAATAAACGATATTGAATTGAATTGAATTGAACAGACAACCGTTTGTGAATGTGCTAGAACTAATCACAGTGCAGAATTGAATGTGTAACGCATTGGTAAGTTCACAGACAACCGTTTGTAAATGTGTTAGAACTAATCACAGAGCAGAATTTTAAGTGTGGGGCTGTTTAAGTGTGCGTGGCTCTGCGTTTTAATATATGCGTATGTAGTAGTGTGGGCATGGGTGGGGAGAATGCGCGGCGAGGTGGCGACAAGCGTTTTGTAAGTAATTGGCGATTTTTGACATTTCTACTACCTTATTATTCCTATTTCTATGAAACAAACAGTGTGTACACCTAGGACGATGGATTATCCATCATCCTAAGTGTACACTGTACAAACAAACAAAAGTAACAAAACTGAAACACAACAAACAACTGAAAACACCAAAGAGTAACGTAATATATACTGACTGACACAGAGTACTGAATCACTCTACTACGCTGACTGAAAACACGCGTGACGCCGCTGAGCCCGGCCCGATCCGTGATCCATGATCCATGATCCAGATCATTCCGTGATTCCGACCTTCGGTTGCACAGATTACTATATGAGTCAGAGTTCGGGTTGGCTCTTCTATTCTATAATTCTACTATTACAATCTTACGTAGTATTTATATTCGGTGGACTTATGTTCAAATCCTTTTTTTTTAAATGACGTTTAGGTATTATCTGTGGTATTATTAGTTGTAATGGAAATTTAAAGTCCTTTCCACACTCGCGCGCGATTGACGACGTGAAATTGCGGCGCGGATCACATTGATTCGCGCGCGATTTGTTTTGTTATTAAAATAATACGTCTTTTTTAGCGAGAAAACCAACCCCTTTTATAGGTTTGAATAATAAAAGTATGCCTATGCCTACGGCACATAATGTATTGCCTGATACATTTACTAGCCAGCTTCTATACACTCAGCCGTGCAAATCGATGCAGCCAGTCAGCAGATCCATGTAAGAGAATAAATAAGTAAATCAATTATTGCACTAAACCACTTCTCTCTACGACTAAACATATTTTTAATGTTTGTTTGCATAACACTGGCTAAATATACCTTTTGTGTGTAGCCATACATTTAAAAAATGTATTGCGCCATGAATAGACCAGCTTTACGTGTTTTATGGAATTCCTGAGAAATTTTGAATAAACATAATTTAAAATATTCTATAGAAATAAAAAATATTTTCATCTTCCGCCTGATTACATTTTAGCACTTAAAAATGTTTAATCTATAAAATGAAAATGTATAATCATCATAAATCCCATTACCAAAGTATATTTTACTGGCAATGTCGGAAATCACAGAATAATTAGTAATACCTAAGGTCCATGAACGCAAGGAAATATTCACAAAACTTGTTGGTGTGAGTGATTTTTTTTGTTTGTGGTTAGATTTTTGTCTCTGTGTGCACTGAGTGCGGCTTTGTTTACCTTATAGCCAAATCGTACAATTTAGGATGAGCTCTGTTATAGTATATCTTTTTAAGCATAAGAGGTCTTCCGGTTGGTCTTACTCATAATTTCTTAGTGTGCTATAGGTACAAGGCCTTGTTATCTTACACAGTGACACAGAATAATGAATAGTACAAGAAACAGTGGTCGATAGACCAGTCAAAATGAGCTTTGCTAGCCTGATTTGCATGTTCGATAAGGGATCTAGGCAAATTGGTGATTATTTTAACAGCTGTTCAACATATGAATTACTCTATATTATTATTAAGTCACAGAATAAATAATAGTATGTGAGTACATATTTCTAGCACACTGTTTTGGTTTTTTCCAATCAATCAGTTCTAGTTTCAGCGACGACGACCAAAGGTAGGTTAAAGTTTGGCAGGAAGTCGCTGTCTAGTTTACAAGCTTTTATCACGGTAATATTACCGTGCTTTTATTTAACGTGCAAGTTGCAATGTATGTATGTTGTGTATGTAACTATGTATGTTCGGGTGGAATCTTGGAAGCTAAATTAGACCCACTTCCCGATGTCCGATTTGACTCGTATTTGGTGAACTTACGTATCTTCGGTGACAATACAATGATATGGTACCATGGAGCTGGTCTTATGATGGAGACGGAAGATAGCCATAGGAACTTCTGAACTAAGCAAGATAAACCCATCGAATGTGGGCTCGATTGATTCGTCTAGAAGAGAACTTTGCTCCTAGATGATATCTAGGGTCTGATGATGGAGCTGGAAGGTGGGCACGAAATCTCTGTGATAAAACAATATAACCCCACCGAGCTGGGGCTCGATTGATTAGACTAGCGTAACACTTTACACCTAGATGATATCCAGGGTGTCTGATGATGAAGCTGGAAGGTGGCCACGGCATCTCTGTGATAAAACAATATATAACCCTACCGAGTTTGGCCTCGATTCTTTAGACTTGCGGAGCAGTTTGCACCTAGGTAATATGGATATCACCTAGGTGCAAACCTTCCATTCCAGCTTCATCATCAGACCCTGGAGGTGGCCACGGCATCTCCGTAATGAAACAATATAACCGTTTATTATTATATTATAACGAGTTTGGGCTCGATTGATTCGTCTTGAGGAGCACTTTACACCTAGATGATATTCAGGGTCCGATGATGAAGCTGGAAGGTGGCTATGGCATTTCTGTGATAAACCCCACCGAGTTTGGGCTCGATTGATTTGCCTTGAAGTGCACTTTACCCATAATTACATCATAATATCTGTAGGATATTTTAAAACATTACGCTTACTCTAAAATAGGTAGGTACTTAAGTACCTAGTTCCTTAAACCTAGTAACTAAAAAGTTAAAAATAAATTAAGAGTAAAAAATATTTTTTAAGAACTGTGATCCTCACCTATTGCACTATTGACGTGAACACACTCCAGACACAAGCATATTTAGCATAGTTGGAAGAGATGATAGAAAACAATAATAATAATGTGCAACCCACATTTACCAGTAACACAGAATAATGAATAGTACAAGTAGGTATCAGAAAATTTTAAAAAAATAATTAAATAAAAATCGTATTGACCTTTACTGCCAAGGCATAGAAAAGATAATAATACAACGTAGCCAAGGGCCTGCTAAGTACATAAGTAGTAACGTGACCAGACGTCACATTTTGAACGGGAAGTTCCAGCCTGGCCTGGTAGGTACGCAGACAGGCGATACGATTGGATTATTTGATACTCATATAGCCACGCCTATTTCTCGCTATTCTTTTATTTGCTAGCAGCAGATAGGCGACATGATGATATTTGTAATAATTTGTTCTTTAGCCACACGAGTTTCTCGATTTTTAGGGTTCCGTACCCAAAGGGTAAAACGGGACTCTATTACTAAGACTCCGCTGTCCGTCTGTCTGTCTGTCTGTCCGTCTGTCACCAGGCTGTATCTCATAAACCGTGATAGTTGACAGTTGAAATTTTCACAGATGATGTATTTCTATTGCCGCTATAATAACAAATACTAAAACAGAATAAAGTTAAAAATAATAGAGGGTCCCCATACAAGAAACGTGATTTTTGCTATCTATGAACGCCTTTTTAGGTAAACGTCGCATAGATGGCGTTATATTGAAATGTCGATCCCTAATACCTTTGTTTGACGTTAGATGGCGTTTTAAGAAAAAAATATTTATAATTATTATTTTTAAAATTAAAAAGGGATTTTAACGCGCTAAGAGTGTTCTATGTTATACTTTCAAATAAATATGTATACATGTTTCAGAAAAAAACACTGGATATATTAGTGGCACATACAAATTAGAACACACCGCTAAATAAAAAGAAAACCTAGTTATAATCACAGTCATACAAGGTTTGACCACTGAAAGGTCAACGCACTTTAGTCAGCTATTCATTATTCTGTGCTTTAGTGCCAATCTAAATGGCACATATATATATAGAGCAAAATTTGTTTCTACAAAAAATCAAGGTCTGATGTAACTAGCTACATTATCATAATATATTATATCATTTTCTTTTAAATGAACCATTTGTGAAAAGGAATATAAGCCTTTTAATCTCGTCTTTGACATTTTTGAAGGGTAATAATTCTATTTACAATTGATTGGTCAAAAAAATAAAATGATATAGGGGCGTAGCTACATCAGACCTCGTGTTTTGTAGAAATAAATGTTGCTCTAGAATCATTTTCCAGAGAGGAAACGGGGGCATACGTTTGTATGGAAAATTGCACCCCGCGTTCGCTCTTAATTTTAGGTACCGAGTTTTGAGTGAAACTTACCAAATACATTTTTCCATAGACATGGTTATCACCTTGTTAACAACAAAAAACTAGGTTAGTGTACAAACTTAACTTTGTAGTTAGATCCATAGAAAATGTAAAGTATTACACCAACTATAAATAATAAGTTTGTGATAGTATACTTTTTTAGGGTTCCGTAGTCCTGACAAGGAACCCTCATAGTTTCGTCATGTCCGTCTGTCTGTCCGAGGTTTTGCTAAGACACCGTTAATACTAGCAAGCTGTAATTTTGTAGGTGTATGTATATAATGGGTATACGCCGACAAAGTAGTGAAATAAAATTTTGATAAATAATTTTTTTTAGGGTAGCTCCCGAAGTGGGTAAGAATTTTTTTGCGTCGTCTAACCCCTTCTTGTGTATCATTGAATAGGTCTTTTAAAATGACTTAGGGATTGCTAATACTATTTAAAGATTTAATGCTCCATTTAACAAATAATAAACTTTCAAGTACACATTTTTGTTCAGTAGGGCATCCCCCCCCACTGCCCCTACCCACCTCTAAAAGGTAAACTGCTGGCTTGAAAAATCTGAAAATAAAACTGGCCAAGTGCGAGTCAGACTTTTATCTCGCACACGGATGGTTCCGAACCACAGTATAATAACATATAAGTATAGTATTATATTATATTACCGTGTCAATGCCAAACATAACTTAACCAAAATTGACAATTTTGGGTCAACCGGAACAGACAGACGAATCTATAAGGGTTCCGTTTTTTGCCATTCGGCTACGGAACCCTAATGAGTGTAACTTAACATTTTGCCAAAACCAAAACCAAAAACATCTATTTATCATTGATGTTTATTACAATTCTACATATTACTAGAACACATTTGATATATTTAATGTCGTATTTTCGTGATCTCGATATTGTTTATCCGTTTTTAGGGTTCCGTAGCCGAATGGAAAAAAACGGTACCCTAAGAGCCCTCGCACATTACGGCCACCAGTCGCCGCCACTAAACGCGACCACCAGTAGTTCGGCTAGACCACTACACGCCGCCACCAGTGGCAGCCACTAGTGGCCGCATCAAGCCACCAGTGGCTGCCACTTGCGTCAGACACTAGCTGCAAGTATCTCGACAGAGGTAGACGTGTGTTGCCCAAGAATGGACGCACTCTTGATTTCGCTATTGTTGCTTATTATTCTAACAAGACTAGACCCGGGAGACGGGATTGGGGAGCGGCGCGCAGGGGTGGGAAGAAGCCGGCAACTGTGGCCGTGTATGCGCACGAGTCGAACGACAAAACGCAGCCACAAGTAGCGAGCGCGCTCGACTCTCGCAGCTTGTGGCTCGGACGCGGCCACTCAAGCGCTCAGTGTGCGCCGATTCTATATAAAATGTATGAAGAAACGCGTCCGCAGGTTGTGGCGGCCACTAGTGGCTGAAGCGTGGCCGCCACTAAGTGGCCAGTGTGCGGGGGCTCTTATAGATTCGCCATGTCTGTCTGTTCCGGTTGACCCAAAATTTTCAATTTTGGTTAAGAGCAAGATCTTACAGCAGAAGTAAAGGGAAAATTCCAAAAAATACAATAAGTTGAAAATTAAGGTAAATTTTGATGCTTAAGTGTTTTGGAATAAAATCTAAATTTTCCCATATCTTTATATCGTGTTGACTCAGGACCTTGATTTTTATACACCTAATAGCGACTAATAGGGATAGACCTCAGTATCTTGTATTAATTTCAACTTGCTAGGTCCACTCGCTCCTGAGATAATCGGTGATGACGCACGGACAGACGGACAAGAGAGATCTTATAAGGGTTCCTTTTGTTTACCTTTTGAGGCACGGAACGTTAAAAAAAACTGGGAATCCAGAGATTTGCTTGCCAAAATGCAGACATCGTCGCTTACCATCAATTGAGTGTTGAATTTGTCCTATTAGGTATAGGTACTTAATACTTATATCATAAAAAAGTTCTATGCCAGCTAGAGCTAGATTCTGTTATAATAAAGCCAGCCCATAGGCTTATATATATATATACTTACGGTTATATATACTTACGGTTATGTTATGCCCTAAGACGAAATAAGGAGACTTCTTATTTCGTCTGAGGTTATGCCTATCGGAATGACGTTTAAATTATTGTTACTATAATGTCATAGGGTGAATATACTGCAATACAGGGTTCTATCACAGATTCAATGTACAATTGTGCTAACTAAATCTATCGTAATTAATGTTTTTGATATAAATAAATTTTGATTTGATTGTACCTATATAACCTAGCTGATCATTCTGGACATGCAGAATACCTATGCTTACTTTAGAAAACTAGGTAATTTTTTGGCGATCGCGTTTTTTTGATTGGGGGAAAGGAAAATTTGCTGTAGCGTTAATCGTTATATATGGAATGGACGGATATCATTAGGGTTCCGTACCTCAAAAGGTAAAAAAGGAACCCTTATAAGATCACTTTCTTGTCCGTCTGTCACCACAAACTTTCTCGGGAACGGGTGGACCTAACAAGTTGAATTTATACCAGATACTGAGGTCAAGAGCAAGTCGGACTCGCACTCGTAGGGTTCCGTAACACAGTAGAGTATTCTATAACTATGATTTTTCGCAACTACAAAAATAACTTTGTTTTTCATAGTGTTTGTATAAAAAACAAAGTTATACTTGCGGTCGCTATATCTCAACAACTGCTGACTGTATCTCGTTCAAACCAATTTTCGTTGAAAGTTTTTAATGAGATCTATAGAATATATTTTTTCTAGATTTTTCACTCCCTTACTTTAGAAGTTAGAGAAAGGGAGGCGGGGGGGGGGGGGGGGGGGGGGCACACATTTTACCACTTTAGACGCGTCTATCTTTTGAGAAAAAATGATTTTAGGAACCTCAATGTCATTTTTAAAGACCTATCCATAGACACGTATAGGTTTGATGAAAAAAATTTTTTTTTGTTCCATTTCCATATATGGGATGCCCCCCCCCCTTAAACTTTTATATTTTTGTATAAAAATCGGAAAGCGGTTTTTAGAATACATCTAACTACCAAGTTTCAATTCTGTAGTCCTAATAGTTTCGGAATAAAATGGCTGTGACATACGGACGGACAGACAGACATGGCGAATATATAAGGGTTCCGTTTTTTTTGCATTCGGCTACGGAACCCTAAAAATCAAGGTCCTGAGTCAACACGATAAAAAGATATGGGCAAATTTAGATTTTCGCGAAAACTTGTGTCAAAATTTTCAACTTTATTTATCTTTCGGAATTTTTCCTTTACTTGTGCTGTAAGACCTTGTTTATAACCAAAATTGACAATTCTAAGTCAACCAAGTCCTCACATAACCATGTACCTACTTACATAACTAGTTAGGTATGTGTACGTGGGTGGAGTCAGTGATATAAATAAAACTATTTATTTAATATTTAATAATAGTACTTTTTAATTAACACCTTTTCAACAAAAATGTAACATATCCATAATTTTAATAAAAACACTTCTTTAAGGACCCGACTTCAAATGCTGCCACCATAGGTATCTGAAGATCCGCCAATACAAGGATAAGGATAGCCTACGTTCTTAAACAATAAAACTCTCCAACTTCAAATAATAAAGTTTTAAAATGTCAATGTAATAAGATCGTTTAAAATTCTTCCGACTTCAAATGCCGCGCTATTAATTTTCAGTACCAAGTTTGAGGTGTTCCATATCTCTGGAGATACTTACCAGATCTCGATGAACCCTACTATGGTACCACCCTCGCGATATCCTCTTTCCAACAAAAAAAAAATCAAAATCCAATCTTAAACGACGAAGTTATCCGCGAACACCCACAAATATATATATAATAATACCTACAGTCGAATTGAGAACCTCCTCCTTTTTTCAAGCTTTTATTTAACTTGCAATGTATGTATGTATGTCACTATGTATGTTCGGGCTATTCATTATTCTGTGGTTCGGGTGGAATCTTGGAAGCTAAATTAGACCCACTTCCTGGTGTCCGATTGGACTCAAATTTGGTATACAGTTTATGTATCTTCGGTGAAAATACAATGATATGGTACCATGGAGCTGGTTTGATGATGGAGACGGAAGGTGGCCACGGCATCTCCTTGATTAAACAACATAATCCCACCGAGTTTGGGCTCGATTGATTTGTCTTGACGAGAACTTTACGCCTAGATGATATCCAGGGTCTGATGATTAAGCTGGAAGGTGGCCATGACATCTCTGTAATAAATCAACATAACCCTACCGAGTTTGAGCTCGATTGATTCATCTTTGCATGGTGGTAGGACACTATCTAGTGTCCGCCTGGCCAGCTACCACCCTCAAGTTAGAAAATCTGTCACCAAACATCTAATGTCTTCCGGTAGCTATCCTTTTTTTTTTTTTATACCGAACTGGGTAGCACTTGATCACTATCTCACCTGATGTTAAGTGATGATGCGATCGATGATGTAGCGTGCTTACCCAGAAGATACCTATTCACTCGCGATTTGAAGACCCCCATATTGTACTTAATCGGAAACACGGACTCAGGCAGGGTATTCCATTCCTTAGCGGTTCGTATGATGAACGAAGAAGCAAATCGCTTCGTTCGGGTAGATGGTATAGATATATATCCTTGAGAGCTGAGAGAGTTCCCATTCTAGGCCTAGCGTGCTTACCATCTTCGACCGCATCATCACTTACCAAAAGGTTTCCACAATTTTAGAACATTATAGCATATATAATTAACTAGCTGTTACCCGCGGCTTCGCTCGCGTTATTTGAGTCTTTATGACCTTTGAGGTCTAGATCGATGATCTCTTAGGCCAAGTCACCATGGCATAGACGACCCCAAAGTCGCACTAGATATCCTCTATTGTTAAAGTAAGTAATGATTTTGGTTTGGTTAGGTCTTATATTTACAAAATTCAATTAAAAATATCTGGACCCCCTGACTCGACAGCCAGAAAAAAAGTATTCTATATCCTATTCTGCCCTATGACATTCATACAAAATTTCAGGCAAATCGGTCATGCCGTTAATTCGAGAAGAAGTCTCATATTTACAAAATTCAATTAAAAATAACTGAACCCCCTGACTCGATAGTCAAACAAAAAGTATCCTATATCCTATTCTGCCCTATGTACTATCTTTATTAAAAAAATCAGCCAAATCGGTCAAGCCCTTTGACCGTGAAGAAGTCCCAAACAAACAAACAAACTGACTTTCGCATTTATAATATTGGTGTTGATGGTGTTGATAAAGATACTAGGGCCATAGTATATATAAAACAGAGTTGTGAGCCGCGTGCTTATCCTTACTATAATTTTATAAATGCGAAAGTAGAGTTACTTTGAGTCTGTCTCACTTTCACGCCAAAACCACTAAAAGCTTGAAACTTATTTTTTAGGCTGTTGATTCTATATAAATAAATATGACATTCAGTGTGTCAGGGGAAATGGGGAGTGGTGGAGGAGGGGAGCGGAGGGGATGTGAAAGTGAGGTGAAGGGGGAGGGGAGGGGGAAGTGATGGGAAGGGGTGGGGAGGGAGGAAAGGGGAATTAGCGTGGCGTGGTGCGGTGCGGTGTAGTGGGATACGTATGTGTCTTATTAGTGAATGCTACCCAATTCCCATTCCACGCGCACTAAGTCGTGGGCACAGCTAGTTTCTTATAACGCCATGTAACGTCTAACGCTATCTAAGTGAAAGTTTACACAAAGGTGTTTGGGATCGGCATTTCAATGTTACGCCATAAATGGCGTAACATTGAAATGCCGAAAAATATACGTTTCTCGAATGGGGGTCCCCATACGAGAAACGTGTATTTTTCGGCATTCCTATGATTTTAAACTGTATTGTGTTTTTAGTATTTGTTGTTATAGCGGCAAAAGAAATACATCATCTGTGAAAATTTCAACTGTCTAACTATCAAACAAAATACAAACAAAAATACATTAAACGATAAAAATTTGTAATATCACTGGTTATATATAGTTTGTGTCCTATCTATTCACACCAGTCACCACCATCTTTATGGTAAACTAAAAGCCCGCCGCGGCGTCGCCCGCGTTACAAACTTCGTTCACTTACTTAATAAAACTTTTATTTAGTAGAAACTAGTATTATTCATTATTCTGTGGTAATCCATACTTCGTGAAAATTTCAATCTACCTATTACGGTTAAGGAGATACCTGATACAGCCCTGTAATGTTCGGAGGACGGACGGATGGACAGCGAAGTCTCAGTAATAGGGTTCCTTTGGTACTCTTTGGGTACGGTACCCTAAAAAGAATATTCCAAAACGTGTTTTTAGTGACATGAGAATTTTTACTGTGTTCAACTTTACAACACTATTACAGAAGTATTTTTAGTTTAACTAATTTTTAGAGTTCCGTAGCCGAATGGCAACAATTGAACCCTTATAGATTCGTCATGTCTGTCTGTCTGTCCGTATGTCACAGCCACTTTATTCTGAAACTATTAAGACCACCCATTTTGAATTCGTAGATCTGATGATGAGTTTCGGAGACTGACAACGGAACTTCTACGATAAATGCCATCTAATTGTGTCACCTCATAATTCCGTCGTTTATTAACCTTCTTGATAAATTATGTTTTCTATGAGTGAGTATACATCCCATGTGGTCCCATTGTAAATTCATCGAGATCTGATGAGTATCTTCAGAGATATGAAGACAAGCCTCCGTAACAGCTGTCTAGCGGATTAAGAACAATCTGCAATCTCACTATGTTGCTGATTTCTTGATTCTTTAAAATATTATGGTAATAATAATATTAGGTCTTCACCTATGAAATTGGAGATTTCTATGAACAATTTTAACATATAAAAATTTTGGTATTTTTTTTATTTCAGCTAATCAAAGTACTGGCCTAAATTATCTATACAATTTTCCAGTTTTGATGGCTGTTTATTTATCCTTTTACTGTAGAAGTCAACACGATAAAATGATATGGGCAAATTTAGATTCTTGCGAAAACTTGTAAGTAGGTACCAAAATTTACCTTACCCTTCACTTTTTTATTTTTTGGAATTTTTCCTTTACTTGTGCTGTGTTATAAGACCTTCGTTTTAACCAAAATTGACAATTCTAGGTAAACCGGAAGTTCCCGTTGACCTAGAATCATGAAATTTGGCAAGACGCAAGGTCAAATAGAGTTACAGCATAAATAATGGAAAAATTACAAAAAATAAAATAAACTGGCCAAGTGCAAATCGGACTCGCACTCGTAGGGTTCCGTAACACAGTAGAGTGTTCTATAACTATGATTTTTCGCAACCAAAACATTAACTTTGTTATTCATAGTGTTTGTATGAAACACAAAGTTATATTTGCGGTCACTATATCTCAAAAACTGCTGACTTTATCTCGTTTCTCTCTCAAACCAATTTTCGTTGAAAGTTGTTATTGAGATCTACAAAAAATATTTTTTCTAGATTTTTAACTCCCTTACTTTAAAAGTTATAGGGGGGGACACACATTTTACCACTTTAGACGCGCCATCTTTTAAATAATTGACTTTGAGATAAAATAATTTAAGGAACCTCAATGTCATTTTTAAAGTCCTATCCATAGACACCCACCCCACACGTATAGATTTGCAGATTTTTTTTTGTTACTGTTACATGTATGAGATGTCCCCCTTAAACTTTTATATTTTTGTATAAAAATCGAAAAGCGGTTCACAGAATACATCTACGTATCCAAGTTTAAATGTTGTAGTCCTTACAGTTTCGGAATAAAATGGCTGTGACATACGGACGGACAGACAGACAGACAGACAGGTAGGCTGAGAGACAGACAGGCAGGCAGACAGACAGACAGACATGACGAATCTATAAGGGTTCCGTTTTTTGCCATTCAGCTACGGAACCCTAAAAAGTTGAAAATTAAAGGGTGTCCCCATACATACATAGTTTACTCCAATTAAGATAGGCTTCTAAGTTATATGAGCGTTCCTACAATTTAGAGGTCTAGCTTAATTGGTACCCGCCAACGTTGGTACGGAAGCCTCTGTGGATGAATGCAACTCGACTTGGCCGGTTTTTATTCAGCCACTAAGTATGAAAAAAAAATTCGCGACGCCATACCTGCACTGTTTATATCTGTACTAGCTGTGCCCGCGACTTCGTCCGCGTGGAATAGTGTCTTTGGGTAGCATTTTAAATTATTTAGGCTAATTATTTCACAAATAAGACACATGCGTATCCCACCTACACCGCACCGTACCACACCGCGCTAATCCCCCTCCCCTCTTTCTTCCCCCCACTTCCCTCTCCCCCTCCCCGACTCCCATCCCCTCTCCCCTACCCCTCACTTCCACCTCCCCTCCCTCTCCCTCCCCCTTCCCCTCACAAACTTTGAATGTCATATCTAAAACTATAAGCATCTTTGTCCTGACATACTGACTGACTGACTGACAGACAACGCATAGCCTAAACCGCTGGTCGTAGAGACTTGGAATTTGAAGGGTATATTTGTCTTAGTACGTAGTACTTCTTTAAATATATAAGTAAATACGATTTTCGGGCTTTTTCAAAATGCCACTCTAAGAGGGTAAAGTGGGCAACAAAGTCTGAGAATCAATATTGTTTCGGATTGCGCTGAAATTTAGAATGCAGATAGTTGTTACGAGGGTCGTTCAATAAATACTTAGCCTACAAAGAAAAACGAAAATTTTTGAAGATTTATTTTTCTACATAATCTCCTTTTAACTCAATACACTTGGCCCAGCGATGCTCCAACTTTTTTAACCCGTCTAAAAAATACGTTTTCCTGAAGTCTGCAAAATAGGCCTCCGTGGCGGTGATGACCTCCTCATTCGACCCAAATCTTTTTCCAGCGAGTGACTTTTTTAGGTTTGGAAACAAAAAGAAGTCACAGGGGGCCAAGTCTGGAGAGTAAGATGGATGGGGCAGCAATTCGAATAATTTGGCCATGGCGACGGCAGAGTTGTGAGCCGGCGCGTTGTCGTGGTTGTTGTCCAGTGTGAGCAAACGCGGCACCCATCGCGCTGACAGCTTTCTCATGCCCAGTTCTTCGTGGAGAATATGATGCACCGTTCCTTCTGCAATGCCCACAGTGTCAGCTATCTCGCGAACCTTCAATCGTCGGTCTGCCAACACGAGATCGTGGATTTTTTTTATGTTTTCCTCCGTAGTAGCCGTTTTCGAGGCACCTGGGCGGTGGCTCATCAAAAACCGACTTGCGGCCACGAGCAAACTCGTTAAACCAATTCTTGACGGTTGCCATCGAAGGAGAAGAGTCACTGTACACAGCATCCAAGCGATTTTTAATTTCACTGCGCGTTTTCCCTTCCAAAAATAAAAATTGAATCACCGAACGATACTGCTCTTTTTCCATTTTTGTTAAACTGACTGACACGTTCGCTTTCAAAGGCTATTAAAACAAAACAAAAACCTTGCACTGTACTATGGTAAAATTTTTTTGTAATCGCAGTGCCATTGGGCGATGAAGCTAAGTACTTGTTGAATGACCCTCGTATGACGTAGGTATCCGCTAACAAGGATTTTATAAAAATTCCCCCCAGATATAACTTATTAATTTATAATTTATTTGCACTTTAGCACATTAAAACAGAGTTTCGTAATTGCTTATATACTAAAACAAAGCTTATGCGCTTTGAATCTCAGACTAGGAAACCCTGTGTTGTGAGATTCACTCTTCCTGCAGTGATCATTATTTTTAAAATTATAGATTTACTTAAGTACTTCCGTAAATAAATAAATAAATATGTGTAGCAGGATTTTTGCAAGGGGTTGGTAAAAAAGTTTGAAAATCAATATGGTCTATATATACCGATTTGGCTTTTACTTCTTTGATTGTCTTTTATGATAGAAAGGTTTTAACAAAATAAAAGTTTTAAGTAAATAAAAGAAGTCTTTAACGTGGGTGAAGCCGCGGGGCACTTTTAGTATATTTATATCGAATTAACAGCCTAAACAATAAGTTTCAAGCTTCTAGCTTTAAATATGACGATACTTTCATACATCCCCCCTATCAACCCTTCACAACCCTCTTTACGCATTTAAAAGTAGCCTATGTCCTATCTCAGGCCCTAGACTATCAGTGTACTAAATTTCATTTAAATCCGTTCAGTAGAACATTCACATAAACCTTACATATTTCCATACAAACTTCCATCCCCTATTCCCTATTATTATTTTACACCCTTGACTTCGTCCGCAGGGAAAAGTGTCTTTGGGTAGCATTAACTAATAAAACACATACGTACCCCAGCTACACCGCACCCTTCCACAACCCCACCCCCTCCCCTCCCCTTCCCCAAACTTATCCTACCCTCCCTCTCCCCCTTACCGTCACTTCCACATCCCCTCCCCCTCCCCTCCCACACCACTCCCCTTCACTCCCCCTATCCTCACCTCCAGTCCCTTACCCTCTCCCTCCACTCCCCTACCCTCCCCGCCACTCCCCTTTCCCCCTCACAAACTTTGAATGTCATATTTATTTATATCGAATCAACAACCTAAAAAATAAGTTTCAAGCTTCTTGCTTTAAAAATGACGATACTTCTATACGACTTTTCATCCCCCTTTTCAACCCTTTACAAATCCTCTTTTCGCATTAAAAGAAGACTGTGTCCTTTCTCAGGCTCTAGACTATCTGTGTAGCAAATTTCATATAAATCCGTTGAGTAGAACATTCACATAAACCTAACATATTCCCATATAAACTTTCATCCCCTATGCCTTATTGTTATTTTACACCCTTGAGGGTCAAACTTTTACAAACTTTGAATGTCATATTTATTTATATCGAATCGACAGTCTAATACATAAATTTCAAGCTTCTAGCTCCTAAAATGACGATACATCCATAAAACATTTCATCTCCCTTTCAACTCTTTATTTGCATTGAAAAGTAACCTATGTCCTTTCTCAGGCTCTAGACTATCTGTGTACCAAATTTTATTTAAATCGGTTCAGTGGTTTTGGCGTGAAAGTGAGACAGACAGACAGACAGAGTTACTTTCGCATTTATAATATTAGTTAGGATTTTATTATATTACTAGCTTCTGTCCGCAGCTTTGCTTGCGTGGCCTACAGAAAACAGATTACATAGTTTTCTTCAGAAACAAATATTATATGCATTCTCATCATCATCATCAGCCGGTGTTAGTTCAATGCTGGACGTAGGCCTCTCCCAAGATGTGTTCTCATTCCCCCTCAATTATAACACCTACAAACACATATTACAAACATTTATTTTAAAACTTTGTTTTTTCTGTTTTACTGAGGCTTGGTGACCTCTCGTGACCCTTTTATAGAGGCTTCACGACCCCCAGGGGACGCGACCCACACGTTGCCAAACACTGCGATTGATGGACGAAAAAATTTGAGGCGATGTAAACTATTATGTTTCTTGAAATGTTAACTTTAAAAATAAATTATCACCTTATATTATTGTTACACACAATCCAAAACTTTATCGTACTGATGGGACTCAAACCCGCACCCCTTGGGAAACATGCTCAATACCTGGGCATGTTTCCCGGAGGAGTGCGGAATTCACTTTAACATGAATACACCAGACAGAATAATCATATAATAGTTTGTGATTCATAACTATAAATGCATGATGTCACTTGCAAAATATCTATCTATGTTGTATGAAGATAAATTAATGGGATGTATCTACCTCTTTACCATTTTTGTCCAGCTTTGACCGAAAAAATTTCAAACATAACCAATTGTATTTAAGTAGAAGCTAGGTACTCAAAATTGACTTACCCTTATCCAAAGAAGGAACGCGATCACCCTGTTTTATATTAAAATTATAATGAAAATGAATAGATCACTACTATTGAAATAGTAGTTATATATTAGCTTAGCTATTAATACATTGAACTGGCTCAGCTGCCAGGATACAGATACAGATGTCGAGCAAGCTTGTATCACCCAATCTAGTAAATCTAAAACTGTCTAGTGTCCATCTGGGTAAACTTCAAAAAATGTTAGCTAAAAAAGATGTAATCGATGCCAAGGACAGTTGTTGTCTGTCCTTGGCATATACCCATACATAATCACATAGGTACCAACAGGTCAGATATGCATTCTGGCAATTACACAACTTATTACAGATTATTTTAATACTACATATATATATAATAATATAAAATAAAATAAATACAGGCAGGTGACGGGCAGCAGCGTCACCGGTGAGAGAAGCTACATCCTGCGATCGCCAACCCGCCTGCCCAGCGTGGCGATTAGGGCATGGCATGGCGTTGGCAAAAAAGTGATCCATAGACATACCTATAGAAGAAGCAAAAACTTTAAATATATGAAAATTTACATTAATTTGTTTAATATTTAAAAATTTGAATATATACCATACCCCTCCCAATGAGCCGCAGATCGGGCTCAGTGCATATCTTGGTAGGACAAGAAATAGTCTCAAGATTTGAATCACAGTTCATTGTTATCATAATCAGCCGGTATCTGTCTACTGCTGGACAAGGCCTTACCCAAGTCACACCACTGAGCCCGATGTTCGGTTCTTTGTTTTCCAGTCACTGCCCACCCCACAGTTTTGCGAATGCTGTTGCTCCACCTGGTCACAGGGCGTCCTACGCTACGTTTACCGATTCGCGGTCTCCATTATAGAACCAGTCTACCCTCCCCAACGGTGATCGGTCCTACGGCAGATATGACCAGCCCACTGCCACTTCAGTTTGCTAATCCGCTGAGTTATGTCGATCACTTTAGTTCTCTGGCGAATTACTTCGTTCTGGATTCGATCCCGTAGGGATACAATACACCGAACAACGCTCTTTCCATAGGTAGCTGAGCGAGCTGTTAAGCCTATTATATAATATTATTTAAAAGGTGAAAAATCAAAAATGAAATAACGGAGTGGACATGGACAAATCACAGATTACCTATAAATCACAGGACACAGACACAGAATACAGAGGGCATATAATATAAAGCTAGACTATTCATGAATTCTGTAATCTCGGCGGTAGAAAATCATAGATATTTAACACTGGTCACACTAACTAAATAAACTAGTAGTGTGGAGCCATTGTATACTATATAGTAATCTGTGGCTGGGTTTACTTGAGTACTACTGTGGTTAAATAAGTGCGGCCATTTATATTCTCTAATTCTCTTTGTATTCAACATTAACTCACTAGATAAGTATATTTTTGAAAGGAAGGTATTGAAATTTAGAATGGCATCTGATGCTAACAATGCTGAAGACGAAGACACTGTCGCAGAAAATATTCATATCAAATTCTCTATGTTATCATTTGAGAAGCAAGTATTTGTTGATGTGTTCGACAAAGATGCTCTAACTGTTCTGGCCAAGTGAGTAAGGGATGAGTGTGTGTTGTTTATAACTGAGCTAAAATCAATAATAAAGCTCATAGATAGTGAAAATCTGTCGCCAAACATAAAATGTGTTTCGGCAACTATCCTTGAGAGTTAGTTCCCATTCTAGGCATAGTGTGCTACTGTCCTTGACCTCATCATCATTTCCCGACAGATGTGATAGTGGTTAAACGTTATATGAAATTTTAAAAAAATTGTGAAAATCTTTTTGGCTAACCTACCTATCCCATGCGAGACTAAAGCGAGGTTTAGACTAGCAATAAAACTTGCAGAAGTTGACTTTCGCAAGCTGTTACCACTGTTTAAGCAGGTGTGGCAAGCTAACTTCTGCAATTTTTTCAGCTTGCGATGCTTGCGAGTTTAGATTTGCAATAAATTTTGCAGAAGGCGACTTCCGCTAGTAGTTACTACTGTGTAAACTGTTGTGGCAACTTCTGCAAGTATTCCAACTTGCACAGAATTCTAATTCTAATTGGTGATGGGGGCGATAAGACCTGCACTGACGTTCTGCTTGGGGTGTATTGTTCATTTCCCCCTGTCAGCGATCACCCAAGCCAACCCAGCTCCTTAATGAAGCGTAGCACAGCTTTGGGTCGCTGGCAGAGCGCTTCCAGTGGTGAGGGTGTTATTATTGATGGTGAAAATGACGATGATGATGAAAGCTGTGGATGAGTTTGTGTGCCCGATGTTGCTGACAGTGCTAAGGCAGATAGCGATGATGATGATAGTAATGGTGATACTGTTAATCCTTGTCGTTGTTGTTGCACAGACTTGTCGGAAGTCACATGTGTAAACGCTATTTTGACATTGCAGCAAGAACTTCTGGGTTTATTTGTTTGCAAAATAAAGTTTTGTAGTGCAAGATGTCAGTTAAAAAAGTTTGGGCGCGAAATGAAATTGTACAGCTAATAGAAAAGTATGAACAGCACAGAGAATTGTGGGATACTAAAAGCAAGGATTATCGCAACAAAATTAAGAAAAATGCCATTATGCAAAGTCTGGCAATGGAATTCAATACCAGTGATAATGAAATAAGTAAAAAACTACATAATTAAAAAATAATTATTGCATAAAAAATCTGGTAAAATGTAAACAGTCTTGCAAGAACTTCTAAGCGAGATCTTGCTGGTAACTTCCGAAAGCGACTTGTGCTACAAAAATTGCAGGCAATCTAAACGGACCAGAGAATATTTGCCCAAGAAATCGCAGCAAGTCATTGCTAATCTAAACAATCACGCAAGAACTTGCAAGGAAGATCTTGCGGGTTACTTGCGAAAACGAATTGAGCTACAAATATTGCACGTAATGTAAACGAAGCAGCTCTATATAAGTACTCGCTCAAGAAATTGTAGGAAGAACTTGCTAGTCTAAACCTCGCTTAAAGTCACATATATCTGAATATATATAGTGTATGTAACATACTTATGGCGATAACTTCTGAACTATCTGGGACTCCGGAATAACTATTGCAAAATACAGGGAACAGGATGTTACTTAAACTTACACCGGCAGAGAATATACTATAATACAACATTGGTTGGCAGTACAGTAATTTTACTAACCACTAGCTGATAACCGCAACTTCATTCACGTACACAAAGAATTTAGTTTATCCTCATGCTATAAAGTATCTCCTTGTTAAATTTCAGAAGACCAGTCCGTTTAGGTAACAAACAAACAGAGTTACAAACATTTTTATAATATCAGTAAGTATTAGACAACAGCTGTTAGGTACAAATAATAAATATGATATATCTTTTCCAGGGGTCTGAACTACAACTCAGTGTTAGCCAACTTGCTGTGGGTATATAAGGACCCTTCTCATTTGGTTCTTGTTTTAAATAGTAGTGATCATGAAGAGAAATATTTTATGGACAAGTTTAAACTCACTCCATTACCAAACCTTGGTCAAGAAAGGTACAAGAAAGGTATCATATGTTTACTATACTCTGTCCAATGCTTTATCACAGCTCCAGAATTGGATTTAGGTGCTATGAAAAATATCGACTGACAAATTAAAAATGAATGATGATGATGAATGATGACCACTGCTGGTTTTGTGAAATATTTCCATTGCAACCTCAGTCTTTTACATCAATGCATTTTGCCAAATTAACATATTGTCAAAGACAATTTTCTAGGTAAGCGAGCTAAGTTGTTGATCTCACCATCACTTAACATCAGGTAAGATAGTGGTCAAGTGCTTGCCTTTATAAAATAAAAAAAAATGCTGTCAAATAAAGCAAAATAAACCAATAGCAAGAAAGAATATTTGGTGGGAATATTGTGTACCTATATAATCAGTATCATGTAAACATTTCATATATCACTAGATACTGATAGGTGTTTCAATGTTCATGTAACTTAAAACTAAAATTTCTTGTTGAAAATCTTTATCATTTAAAATAAAAACATAGCAGTAGCTTTTCTTTTATATTTTTGTAACATTTTAATCTAATACTATAAGAATCTTTGTCCTGACATACTGACTGACTGACTGAGAGACAACGCACAGCCTAAACCGCTGGTCGTAGACTCTTGAAATTTGGAGGGTATATTTGTCTTAGTACGTAAGGGTGTACTAAGAAAGGATTTTCCAAAATTCACCTCTTTAGGGGATGAAACGGAGGTTCAAAGTTTGTATGGAGAAACAAGATTAGATAGTATTTTCAATTCGAAACTTCACACAAGTGCTTAAGTAAAAAAAAAGTAAATACGTGTTTTAGGCTGTTTAAAAATTGCACCCCAAAGAGGGTGAAATGGAGTAACAAAGTCTAAAAACCAATATTGTTTCAGATTGCGCTGAAATTTGGCATGCAGATAGTTATTACGACATTAGTTCCCTCTGAAAAATGATTTTCTAAAATTTGCCCCTAAGGGGATGAAACGGGGATTCAAAGTTTGTATGGAGAAACAAGATTAGATAGTTTGTTCTATTCGAAACTTCACACAAGTGCTTGAGTAAAAAAATAAGTAAATACATGTTTCACGCTTTTTTGAAATTCCAACCCTAAGAGGGTGAAATGGGGTAATAAAGTCTGAAAATCAATATTGTATCGGATTGCGCTGAAATTTGGCATGCAGGTAGTTATTACGACGTTAGTTCGCTCTGAAAAATGATTTTCTAGAATTCACCTCTTAAGAGGATGAAACGGGGGTTTAAAGTTTGTATGGAGAAACAAGATTAGATAGTTTTTAGGGTTCCGTACCCAAAGGGTAAAACGGGACCCTATTACTAAGACTCCGCTGTCCGTCTGTCTGTCTGTCTGTCTGTCTGTCCGTCTGTCACCAGGCTGTATCTCATGAACCGTGATAGTTAAACAGTTGAAATTTTCACAGATGATATATTTCTGTTGTATCTGTCTGTATAACAACAAATACTTAAAACAGAATAAAGTTAAAAATAATAGAGGGTCCCCATATAAGAAACGTGTTTTTTTCGGCATTTCACGCCATCTATGAACGCTTAGTTTGGTAAACGTCCCATAGATGGCGTTATATTGAAATGTCGATCGCTAACACCATTGTTAGACGTTAGATGGCGTTATAAGAAATAAAATGTTTATTAATTATTATTTTTTGCTGGTGAAAAATGATAGTGTTATTTTTTGCTCGATCTTATAAAATACTGTAGTATGGTACGGAACCCTACTAGTGCGAGTCCGACTTGCACTTGGCCAGTTTATTTCTATTAGAAACTTCACACAAGTGCTTCAGTAAACAAATTTGTAAAAACGTGTTTTAGGCATTTGCGAAATTTAACCCCTGACAGGGTGAAATAGGGGTAACGAAGTGTGAAAATCAATATTATTTTGGATTGCGCTGAAATTTGGCATGCATATAGTTATCATGACGTTAGTATCTGTTAAGAAAAGATTTTCCAAAATTCACCCTTGAAGGGGATGAAACAGGGGTTCAATTCAAGATAGTCTTTTCTATTTGAAACTTTGCACAAGTACTTCAGTAAATAAATAAATACGTGTTTCAGGCTTTTTCAAAATGCCACCCTAATAGGGTGAAGTGGGGTAACAAAGTTGAAAATCAATATTGTTTTGGATTGCGCTGAAATTTAGAATGCAGATAGTTGTTATGACATAGGTATCCGTTTAGAAAGGATTTTCTAAAAATTCCGCCCGGATAATACTTATTATGTTTAATTATCTATACTAATATTATAAAGAGAGAACATTTGTATTTTTGTATGTTTGTAATGAGTAAGCTCAAAAACTACTGAACCGATTTAAAAAATTCTTTCAATAATACATAGAATGGACTTTCATAATGAAAATAGGCTATATATTATCCCGTTTAAATCAAAGGTACATTCGTGGAGACCTAATTTGCAACCTAAGTCGGCAAATATTCAGAAATATCTTAAATCTCGAAATCGCTGCAATATGGTGTGTAGGGATGCTCAACGCCGACACATTCATAAATCTGTAGATAATGACGATCCGTCCAAGGTATGGAGATTTTTACAAACTTTAGGAATTGGCAAGCCCAAAAATAACCCTATCTCTCATAACCTGAACTTAGACTCTCTTAACCGATATTTTTCAACCTCTTCTTCTATCGACATCTCTGTAAAAGCCAACACTCTCTCACTTCTCTCCACTACTCCGTCTCCTACCTACCCTGCTTTCACTTTTACTCAATTTACCGAGGGTGAAGTTAATAGAAGCGTATTATCCATTGCTTCAAATGCTGTTGGGATCGATGGTATTACTCGCAACATGGTTGTCCCTATCCTTGACCTAATTCTTCCTGTCCTCACCCACATCCTTAACTTTTCTATTTCGAACGGTATTTTTCCAACAGCGTGGAAAGATGCTCATATCATCCCACTCCCAAAAAAACCTAATCCTAAAACCTTTTCCGAGTACCGTCCCATATCCATCCTCCCATTTCTTTCTAAAGTTCTGGAACGGCTTGTACATAATCAACTTAGTATTTTTCTAAACAAAAACTGTCTTTTTAACCCGTTTCAGTCTGGTTTCCGATCCGGGCACAGCACAGTCACTGCTTTAGTTAAAATAACGGATGACATTCGTTCCGGTATGGAGCAAGGTAAGCTGACTGTGCTAGCCCTGCTCGATTTCAGCAACGCGTTTAATACCGTCGATCTTGACATTCTTCTCGAACTGCTACGCTCTATTAACATATCTCCCTCCGTAATTAGTTTCTTTCGTACTTACCTGTTTGGACGCCGGCAGAGGGTTCGCCTTGAAGATTCGTTCTCTTGTTGGTGTAACACTACTGCTGGCGTCCCGCAGGGCGGCGTTCTCTCTCCACTTCTTTTTTCCAGTTTCATAGATACTATTTCTTCTAATCTCTCTTCTCCCTACCACCTATATGCTGACGACCTACAAATATATTCGCAAGCACCGCCAGATCAGCTGCATGACTGTGTCAAAATAGTCAATGAGGACTTAAGGCGCATAGCTGCGTGGAGCAAGGACTTTGGATTACAAGTGAATCCCATTAAAACCCAGATAATAATCGTAGGTAGTACCCGCATGTTGAGCAAGCTCGATCGAAGTACACTTCCTGCAATAATTTTTGATGGTATTACGATTCCATACAGCACACAGGTTAGGAATTTGGGTCTTATAATCGACCAAAGCCTATCGTGGGGTCCACAACTAGAAGCCGTCAGGCGTAAGATTTTTGCTTCTGCGGGCGCCTTAAAACGTCTCCAAAGTTTTCTTCCTACTGCTACCAAAGTTGCGTTAGCACAATCCCTACTGCTTCCTATTCTCGATTACGCTGATGCCTGCTATCTAGATTTAACTGAGGACCAGCTGAATAAACTTGAGCGTCTCCAAAATTTCTGCATAAGGTTCATATTTGGTTTGCGCAAATATGACCACGTCTCCTATTTCAGGCACAAGCTCGAGTGGCTTCCTATACGTCTCCGCCGGAATACTCATATTCTCTCTCTTCTTTATAGCATTCTTTTTAGTCCTGCTTCCCCACCCTATCTTAAAGTAAACTTTGAGTATCTGTACTCACAGCACTCCCTAACGTTGAGGTCAACCGAAAATCTTTCTCTGCAAATCCCCACACATTCGTCTACCTTCTTCGACAAATCCTTTACCATACAGGCTGCACGCCTGTGGAACAGTATCCCAGTCGAAATAAGAAAATCCCCATCATCCCACACATTCAAAGAAAGATTAAGGAAATTCTACTTGCCTAATGATAACTGCTGATCCTGTAACATTTTTATTTATTAAAAAAAATTTTTTTTTTCTAATGTGGAATTTACTATCTGTATCATTATTTTCTTTATTGTTATAATGTATAAAATCTTGTAATTGTAAGTAATATGTAATATGGATACTGGTATATATGTATGTATATATGTATTTGTGTAGATATATATGTTTATGTAATGTATATGTATATTTGCATGTATGATTGTGTATACACGTGTATTTATGTATATTTATAACTATATAAATAAGTAACGATTAAAATAGATACACCACCGTCCGTCACAGTCTCGCTATATTACTCTCAGCTCGGTTGTCTGGAAGAAATCGCTTTAAGCGATAAGACCGCCCTTTGCATTACTTAGAATGAGGATTTTCCTCTGGTATTTTTCTGTAATTATTGGTGTGCAAATAAAGTGTTTATCTATCTATCTATCTATCAAATAAACGGTCGAAAAAACACGTTTCTGACGAACGCTGCTTAATTGAAAATAGATAGAAGAATATTTTCTATGCAAGAGTTGTACAACTTAATAAGACCTACGACCTAGAATTGTCAATTACAGTATATAATTCACATATCACGAATTTCACAAACACGCATCGCAAAATTAATAAAATATTTGCAGTGAAACCACAGATTAGGTCATAGTTACTACGAAAATATTATTATAAGCTTAGCTATGCTGATCCCCACCGATCAAAATCAATTTGAAGTCAATATAGTATAATAATATGATCTATTGTATAAAATAATATTCATCTATATATAATAATATAATATAATATTTTAAACCACCCCGACTGATCTATGTATACCTAATCTTTTCATTAAAAGCATTCCAATGACTCTAAACACGACATTTAAAATCTGAGCTCTAAGTTGGTGAGGATTTGAGTATTCTGTAGAGTCCAGGAGATGTCCCAGCATCAGGTCAATGCTTCCATGTTCTTACAATATCGTTGAAGAAGAAGATTTTCGAATTGATCAGACCTATGAAAGTTGATTTCATAGCGCAATTAACTAGAAAAAAGCTCATAGTTTTTTGAACGAATTTTCATGAATCAAAGCTAAGAAAACTCTCGATGAAGACATCTATCAAACAAAAAAAAACTATCAATAATAAAAACAAAATCGGTTCATCCGGTTAGGTGCTAAGATGCTACAGACAGACACACAGATACACACGTTAAACGTATATTACCCCTACATTTTGCGTCGGGGAACGCCGTAAGGTTACGGCGGCAGATGTACTCCTTGGTGGTAAGCTACTTTTTGGTAGATTTATTGATTCCACTACCACTGTACGAAAACTCATGATTCATGAATGCACATAAAACTTTCATTGGTAGGTATATAGCTAGGATTAGAACCAACGACTGTCGGGTCAGAGTCAGGGTAACTATCCTTTACGCCAAAGGGCCGTCCAATATCAATACGTAAGTATTATAAAACAAAGTTCATCACTGCGTCTGTCTGTCTGTTCGCAATAATCTCAATAGCTACTGAACGGATTATCATGCGGTTTTCACCAATAGCCAGAGTGTTTATGAGGAGGGTTTAGGTGCATAATTCGTTAAGGTTTTGTGTAAATTGGATGAAATATGACGATGGTTGTTAAATATGTTCATATTTTATATTCGATGCAACAAACTGATGCAAATTTTGTAGGCATATATGTTCTACCCGTGCGAAGCCGGGGCGGGCTGCTAGTATATATATAAACTTATAGATTTACTTAAGTACTTCTTTAAGTAAATGAGCAAATACGTGTTGCAGGATTTTTGCAATGGGTTGGTAAAAAAGTCTGAATCAATATGGTTTTTCGGGTTTTATAAATATTAATCCCTATTTCCCTTAGTCACGCAATAACCTTAAAAATGGGTGTACGATTTGGCTTTTACTTCTTAGATGTCTTTTATGATAGAAAGTTTTATACAAAATAAAAGTTTTGAGTAAGTAAAAGAAGTCTTTAACGTGGGCGAAGCCGCGGGGCACTTCTAGTTACTTTAAATACATAAACATTAATTTTGCATCTTCCTTATTAAATCATTACGAATTCTCAATTTTAAAAATGTGTGTTATATTCATTTCTGTTAATGAATGAGTAATAAATGCAAGTTATTATATCAATTAGTTAAATTGATTGAAATAAATAAATAAAATCGACGTAATTTAAAAATCGAAATTGGTAACACACCACTAATTAAAATAATAAATGTTTGGACGGAGTATACTTTATATCACTAAATGGATTTTACATTTACTTACTCTTGATCTTTCAGGGAGAAAGCCTATTTAGAAGGTGGAATACACTTTGTTTCCACTCGAATATTGGTAGTGGATCTGCTGAAAAATAGAGTTCCCATCTCACATGTAACTGGTATTATTGTGCTCAGAGCTCATACAGTACTAGAGTCATGTCAGGAAGCATTTGCATTAAGGCTGTACAGGCAACAAAATAAGGTATAATTATTATATTTTACATACACTTATGACGGTATTCTAGACTGATACTTGAGCTCTGATTACCGAAAGAAATAGCAAAGGCTATTTTTCTGTGACAATACTCAAGCATTGAGCTTCAGCGATTTAATCTATCAAATGGCTTCACTCTATGCTAAGAGTAGATCTGTGAAACAAAGCTTGTGTATTGTTCTATAATACCATCCGGATGATCTTATAGAACAATACTCAAGAATTTATTCATAGATCTCCTCTTAACATAGATAAGTTAAATTGCAGCTAGTTGACCAATCAAATGGCTTCATTCTATGCTAAGATAATAGTAAATCAATGTTTGAAATATTTTTACAGAAATAGTACAGAAGTAATAGTATACGATCCCTCATACAACGACCTTCACTGAGCTGGTTAATGGATCAAACACATTTTTTATGTAATTTAATATATCAAAAAATATAATGCATATGGGTTGCCTAGCAAATTTCAGTCCAGGATATTAATAGTTATTTTTTTTTTTATATTTCACCGGTTTGGTTAATAGATAAGTTCTATACCAATCGAAAGTATGCAGCCCATAGTATATGCAAATGTTAGCTAGCGCATGGGATGGTTGGTAGGGACCTCTCAGTCGCACACATTCACTCGGAGCAAATTAAAAAATTAAATATTAAAATGCGGTAACCGATATTCAGGACTGCTTTTTCGCAGGCAACCCTATATCAGGGTGTTCGTAATGAAATAAACTTTATTAACCGACTTCAAAAAAAGGAGGAGGTTTCTCAATTCGACCGTGTTGTGACAGGAAAAAAATAGGCAACCTATCTAATGCATATACTATGGGGCTGCATACTTTCGATTGGTATAGAATTTATCTATTAACCAAACCGGTGAAATATTAAAAAAAAAAAAAAAATTATTTAAAAATATCCTGGACTGAAATTGGCTAGGCAACCCATATGCAATAAATTTTTTGATATATTAAATTACATATAATATCGTTTAAAAACTAAAAAAGAACCGACTTCAATGCCGCGCTATTCAATTTCAGTACCAGTTTTGAGATGTTTATCTCAATATCTCTGGAGATACTTACCATACCTCGATGAAATTACCATGGTACCACACTTGGGATATCTCCTTTCGAACAAAAAAAGAATAATCAAAATCGGTTCATAAACGACGAAGTTATCCGCGAACAAACATAAAAAAAAAAAAAAAAAAAAACGGTTGAATTGAGAAACCTCCTTTTTTTGAAGTCGGTTAAAAAAATGTGTTTTTATCGATTTTTTTTACTGGGTAGCTCTTTAAGTGCTTACCCAGAAGATACCTATTCACTCGCGATTTGAAGACCACCCATATTGTATTGTATTGTCCGATTATAAAATCTACTACACTTAGGCTGAGTTGCACCATCTTACTTTAACTGTAACTATAACTATTAACCGGGGTTTTTATATGGATTTTGACAGATTTTTGACGTTTTGTTATAGTTAAGTCAGATGGTGCAACTCAGCCTTACCGTTTGTTGGTGAAATATGGTTGTCTAATGTTTTAGGTAAGTACTTTTGTCTGATGAGTTTATTTGACAATTACAGGGCATGTCAGACATAAATCTTGATGTCTTAGGTTAATAGGTAAAAATCATGCATTGTAACGACACGAAAAAAATCTGGCTTCCCACATTTTTGCATACCCCAGAGTCTGTTATTATTGGTATTTAGTAGTCATCATGACAACAATATTCTAAAAATTTTCTTTTCTGATTCTGAAGTTTTGATAACCGCTAAAATTGTTTTTTTCAGACTGGCTTCATAAAAGCATTCTCTAACTCGCCAATATCTTTTACATTTGGGTACAACCAAGTGGAGAAAGTTATGAGAGCATTATTTGTGACTGAACTTTATCTTTGGCCAAGGTTAGTTATAGAAGAATATAATTATATATATATTTAAAATAAAAAAAACATGTTTTTTTATTCGTTAGTTAGTTATGCTATGAATTAGGTACTGTAAGGTACATGCCAAGCTTAGTGGAATGCTGCGAGAAAACTCGCGCACGCTGAATTTGTCTTGTTTCACTCGTGGCTTCGGCTGGCTTGACTAACTACCAATCTAACCAAGACATGTTGTCAATTCGCCGAGTTATGATGTGTTCGGTGCTAGCCACTTCACCGGTATAGTTGCGTTATGTGAATTAGACTAAAGTGAGTTGTCCTGCGCCTCGTCATATTGGTGTCTTCAATTTAAATGAAATAGTATATTTTGCATGAAATATGGTAGGTAAAAGTTGATGACAAATTTTAAAAATATGTTCGACACATTTCGGCAAAATCGGGCATGCAAAATTGTACAGCAGTATCAATTAATTAAGTATTCATATAAATCATTCCTTAGACCTCAGACAGGGCGTTTGAAAGTATAATTATTTTGATTATTTTTACATTAAAGTTATACTGATGAGCAAGATTCTATCCTAGATAGCATCGTCACTTAGAATTAAGTGACTATCTCTCACGGTCGAGTGTTTGTCTAACTATCAACAATAAAAAAACTTACTTATATATCTTCGTACATTGCAGTAACTCAAATATGATGTTGATGTTTCTTTGAAGTGTTACACGCTTTATATTTTTGTAAATTGTTACTCATCAAAATTCCATCGTACCGACGGGACTTGAACCTGCAACCTCTTGAATAAGATGTTCAGGTGCTTTGCCAATTAAGCCACAGTTCGATGTATCGTTACGGCGAAATTAGTGAATTGTATTTTTTTTACCCAATTATGTTAACGATCGAACTGTGGCTTAATTGGCAAAGCACCTGAACATGTTATTCAGGAGGTTGCGGGTTCAAGTCCCGTCGGTACGATGAAATTTTGGATTATTTTTAACAATTTATTGCAGTAACTGTTCGCTCCGCGCTCGCTTCTCTCACGTATCGCGTATCCCATTTTATCATACTATTCTCTCCCCTCCCCCCCCCCATCCCCCCAACTACCATTTATAAACAAAACCGTTAGTTACTCAAGTTGAAATACTTCACAGATTCCACGGCATCATAATAAAAAACCTGAAAGCTAGACAAGCGCAAGTAGAAGAGTTACATATACCTCTCGGCACAAACATGCTCCTCATACAGACCTGTCTCCTGGACATCATGAACTACACCGTCAAACAACTGAAGACTGTCAACAGGACCTTGGATATGCAGGTAAATAAATGGCTATGGATAAGGCGTAGTTCACGATGTTTTGAAAGGTCCTATCTCAGTCGGACACTATAGGTTTGTTGAGCTTCCATAAACGAGATACTAGAGCGTGCTAGGCTAGCAGTGTGGGAGCAGCGTCCTAGTTGCGCAACTGATGGTCAAGTGAGTGAAATGCAATATAGTTCCCATTCTAGGCCTAGCGTGCTTACCATCTTCGAACGCATCATCACTTACCAACAGGTGAGATAGTGGTCAAACGCTAGCCTATCAGATATAAAAAAAATTAAAAAATTGCTCTATATTGTACGTTTTAGTAGTTGCGCTACAAGCCGGTGTTAAGTTGCCGCTAGGTACCTTGCGCCGTCACTGGTGTCCAAATGAGATATAGCCCTAAAGATACATTCATGATAAGGCATGGTTTAATGCCCTCTGTTGAAGAGCTTAGGCATTTTTGGGATCATTTCCACAGAATAAATAATAGTACTTAGCATAATTGTCTGTAGGCTTAGATCTTAATTGTATACCTCACATGTGACCTCTGGGTGGCGCTATATTTAGCACCGTTTTTATACCACTAGTGGTAGTTTTAGACATTGGCTCTAACCACTTACCGGACAAAAATTTGTCGCCAATTGTCTCGCCGAATTCTGACATGATGTTTGATGCCAGCCACTGCCAGTATGCAAGACCATACTTTTGTATGGAAATATACCACCATAACAAACATCTCAACATCTGGTGAAATAGCGGTGAAGTTTTTTCTGTCAGAGATAAACTTTCAGGTCATTTGACACAATTAAATCAAAACGTCAATTTTCAAACTTGCTACTTTAAGAATCTCGCGTCTTTTTAGTTTTTTAAACAATAGGTATAATCGCAGTGTTGTACTTTTTAGGAGATAACAACAGAGAATTGCATTACAAAGAAGTTCCACAAGATATTACAATCGCAGCTAGACTGCGTGTGGCACCAACTGAGCACTAGGACGAAGGAGTACATACAGGACCTTAAGATATTAAGAAGTATGATTATGTAAGATTTATTACTCTCATGAATTTTGAAATAATCTTTAAGGTTTGCCGGTTCCCGGTAAGGACACAACTATTGAAATATTGGAGAAAGGAAACGATGCACGAACCTTTTAACTGTTTATTATAGTTAGACAAACTAATACATTTCGTTATTCTTTATATTATTTTTACATAGTAACGGCGACAGACCGAATACAATCAACATGCTATATTCAAAACTGACATATATAAAATATATTGTATTCAGCCAGAGGCTTCACACATTCAACCTCCAACACGCCCCCTTAATATATTACATACCCTTAAGTAATTTATTAATATATTTTAGAACCGACAAGTAGAAAAAAATTAACTATTAACCTAAACACAACTTTAAATGAACAACATAACAATACAACATTAAAGTATCAAAAACATAAATATCCGACTAGAAAATACTGTAAACCTCACTTATTCCTCCCCCTTAATAGAATAATTTTTTAATGAAAGTTTACCAATAAATTCCTTCAATTTCGGACCGTTTACAGATTTCGTCAAGATATCTGCTAACATTTTATCTGTTGGCATGTACTTAATTACTACTTGATTACTAAGTACACATTCACGAACAAAATGATACTTTATATCAATATGTTTTGTTCTGTTATGCATCATTTTATTTGCAGCAATCCTATGTGCCGACATGTTGTCGTTAAAAATGACTACTGTCTTATTCTTAACAGTTATCAAACTATCCAACAGGCCGCACAAATATACAGCTTCCTTAGCACCACAGGCTAAACCTACATATTCTGCTTCGGTACTGGAAAGCGAAACACACTGTTGTTTTCGACTCTCCCATGATATAACATTATTTCCAATTTTGAAAACAAACCCCGTAAAAGACTTTCTATCATAGGCTCCTCCCCAATCCGCATCAACGTAGCCACGTAAGTCCAAATCAATTGACTTTCGAAAACTAAGACAATGACTAGAAGTACCTTTCAAGTATCTTAATACGCGTTTCGCACATTTAAAATGAACTTCGTCGTAACACGAATTAAACTGAGAAAGTACACTTACAGCATGCGCAATATCTGGCCTTGTGTTTACCGATAAATAATTTAGACAACCTATCAAACTCTGATATGGCAGCGTACAATTAGAGTTTACTGCTTTTTCTAATTGAGTGGTGACTGGCTTAGCGTCAGTCATATTAAAATCGCTTAAAACATTTACAATGAACTGTTCTTGATCCAGGTAAATTACATCCTTACCCCTTCTCAATCTCATTCCTAAAACATGTCTAGCTGCGCCTAAATCTTTTACTTTAAACTTTTTAAGCAAAGCAGTTTTTAGTTTTTGTTTTTCAACCACCGAATTGCCGAAAACGAAAATATCATCAACATATATCACAACAACTAGTGTCGCATTGCCTTCTAGTTGTTTTTGATACAAACATGGTTCTATTTTAGATTGTTTGAATCCTAAACCTAACATCTCTCTGTCTAATTCGTTGAACCAAGCATTCGATGCTTGTTTCAACCCATACAACGATCGCTGAAGCTTACATACTTTAGTTTCCTTGCCTGGAACTATTGCCCCTTTTGGTTGAAGCATATAAATGTCGTCTTTTATCTTTCCATACAAGAAAGCAGTAGTAACATCCCATTGCTCTATAAACTAATCCTTTTCAGCCGCAAGTGAAAATAACAAACGTAAGGTCGAGCTTCGCACAACAGGAGAATAAGTTTCAGAATAATCTGTACCACGTACCTGTGTAAAACCTTTCGCTACTAATCTAGCCTTGTACTTGATTACCTTGCCATCGCTATCTTTCTTGATTTTGAAGATCCATTTGCATTGAATCGGCTTTTTATCAGCTGGTAGATCAACCAGCATCCAAGTATTGTTATCCTTCAATGATTGTAACTCTTCGTCTATCGCATTCTGCCACAAATCACTATCAGGCCTTGATAAAGCTTCTTCAATTGTTAATGGGTCTCCATCAATATTCGCTATAGCAACAGTACATCCATAATAATCTACTGGTCTGCGTTCTCTTACAGGATACCTTCTTTCTTCTTCTAATGGCTGCATAATATCATGTGAATTAATCACATCTGTAAGTCCTGATCCTGAGCTAGAATCTAAGTACTCATCCTCACTTTGTACTTCAGATATATTATTTAGCACGGGTTCTATTTGTTCCTGCTCAATTTGCATAGGAACAACTGTGTCTTGTACCACTTTTATGCTATTGGCTCCCGGAAAAACATCTTCTAAAAATTTTACATTTCTCGCAACTGTGATTGTACCCGTCTTCGGATCCATTAAACGGTAACCTTTCTGGTTATCTGGATATCCAATAAAAATCATAGGTTCAGTTTTCATATCAAGCTTGCGTCTTTTTTGTTTTGGTTTCAATGCGAAAGCCAAACAACCAAAAACTTTTAGATGACTCATATCAATCTCTTTTCCTGTCCAAAGCTTTTCTGGTACTTCATTACTGACAGCTTTCGTAGGACTTCTATTTTTCAAGTATACAACTGTACTTACAGCTTCTGCCCAATACTTTTTATTCAGGTCTGCTTCAGATAATAATGCTCTTGCTTTTTCTATTATCGTACGATTGGCCCTTTCTGCCACCCCATTCTGTTCTGGCGTATATGGCACCGTCTGCTGGTGTTTTATACCTGCTGACTTTAAAAATAATGTAAACCTTTGATTACAATATTCACCACCTCCATCTGATCTAAGACATTTAATTGTCTTATTTGTCTCATTTTCTACTTCCGCCTTATACTCACGGAATTTATCGAAAGTTTGACTTTTATTTTTAAGAAAATACACGTGCGTTTTGCGAGTGTAATCATCAATAAATAATAAAATATACCTTCAACCGCCGAATGAATATTCTTCAATAGGCCCACAAATATCCGTATGAACAATTTGCAAAACCTCTGATGCTCTCGTACCTTTGTTTTTAAAGGGACTCTTCGCCGTTTTCCCTTCAATACAGGGAACACATGGTTCAACTTTATCACTCATTTTAAATTCTATGCCGCTTACTAATGTTTTCAATTTATCCATATACTTTTTACCAAGATGAGCTAGCCTTCTATGCCAAAGATTTGTAATATTTTTATTTTCACTTGACAATGTCAAGTTGACGACAACCTCGTTTTCTTTTTCTTTTAATTTGAAAATTCCATCGACTTCTTGACATTTCGCAACTATACAGTTTTCCTTTTTAATAATACAACCTTCTTTATCAAAATTAATATTATAATTTTTCTTAGTCAAATCGCTCACCGAAATAAGATTCATAGATAAATCCGGAGCATGTAAAACATTCTTCAAAATAAATTGACTTTTTCCGACATTGGGTTCAGCATCACCACGTCCTGCTACTCGTAGCTTTTCCCCATTCGCTACTGTTATAGCCATACTATTTTCTGTTTTATACGACAACAGTTTACTTTTATCATGGGTCATATGATTTGAACAACCACTGTCGAGGTACCACTTGTCTCTGTCAATCGCATGCTTTGCAGACAGGCATGCATTCGCATTGCCCTTGCATTCTGATGCTTTGTGACCTTCCTTATGGCACTTAAAACATTTGTAAATAAACTTCTGCTTTCGATCATTGGTTTTGGTCTTAAATCTTGCAGTATTTGTATTTTTGGTCGCTAGAGCCAGTTCGGGATTTTCATTCATCTGACTCTGTCTGTTTCCTTCGTGTAATAACTTGGCTTTTATTTGCTCTAGCATGATTTCTTGCCCACTGTTATCTACAGCCATGATGAGAGGGCTGTACTCAGTCGTTAAACCACCCAGCAAAATCGATATGATCCAATCATCGCTTATCTTGGAGTCTATATCTGCCAATTGTTGCGCAAGGAATATAACCTTCGAAATGTACACTTGCATAGACTGGAAGTTTTCTAATTTGCAATTCCACAAATCTCGTTGAAGACGTATTCTTCTGCCCCAACTCTTGTCATCATATACTTTTTGCAAATTATTCCATGCCTCTCTTGCAGTCTTAACATTGTAAACATGCGTAAAGCATTCAGGTTCGAGCAGCAAGCAAATTGTAGGTCTAGCCTTTCTGTCTACATCTTTGTCTCCATCACAAATGTCATCTTTCTCGACAATATGCCACCAATTTTTGTTTTCTAAATAATTTTTCACTAGAAACTTCCAATTAGGGTAATCACTCGTACCTTTTAGCTTAGGTATTCCTGTAAAGCCTGTCGAGTTTTCTTCTGACATTTTCAGAAAATAAAATCACCAGAAATCACCACAATTCTCCATAAACGTTATTCTGGGCCCATAACCTATTGAAATATTGGAGAAAGGAAACGATGCACGAACCTTTTAACTGTTTATTATAGTTAGACAAACTAATACATTTCGTTATTCTTTATATTATTTTTACATAGCAACGGCGACAGACCGAATACAATCAACATGCTATATTCAAAACTGACATATATAAAATATATTGTATTCAGCCAGAGGCTTCACACATTCAACCTCCAACAATAACGTGACAAGGGCGTGACGCAAAATTGTTGCGCATCGGCTCTGCCACGTATAACGACAGCGCGGGAAGCAAACTCTCACTGAAGGACAAATCAGTCTCGCGAGGGCACCCGTTGTTTGATGTGACCTAAAATCGACTTCTACTCATCTAAATGTCAGACGTTTAGATCGGTGCTGGGAGTTATACTATAAAATATTAATTATTCAGTTACTTTTCAGTCGCAGAAGTCAGTTTTATTTAGGTCTATTTGGCGGTACGAGGTTAGTGAGGAGTGGGGGTGCCCGTGTGCTGCTGTGATTGGTTCGCCTCAGTGGGAGTTTGCTTGTCACGCTGTCATCACGTGACAGAACTGTTGCGCAAAAACATTCCTATCGCCTGCCGGGATGTACTACACAACATACACGTCTAACCACAACCAAGAGCCGAACACGCGTTAATTTTAAGTATTGTAGGTATGTAATTATTATTTTTTGTTGCAGAAACCTCATTCATGACGATGCAGTATCGTTCTACGCGTTAGTAAGCAAATACAGAACGCCTGAATATGCTAAAGTTAACTCGGGCTGGATCCTGCTAGAATCGGCTGAACAACTATTCCGTATCGCTAAATCTAGAGTTTTTAATCCCAAGAATGGTACGTGGCTTTTATTTTTGAATGAGGTCAAAAAGGAGAAGATACTTAGTTTGTGTATGTAGGTATTCCTTTTTAACAACGTACTCCACGAAAAAGGAGGAGGTTCTCAATTCCTCAGAATCTTTATTTTATGTATGTTCACCGGTTACTTGAAGACGCCTGAACCACGGTAATATTATAATACAGTATTGTGACTCGGCCCTGTCCTTGAGATCAAAAGAGTAGCTGCGCGGTACGTACACGCTCGATATGGCTGCCCGCCTACAGTATTTTAATTTAATTGAGCTACTTGATCTTTCTAGTTTATTGTGTTTGTAATAAGTATTATATTTTTTATTTAATAAAATGAAATTCGTTGTGAAAATATAACAATACATATTTTATATAGATAGATAGATAAACTCTTTATTTGCACACCAAAAGAATAGAAACAATTTAAACAAAATATACTCTAAACTTATAACTATAGTTATGCAAAGGGCGGTCTTATCGCTTAGAGCGATTTCTTCCAGACAACCCAATAGTAAAAAAGAAAACGAGACTGTGACGGACGGTGGTGTATCAATATTGAAATAAAATCAATAAATATGCTTACAAACATAAAAAAACAAATGTCATACTATACATTACACATAAATACACATACATACATAATATATATATATATATATTATGTACTGTGTACGTATATTATATATATATATATATATATATGTATATAATATACGTACACAGTACATAATATATATATATATATATATTCATATATACATACATACATACCTATCTTTAAAAATTAAATAATATATATCATACATATAATAATAAAATACACTGTAGCATAGCAATACAATGATTGAGACTACCAATTATTAACATAACACAATATACCTAGCAATTTAGTGGAGACTGGCAAGATAGTGTTTATATAGTCGTTCCTTAAAGGTCTGAGGAGATGGAGATTGTCTGATTTCGACTGGTAAATCGTTCCAAAGGCGTGCAGCCTGTACCGAAAACGATTTATCGAGAAAAGATGTTGAATGAGTAGGTATTTGTAACGTTAGATTTTCTAATGACCTCAACGTTAATGAGTGCTGTGAATGTAAATATTCAAAGCGATCTTTAACGGCGAAGTCGAATAGGAAGCCACTTGAGCTTATGTCGAAAATACGAGACGTGGTCATATTTGCGTAAGCCAAATATGAACCTTATGCAAAAATTCTGAAGCCGCTCAAGTTTGTTTAGCTGGTCCTCCGTTAAATCTAGATAGCTGGCATCGGCGTAATCAAGAATAGGAAGCAGAAGAGATTGTGCTAACGCAACTTTGGTAGCAGTCGGGAGAAAATTCTGGAGGCGTTTCAAGGCGCCCGCAGAAGCGAACATTTTGCGCCTAACGGCTTCTAATTGTGGACCCCATGACAATGTCTGATCAAATATAAGACCAAGGTTTTTCACTTGCGTACTGTAAGGAATTATGACACCATCAAAAATAACTGTAGGAAGGTTATTACGATCTAGTTTGGATAACATGCGAGAGCTACCTACAATCATTATTTGGGTCTTGGTAGGATTAACTGTTAGACCGAAATCCTTACTCCACGCAGCAATACGGCTCAAATTGTCGTTAACTATTTGAATACAGTCAACCAAGTGATCAGGGGATGCCTGTGAATATATTTGTAGGTCGTCAGCGTAAAGGTGGTAGGGAGAAGAGAGATTAGATGAGATAGAATTTATAAAGGTTGAAAAAAGTAAAGGAGATAGAACGCCGCCCTGTGGGACGCCAGCTGTAATGTTACTCCATGAAGAGAAAGAATCTTCAATGCGAACTCTCTGCCGACGCCCAAACAGGTAAGTACGAAAAAAGTCAATTACGGAAGGAGATAGGTTAATAGAGCGTAGCAGCTCTAATAAAATGTCGAAATCGACGGCATTAAACGCATTGCTAAAATCAAGGAGAGCAAGCATAGTCAGCTTACCATGTTCCATACCAGCACGAATATCATCTATGATTTTGATCAAGGCAGTAACTGTGCTATGCCCAGAACGGAATCTAGACTGGAACGGGTTAAAGAGACAATTTCTATTAAGAAATACGCTTAGTTGGTGATGCACAAGCCGTTCCAGTACTTTGGAGAGGAAGGGGAGGATGGATATGGGACGGTAATCAGAGTGAGATTTGGGATTAGGTTATATACTTACATATCTAACTCAAAAAGTAAATTACAATGTAAATCTTATTAGATAGGTGCCATTTATTACTCTCTTAATAATTTCAGAATGCTATTTCGTCGAATTCTATAATATATATAAGTAGCTCCAGTACATAAGTAAGTAGATAGTCTGGCCTAGGAAACTACCTAAACACTGTTCTATTTTTAACGCGAACATAGACTATAGGTCACTCGTGTGAAGTCATGTGTAACTTTTTTCACCCTATCCATTTATTTATTTGTTAATCCAGTAGTGGAAAAAGCGAAATTCCACCTTAAAAAAAACTACATACTAGTAAGTATATAAAAAATATTTTATACTCTTACCGTTCGGAGCTTTCAGGTAATTTGTAAAATGTTTTCTCTGGGTGCGTTATTGAAGAAGTCAAGCACCACAAGCACAAACATAAACAGCACATTATAGTCTATAATTCCTCTGTACCATATTAAGTATACAGTGTGGAAATTAAACTCAGGCCCTGGAGGGAAACTACTTTAAATCTTTAAGCTAGCTCATTTTACTTAAAGGAGACATTCCTTTATTTTTGAAAAGAAACAAATCTGCATTAAAACATTTTTTTAAACTCGCTTGCTTCGCCCGGGACTCGAACCAACTAAAATTAAAAAAAATAAACTCTTTATTTTAATATACTAATCGGTAGTATTAATATTCAGGATAAAGTTTCTCTAACAAACATTAGGTCTTAAAAATAAAAATAATCGTTAAATCTAACATCAACTTTATTTTACTATCAATTTTGTAACACTCAAATTATTTAACTGATAAATTGTTCGAAATGAACCCCGTCGTTCCGGCTACACAACATTAGTCGCCGTTGAAATTAATTTCTTGTAGCCTTCAGCAAAGTGTTGTGGTGTATGCCCCTGATAACATTTTCTATCGCAATCCTTAGCTCTTGAACGGTTTCATAGCAAGTTTCATAAACAAAATTTTTTACATGACCCCATAAAAAGAAGTCCATGGGCGTCAGGTCTGGACTTCTTGCAGGCCATCTAATCGTCCCGTTTGTACCTATCCAGGCATTGACATTTTCATTAAGGTATGCCCTGGCAATTCTGCTGTTGTGGGCAGGTGCACCATCTTGTTGAAAAATGATATTATTTCGTTCCTCTTCTGGCAGAAGGTTTAATTGATTTTGTAAAAGCTCCAATATTTCAATGTATTTTGCTGCATTCAGATGTCCTTCGTAAATGTGCATCAAAACAACCATGTTACTTTTGATTCCACACCAAACATTAAACGAAAATCTGACCTGATTGTTCGTTTCACGGACACGGAATGGATTTTGACGAGACCAATAATGATTGTTATGTCTGTTATACATTCCATTATTACTAAAATTTGTTTCGTCAGACCATACAATACAGTCCAAGAAATTTGGGTTGCGGGCTATTTCTGTTTGAATATTTTCACAAAACTGTAATCTCCTGTCACTATCTCCGGGATGTAGTTTCTGCACCAATCGCCCATCACGATAACATTTGTATTTGTATTTTTTCAGAACTTTAAGTATACTAGTATGGTTGATGCCTATCTCTTGAGCAGCTTCCCTGCTTGAAGCCTGCGGGTAACACTCGAAGTATGTCAAAATGTTTAACTCAACATCGCTATAGTCCAAATTTTGTTGCTGTTGGCGTCCAGTCTTCTTTTTAAAACTTCCAACGGTCAGTAAATTATTCACAATTCGAGACAAAACTTTTCTAGATGGTAGTTCTCTGTCTGGATACTTCTCGCGATACCACTGCAGAGCTAAATCGTAGCTCTTGTTGCAAACAAAGTAAGCTTCTAATAACTCGAATTGTTCTTGATACGCCATTATTAGATAATTTAATTACGTAAGAAAACACTACTTAAATAAAATCTGTTGATAAAAATCGTTCGAATTTTAAAATTATTGTCCCGCCTTGCAAACAAAGTCAAACGTTCCATTTTTAAACTTCTCCACTGAACGCCTCGGATCATGTAAGAAGGAAATGTGCATAGAGGTATTACCACCATTGAACAATTTTCTTATCGAAGATTTCAACAAGGTACTTAACGATAAATTAGCAAGCGTGTACTTCATACGAAGTCTTTGAGTGTTGGAGAGATAACAGAACTGTTACGTGTCTTTTACTTGTTAAAAGTGAACAGTAACCAAACATTTTTTAGAGAAACTTTATCCTGAATATTAATACTACCGATTAGTATAATAAAATAAAGAGTGTTTATTTTTTTTAATTTTAGTTGGTTCGAGTCCCGGGCGAAGCAAGCGAGTTTAAAAAAATCTTTTAATGCAGATTTGTTTCTTTTCAAATATAAAGGAATGTCTCCTTTAAGTAAAATGAGCTAGCTTAAGGATTTAAAGTAGTTTCCCTCCAGGGCCTGAGTTTAATTTCCACACTGTATATTCTCAATCAATCAAATATTCACAATTTGCACGCTAACTACTTAAACCGTCATTACACGACCGTACCTTCACACGGTTCGTTCGTCACTGCGGCCGACTGCGGCGCAACCACATTTATCTTGAGCTGTGTACCGAGTGTGTACCGAACTCAAGGCGCGTAGGCATGACGCGTGTTCCGAGCGTTAGTATGGAGTCACAATACTGTTTATTATATTACCGTGCCTGAACCAATTTGGAAAATTCTTGTTTTGTTTGAAAGCGTATACTTTCCAGGTGATCCCATTTATATTTTATCGAGATATTCTCAGTATCTCTACAGTATCTCTAGAGATATGACACCTCAAACTTGGTACTGAAAACTACTAGCGTGACGTTTGAAGTCGGTTCTTTTAGTTTTTTAAAAGATCTTAAATTATTATTTGATCAGGTACACATACATTTTTGTCTCAAATATACAATACATACATATTTCTTATTTGAATTTCTAGAATTCGATCCAGAACCTGCTCCAAAATGGAAATGCCTAAACGATTTACTTACAAAAGAAATACCAGAGGAAGTGCGAAAGAAAAAGGACGGGACACTGACCAACACAAAAATACTTATCTTGTGCTTAGATAATAAGACCTGTTCACAGTTAAACCACTATTTAACTATGGGTGCGAACAAATATCTATTTTACACAGCTTTTAGAAAAGACGTAACAATAAATGCTGTGTCCACGAAGTATACCAAACTAAAAGATACGATACCTTTAGACAAGGAAAAGGTACCGAAAGACAAAGGCAAAGATAAACAGACGGATAAAAGTGATACAACCGATGATTCGAAAGTCCTCGAAGATACAGATGAAGAATTTGATTTGGATGAAGCGAATAAATCTAATTATGTGCTGACGTTGACGCAAATAACTCAGAGTACATCGAAGAGCTCTAAAAAGGCATCGGCAAATGATGATAGTCTATTCGAACCTTTGTCGCAAGTAAGTAATAGATAAAAATATGTATAAATTTAATTCAGATCAAAAAGTCACTTAAATAATTAGTCACGTCATTATCAGCCCCTCATAGGCTGTCCACTGCTGGACATAGGCCTCTTCCTTTAATTAGTAATTAAATAAATTACCTGTAATTATGCAAGAATTTTTATTAAAATTATAATTAAGTTTCAGTAGCAAGTTTGAGACGTATATTGTCATATATCTGGAGATACTTATCAGATCTCGATGAAATTACAATGGTACCACCTCGGAAATGTACCCTACCGATTAAAAAAAGACTCATTCGAATCGGTTCACAATTGACGGAGTAATCGCGTAACATACAAAAAATAAAATAAAAAAACATACAGACGAATTGATATCCTCCTTCTTTTTGGAAGGTGGTGCGGTTGAAAATAACTGTCACATCACAAATTCTGTCAACAGATAGAAAACCTCGACCTATCTCAGATCGAGTCAGAAAAGCCTGTGATATGCATACAAACATTCAAAGAAAACGGATGTAACTTTTCACTGGAGCGTACATTAGAGGCCCTTCGTCCGCAATACATAGTGTTGTATCACGCAGACGCCGCGGCGGTGAGGCAAATAGAACTTTTCGAATGTAGGAAGAGTCCAGAGGAACCAGTCTGTAAAGTTTACTTCATGATACATGATAAGACGGTGGAAGAACAAGCCTATCTCACCTCGCTGAGGAGAGAGAAGCAAGCATTCGAAATGCTCATACAGACTAAAAGTGTAAGTTACATTTTTGTCTATTTTTGTCGTGATTAGCAAATTATTCTAGCCTTATCCAAAGAATAATTAATATGCCTTATCGAGGAGATGAGACGCTACGTGGGTATTGCGTGTAGAACGCTCGGATTATAAGTTAATTCTCTTTGGCATGTTTTCTTTCCCATTTTTGCACACGTAACGTAAGAAGCTCGACGTCTAATAAGGTCATATTTCACTCGTCAAGACTTTGTTGTACATGGGATCTCTATTGATTTTAACCTTGTTGAGCCTGATAGAAAACGGCGGTACTGACTTATAGTCCGTACGCACCAAGCTGTGTTTGACTACATCTAAAATTATATCGAAGTTGACATAGTTTTCAAAATATCCTAAGACTTGAATAGATTAAAGTAACTTGTTCATAGCTTTGACTTATCTCGGTTAAAAACTTAACGAATCAAAGCTCAGAATAATGACTATCATTATCAGCATATTTAAAAAGTCGTTAAGGTTTGGTTTCATGACCAAGTACCTAAGTGCGTAATTATCTTGTCAGGGCACAGAATAATGAATAGTTGGTCAGGGTCCTAACGATGTCCGATATGAGACATCTGTATTCAAAATGTTTGATAAATAAATTCATGATATTTTATTTCCTACGCAATGCTTCCAGGTAATGGTAATCCCTTCGTACCAGGACGGTAGAACTGATGAGTACTTCAACATGAACGTGGAACATGAACCCGAAGATGTCGATACTAGGAAAGCAGGTACCGAGTTATGAGATACAATCATTTAAGATCGTTTAAAAAGCTAAAATAACCGACTTGAAATGCCGCGCTAGACATTATCGGTACCAAGTTTGAGGTGTTCATCTCCATATCTCTGGGGATACTGATCAGATCTCGGTAAGACGTGAATACGAATCCCACCTGAGAAGTATACCCTTTCAAAGAAAAGAAGAAATTGCGTCGTAAGGCTCCGCTTTACTGCATATTGAATTTGGCTGGTTCCAGAAGAAGTTCTAGTGAGAAGCTCGGCTAAGCTCGGACGCCGTTGATGAAGTAAACTATAGATTTTTTATCTGCATCGACTGCTACAGTACAGTACATACAATCCTGGGCTATCCAACAGTTTTATCCTGGATTGCGATATTCTGAATGTTTATAGATTGACAACGACCTTGCCTGATAATAAGTGAAGTAGTAGTTGTAGTTTGCATGGCGGTAGGACACTGTCTAATGTCCGGCTGGCCAGCAAGTTGGAAAATCTGTCGCCAAACATCTAATGTGTTTCGGTAGCTATCCTTGAGAGCCGCCGAACCAGTTATTCTAGGCCTAGCGTGCTATACTATCCTCGACCGCCTCGTTACTTGACAATAACGTAATATTTTATTTTAGTGTACTTTATTTTTTTAAATTATTATTCTAAATGTTAATTTATTAATGTTATTTGAACATAATTATGGACAATGTATGGACAAGATATTTTGATTCACCTGACATAAATATTTGGCTGTGTGTCTCCCTTTATCAATAAATGAATTTCTATTTCTAATAGGAGATAGTGGCTAACCGTAAGATAAATAACTGTCTAAAACTTTATCAGAAACCGGTGAAACTAGCCCTAATTTAGAAAGATACATTACAAAATTACAAAATTAAAATACATTTACTTTTCACTAATATTATAAATGCGACATTTTACGTTGTTTTATGACGAAGTAAGTGCATCTGCTTCCTGGTTCTAACATTGCCGAAAATATCGTTTGCGCGATGCAGGATCGCATAACATTTAGGCAATATTTACGAGGAGAACGATGCAATTTACTCTAGCGCCATCTAGATGCTTTCATGTTAAGATAAGATAATCAATCATCATAAACGATCTTCGAGCATTTACCAAAGGAGATGTTAACGCAAGGCGTACCCCTCTGCTGGCCATATAGCCATTTTTGGCCATATAAGCGTGCGTAACTACTCTGTATTTTTAATACTGTGTACGTGTTTCAAGCTAGTGTGCAGGATCGTTAAAGTGAGTGATTTGTGTGTGTGCAATGCGTGTTTACCTCGTCCCCCGTAAGTATCGGCAGAAAAAAATGTTTGCGGATTACAACGTTAACATCTCCATTGGTAAATGCTCGAAGTAAACGATGGATGATGGTTTTTTTATGCTAAATAGACAAGCAATTTACCACCATCTCACCTGATGTTATACGAAGATGTGGTTCAAGATGTAGCACGCTTGCCTAGAAGATTCACTTGCGACTTGAAAAGGCCCATGCAAGCTTATACCTGCCTGCACCAGTATAAGATTGAATTAGCTTGAAAACTGGATTGTTTTTAGGAGGCCAAAACGTAACAAAAGAGAAGCCTCAAGTGATCGTCGACATGCGTGAATTCCGCTCGGACTTGCCGGCATTACTGCACAAGAAAGGGATCGATATTGAACCTGTCACTATAGCGGTAGGTACAACTGACATGCTAATTGAATGTGTAGCAGATTGCATGACACTATTGAAAACTCTTTACATGCGAATAATTTTTAAAATTCAACTTGTCAGTCGAGTTTAAGGGAAGCTATTGGCGAGAAATTTAAAAAGAAACAGGAGGAGCGTATGCTCTGTAGTGACTAAAAATAAGCTGCAATTTTGTTATTTTATCTTAATATTATATTATAGCTATATTAGAATTTAGTATTTACTACAGTTTACCCATAAATTAACAAACGCAAACAAAGGGGAGTTTAAAATAAAAATATGTTAGGTCCTGGAGACTCAACTCGATAGCCTTCAAAATGAACGCAATGGTCTGATACTATCATACTGGTTAAATGAGACAAATGTCATTTTATCTGTTCAGTTGTTGCCAATTGATGTCCATACTATCATGGACATCAATCGGACTCCATACTACGCTTTCATTCCTTACATTTGTCATTTTCGACGACCTTTGCTAAATATTTTCGCTAAAAAGAATAAAGACCTGCTTTGACACTTTTGACAGTGACATCTCAGAAAGTTTCTAGCGTCCTAGCGACTGTAGTCTATACAGAGCACCAAGTTATAAGTTGGTGTTTGGTTTGCCACACGAACAAATTGTGACAGCTGTACATAGTTGGAAAGTGCTTAACAAATTAAAATTGAATGGCGACTGAACCCTTAGTACGAGTTTTCATACCAAACTCGATATTGTATATCGAACAAATTTTGTATGAAAAACAGTACAGCGCCTCTAGTGGTTTTCACACTTCACTAAATTTAGACCAATCAGGGAGCCAGAATAAGTCGAAAACTATGTGAGTATAAGTATAAGTATGAGAATAGTACGTTTACGATTTAAACTCGTATTAAGGATACAGAAGTACAGATGTTTGTATTCGCAACATTCAAGGATATTATGAAAGTTTTCAGTAGTAAAAAGCGCCGCCACTGGAACGCCAACTTATGCTTGACGGTCTGTATATTCATATTTTTTGCTTATTAACTTTTCAGATCGGCGACTACATCTTAACCCCAGACATCTGCGTGGAGAGGAAATCTATATCAGATCTGATTGGTTCGCTGAACTCCGGCCGACTTTACACTCAATGTACACAAATGTGTCGCAACTATAGCCGGCCTATACTACTCATCGAGTTCGACCAGAACAAACCTTTCAATTTACAGGTTTGTTTGAATATTTTTTACTAGCTGTCTCAGCTATTTGCAGTTTCACGACACGCAATAATTAGTCCTAACGTCCTCCACTGGGGGACGTTGGGAATATACTCACTATTTCATCTAAGACCCAGATACAACTCAGGCGAGATAAGTCAAGAGCCTTGTCTTGAACATAAAAATCCTTTATAAAGTTCGTTTAACTGCAGGGTCACTTCATGATATCCACGGACATATCAGGCGCAGACATCCAACAGAAGCTGCAACTCCTCACCATTCACTTCCCGCGCCTCAAGCTGGTGTGGTCTCCGAGTCCATACGCCACAGCAGAACTCTTCTATGAACTCAAGGTAACTTGTCTATACTCACTTATTCAGTTCACCTGCATTTAATTGTCTTAAGGTTTTGTGGTTGGTACCATATACTTTTTATCAAGATCATGTAGTCTACATGATCTTTATCTTTATATGTAGCGTTATAAATACCCTCAAATAGAAACAGACACTCGCAAAAAGCATTGTTGATTAAGTTATTTTAAAACTTCAAACGATATTATTATTTGACGGAAACTGGAAAGTTCATGAGATAGTTCTATATTGAAAACACAAAGACATTTCTGTGACATATTATTATGTAGCAAAAAGAAATGCTATAGTCCGGCAATCTCGTGCGCGACCTTCCTGCGGAGTGACAGACGGTGGCGGGGACGAGGTAGCGGTAGTAACTGTTTTATAATCTGTGACACGGCTACACACGCTTCCCTTCCCCGTTCCACCATCCGCTACCCGCTGACATCTTGGGTACCTCGTCCCCGCCATCGTCTGACACATCGCGGGGCGGTCGCGCACGAGATTGCCGGACTATAGTAATCTACATCTACAAGGTCTTATTATCTCGATTTATTTTTTTCAGCAAGGTAGAAAGAATCCAAACGTAGCGGAAGCATTGGCCCTGAGTGGCGACAATACAGCGGACGATATGAATTACGAGAGGTACAACATATTGGTACACGACTTTGTACAAAAACTGCCCGGCGTCACTTCCAAGAATATCGCCAGGATTCTGAACAAAGGCGTGTCCTTGGATCATTTAGTTACGTTGACTCAGGTAGAATTTTAAAAATGTTTAAAGCCAGTTTCACCGGTTCCTGGTAGCGCTAAAATGAAGAAATCTGACAGATTTTTGACAGCTTTTATATGGCGTCATGTGTTAGATAACCGTAACGCATTATCAAGAACCAGTAAAACTGGCCCTTAGTGTTAAGAAAATATGAAGAAACGTTTTTGAATTATTATTTTTAACAGACTTCAAATTAATAATATTCAAAAGGGAAGAAGTTCTCAAATCGTCGGAATTTTTATGTATGTTCACCGATTACTCGAAGACGCCTGAACCGATTTGGAAAATTATTTTTTTGTTTTGAGGGGTATGGCCTTCCCAGGTCCCATTTAAGTTTAATCGAGATCTGATGAATACCTCCAGAGATATGCAGATAAAAACCTCAAATTTAGTACTAAAAATGACTAGCGTCACATTTGAAGTCCGTTCTTTAAATTTTTTAAACGATCTTAAATTATTTAATTACTATAAAATAACTGCACTTACAGGAAGAATTAACAAACATGATTGAAAACAAAAACGAAGCTGAAACATTATACTCAATATTACATGTAAGAGCACAACCTCCAGATGCGGCCAAAAAGGAAGAAAAACCATTCGCTAAAAAGAGATTCATTAGTAAGTTTAGAAATAAAAAATAACGCATTATTATGTATAAGAATATTTATTGTTATCGAATATTAAACATAAAACTGCAAACTATACAGAAATCAATAAATAATGTTATTTGTCTAAATATAGAGTTTCATTATAAATTATAATATAATCTATGTGTGGGGAACCCTAAGCACAGCGGTGGAGCAGTGGACTGTATTTCTTCGGGAGATGAGGCCTTCGGATTCCCACACTTATACTGTGAAGCTTTGGAGCTGGGATTTAAACACGTCTTCAAGTCTTGAAACGCTAATTTATTCTTTCTTCACAATCTTCTTATAGCTACTGAGCTATTCACTAGGCACTATCACTATTTACTATTCTTCCTAGTTTTCCTTTCTTCTTTCTTCTAGAGCCGCCGTTGGTGAACTGAACAATTTGGCACGGTAGCGACGCTCTATTTATATTGTTGTTGGTACTTGCAAAAGAGCGAGAGGTCGATAGTCTGGGAACGCCCGCACTCTGTCTCGCGGGGCGTGTCCTTGTGTGGGCGCACGCACGAGATGCCGACTTTTCGGAGATATACTCTCCCGAGATGCTATTTAGTCGAGCGCTAACCATCAGAGAGTGCGGAGCTCTCCCAGACCTATGCTATTTGCAAGTACCAACCCTATTCCTAAACCTAACCTGGTCTAGGTTGACTATCTGTTATATCTGTCTATTAAAGCCGAACATGCTTTATTTTTATCTAGTACCTATCTACTCAGGTTGTACGAATGACCTGTCTGTAGTCCTATAAGACCTATTACACTGTTACAAACCTTATACAAGTTATATTCCTATGTTCTAATAAGAATCTAACAAAATCTATCTATAATAAGGCTGTTTACGAATGCGATACAATTACAAACTATATGTCTATCTATACGAAGCTATAACGAAATGCGAACTCTATACATGGCAAAGTACCCTACCTATCCTAGAGTACTAAGCAAAAACTTATCTTTATTATATACAACTTATAACTAACTATACATAGTGCGTTCATATTGTCGGTGTACGTCGTTGTCCGGAACACTATGAGTAAAAGATGTAAGTTACCTAACTATTAATTTTTTATGCTATACTGAATAAATAATACTTAAAAAGTTACCATGGATGGAAACTAATTCACTGTGTCACGAGAAAGATAATTTATAATATTGTTGTATGCATAAAGTTGTTGTAGTTAAAAGTGCCTTTCCATTTAATTCTCTTAACACTGAGTTAATTAGTTAATAGATATCAGCTGTATCATTAGCTACACTAAGGGCCAGTGTCATCGGTTCCTTATAATGTGTTAGATAGTTATCTGAAACATGACTGCCATATAAAAGCTGTCAAAAATCTGTCAGATTTCTTGATATTAGCGCTATCAGGAACCCGTGCAACTGGCCCTCCCTAAATTATTGTTAAATCTTCCAGTTAATTCTGATAAAAACTAAAAAGTGACGTCACTTATAATTTAAGGTGGATAAAATATAGTAAATGTTAGTCTAACTATCAGTATTAGTCCAGTCAAAATAGACATTACAGTTTGCATTAATTGCCAACAAGCTGGATTTTTGTGCAGGCCTTGAATACGTCATTACAAATGATATGTCAAAAGTCCCCATCGATCCCGCTTGTGCGTTGTTTTTTATTCGAGGTCAAAGGTCACAAATTTTGCGTTTTTCGCGATTTTCAGAAAAACGGTAAGTTTTATCATAAAAGTACCTTTGATAAAATTGTAGATCATAAAATTATCTATAAAAATTTTTTCAATACTTTTTTTTCTACGAGCCACCGTTTCTGAGATATAACGGTTCAAAAAGTTATAAAAGTTGTTATCGTCATAATATGCATGAGTACGCCACGTATATATGATGTATGATATATAATGTATGATTTTCGCAACTACAAAAAAAACTTTGTTTTCCATAGTGTTTGTATGAAAAACCAAGTTATATTTGCGGTTGCTATATCTCAAAAACTGCTGACTGTATCTCGTTCAAACCAATTTTCGTTGAAAGTTTTTATTGAGATCTACATAATATATTTTTTCTAGATTTTTCATTCCCTTACTTTAAAAGTTAAAGGGCGGAGGGGGACACACATTATAAAACTTTAGACGCGCCTATCTTTTAAATGATTGACTTTGAGAAAAAATAATTTTAGGAACCTCAATGTCATTTTAAAGACCTATCCATAGACGTATTTACGACCCCACACGCATCGGTGTGAACAATTTTTTTTTGTTTCAGTTCCATGTATGGGATGCCCCCCCCCTTATATCTCAGAAACGGTGGCTCGTAGAAAAAAAAAGTATTGATACAATTTTTATAGATAATTTTATGGTTTACAATTTTGTCTATGGTACTTTTATGATAAAACTTACCGTTTTTCTGAAAATGTGACCTTTGACCTCGAATAAAAAACAACGCACAAGCGGGATCGATGGGGACTTTTGACATTCATTTGTAATGACGCATCCAAGGCCTGCACAAAAATCTAGTTTGTTGGGAATTAATGCAAACTGGAATCATAATTTAGTCTATTTTGACTGGATTAAATACTTAGGGTCATTATTATACTTCAAATATAAATTTAAATCCTCTTTCGTCATAGATTAATTATCTTTCGTGGTAAGGCGGCTCTATGTAGTTTTTGTCACTGGTTTCCGGTAGGTGTCCTAGTCATATATAGGACTCGTATCGCTACGAAACAAAGTGTACTGTTGAACTGTTATGTCATCCAACCCACTGTGGAAAGAAATCTACACATCTTTGTTACCTAATATAATCGCTATTGATATGCGGCGCTGAGACCTAACACCTTTGTTAAACGTTAGATGGCGTTATAAGAAACAAAATGTTTATTAATTATTTTATTTTTTGCTGACGAAAAATGAGTGAGCGAGTCGTTAAACATTTTAGTTTAAATTAAGATGCGCTGTTCGATAATTTCATACAAGTTGTCACGTTTACTATACGAACAAGAAACTGTGCTAGCCCCCACTGCTAAGGTTGCTGCTAAATATTTGGTACGCGCGTACATTTTACTTTAGTCTGAGGCGCGTACTATGTAACCTGAGCAACAATACACTTAAATCGGGCCGTTATAGTTTAAGTTGCTTAAAACAAATAAGCCCTCAATAAAATATTCCTACAAGTTTTTTTACTGTTGAGTTTTGTAAGTAATATTTATTAAAAGAATAGTTACAATAAAAAGTGCAACAATACTTAGGTATAAATTCTAATTAATAATACACCGAAGTAGTATATTTGTATAATATATTTTATGAGCCAGTATAAAATAGATAATTTTCAAATAGAAAACTTTCTTAGATGCCAAGATATAGATAGGTACTTGAAATTTATTTAGTTAACGCCAGCCACCTAGAACAAATTATAATACAAAATTATTTTACAATATGAATAACTCAAATATAAAAAGAACTGACAAATGTGAGAGTACGTTAAGATTAATTTAAATGTTTGAGGTTCAAATCGTCGATAAATTAAATAGCTTGCCATAATGGCCATACATACGTCTATATTATTATCATTATGTGCATCATCATTATACTCGGCACGCGACCAGCACCGCCTCGTCGTTCGGCGTTTACTCATTATCGATAGCTGTTCCACGAATATAAGCCGCGTGGTCAACCGTAAATAAACGTCGCGCGGTGATGCATGCTTGATTAAGAATAAAATAAAACACACAACACTGACACCTGCACTCCCGGACAGCACGCGGTCAACGCAAAGCTAGCGTGCGTGGGGTGTCATCGAGTGGTCCACTAGTCGTCCGGGCGTGGACAGCTTGCTATCGAGGCGATTTGGTGAAGACAGCGTTGACAGTAGTGAGCGCATAACAATGGAAGTTCATTACAAGAATAATGAGCGCACAAGGCGAGGCGGTGCGAGTCGAGAGTGGGTGTTATTAGGTATAACATTTATCATGAAAAGTTGTTTCCGAGATTGAGTCAAAGTTACAAACTGTTAAGTCAGTACAAACATGTTACGCTGATGTTGTGATGTAGAGAACATAATATATTATGAACATACACAAGCTTTTAGTAATGTTCAATATAGGTCTTTATTAACGGCCTGTTTTTATACTAAGATAATATAAATGAATATGAAATAATTCTTTCTAAAATACCCAATTAATAATTATCATTTGGGTTTTTTTAACAAATGATTATTATTATTTGGGTATTTTTGAGTATACAAAATATTTAGTATGCTCTCAGAATAAAATTATAGTATAAGCTCGACATAGGAAATGACAATTTATGAAAATTTATGACAATTTCAGGGAGTTTATTATTTTTCGTTGTTTAAACTAATTCTATATCTTCGTGTTTTGGTGCTGAGTTCTATAAATAAAAAAGAAAACATCATATTAAAGAATTTCCTTCATAAATAACCCGTGAAAAAACTTACATTAGATTATCAACCACAGACAATGAAGTTAGAAGTTTCGTGTCGTTATTTTTAGTTTAAACAATGGTTGGTATATTTATTAATCTAGTAAGAGTTATAAAAAAACCTTAGCCTGAGAGCATGGGTAATACTAAATTAGTATGTATATATTTTATAACGTACATGCACTAACTATATATTACGTTAATAAACATACATACCAACTAACTTTACAGTTTTAGACTGCACAACATTTATTTGGAAACCCTGCAAAAGTTACATGATCGACTAAATGGATATTATTGAATTTCATTACATTACTTACCTATTCAATAAAAAACTATAACAAAAGCAAATTAAATTATACATTTGTTAGTTAGATGTAAATATAGTAATAATATAAATATTAGATTTGAAAATCTGTGTACAGTTATAGTCATTAAATAATTACACATTTAGGTCTAAGACGATCAGATCATTGTAAATTTATCGAAATATGATAAGTATCTCCAGCGAATGGAAATAAACAACTCATACTTGATACTGAAAATAAGTAAGCGTGGCATTTGAAGTCGGTTTTCATTAGTTTTTTAAATTATCTTAAATTATTGTGATAAAAAGACCCGCGCGGTTGTCACACGATTCTGAAACTGTTCATAGGGTTCACTTTTTTTCAAGTGTGTTTTCTTTAAGAACTAAAGGATCGAATCAAAGTATGTGGTAAATATAATTTCTGATATTTAAAGACTTTTAGAAGACCACCTTTGTGTTCCGGCAACTATCCTTGAGAGCCAGGGTCCATTCTAGGCCTAGCGTGCTTACCATCTTCGACCGCATCATCGCTTACCAACAGGTGAGATAGTGGTCAAACGCTAGCCTATAAGATGTAAAAAAAAACAAACAAAAACAAATTGATGTAATTTCAGTGCAATTTTTTGTTCTATTTACTCATTTCTGTGTTGTTCTTTTGTATGGATATCGTACCACCTGTTGGCACGTTTGGGTTTGTGTAATATTTATTTTGGACAAAAACCGTGCTGTTCGCGCCGTGTCTGAACGAGGGTTGGAAATATGGTGCATATTTTATATTCAATGACAACACTATAGGTACAGTTTATTAAAATGAAATTATTAGCATGAACGAAAAAAATTTCACTGCATTACCACTCAAAATACATTTAGCCGTAATCAAATTCTAAATTCAACCATGACGGAATACAAAACGCATATTAAATATGTTGGGCCGATATGATTATTTTCACTCACGATACTGATGATCCTTATCAGTGAGAGGGACGTAGATAACACTCATTAGTTTTTTCACTGTTGTTGTACCATCGGCAGCCTTATCCACCTGGAATATAGATATTTAGATTTTGTACAATTTCCGATGTGATATCACATAATTATATGAATTCCACGTCAACCACCAGTCGCGCTAGGAGACAAAACATTTCAAAGAAATGGACACACAGAGCGATACAACGGCATAATCTGGCGGAGGTTACACTTAGCTCTAAAAAACAAAAATCTGCCAATAAACCTAAAATGGGAGTTAGTTCTGCCTCGAGTTTAGTGAGTGAGTTCCGTGAGTTCACTCCTAACCTATAGGTACACAGCCATCAACAGGACATCCCATTAACAAATGTTCGCCCACCCCAGAGATCATCAAATAAACAGCCCACGTGGTTAACCATGCTCGAAAAAGTATTAATGCGCAACCATGCCCGGTCCAGCAAATATGATCCATTTAGTTGAGGAAGTTGAGATGCTAGAAGGCAATCCTCAACATTATCGCGTGCGGTTGACAATTGGAAGAGAAGTAGTTGTCTCCAATCGAATTGAGCTCCTGCTGGACAACGTTCAACAGATACGGATGGAACTGATTCTAATGATCACGCTGACTTCGTGGATGCAGTTGATGGAAAGGATGAGCCTGATGCAACCACGGAGAATCAAGGAGATAGTGAACGAGAAATTCCTCACAGAATTCGGTACAGAAGCGATGTAGATATTGCAACACTCTGAAAGAGCACGGTGTCTACGCCTATCTGGCTGACTATGTGACACAATAATGAAGCCCAAGAGAATATGGTAATATTACGACGTCCTTTCTTACTGTATATTGTCGTCGTCGTATGAGTCAAATCAAGAAGTAAATATTCATGTCAGGTTTAATGGTGTCAACATGTTCTGTGTTTATTGTTGTTGAATAAAGCCTAAATAACACGATACGAGCTTATTTCTTACTACAAAGTGTATGATAAGGACTCTGAGGAGACACTTTTGTATAAAAATACAACAGGCAGATGTCCTTGAGAGCCAGTTCTCATTAGGCCTAACGTGCTACTACCCTCGACTGTATCGTCACTTTTAAGATTTGTTTCCTCCAATAGCGGTCCCGTAATTAAACGGTCGCTAGATCGAGCTCAGTGGCGTGCCATAGGTGAGGCCCATGTCCAGCTGTGGACAGAGAGAGGCTGATGGTGAAAAGTAACTAGAGTCCATTCAAGCTTCTTTACAAATAGTATGACCCTGTGCAGTTGTTGCAACACTTCCAGTAAGAATGGATGCCTGACAATATGCGATATATCGAAATATTATATTATATTGTTACAAAGGCACAAAATTATATTGAGTATTATACAAACTCATTTGGCGTGGTTATGATGCGATACAATATAACTTTTTGGGCATCTCCAACTTGCAGTCGCCAAGGTAGTTAATGTTATAATGAGTATATACCTGTGTCAGATATTGCTCTCCACCCTCTGGTCCCACTGGCACGATCAGTCTTCCTCCAGGTTTCAGCTGGTCAATCAACTGAAAGTTCACATAATTTATGCTTAGAATAAATGTAATATTACAATAATCTTGGTTTTCTTTAAAGGTCACTATAATCACCAGATTTTAAAGGCCCTACCGATATAAGCATAGTTAATCTGCCCCTGGAAGATTTTAAATTGATATTTAGACGATTATGTAGACCGGTACTAATAATATATTTAGGTATTGCCTGAACATTTTAGATCTCTAACTCAATTAGTTTTTTTTTAAGCAAATTTCACTCTTAGCTGAACCAATTTAATGTTAAAATAATAGCCATATACATTCATAATAACATTGAAAAAATAATGTTTGGCCTTATCTTTTTAAACCACAAACAAATTTGGCACAATCCCAAAATAAACTTCTAATAAATAGTGGGCCAATAAGCCTAAATGACGAAATCATTTTATTTATTTACATTTGAAGTTAATTTATTTTATTTTAATGCATATTTACAAATGTGAAACTTGGTAAGTGAGACCTGGATAAGTGAGAAACCTCCATAACTGGAAGTCAAGCTGAGGTCCCAACACTTTGGCACTGAATTACCTCTGTTACGAGGGTCATTCAACAAGTACGTAGCCTCAACGCCCGATGGCACTGCGATTACAAAAAAATTTTACCATAGTACAGTGCAATGTTTTTGAAGCCTATTGTCAAAGTTTTAAACAATGACCTCTATTAGTTTTGTTTTAAAAGCCTTTGAAAGCGAACGTGTCGGTCAGTTTAACAAAAATGGAAAAAGAGCAGTATCGTTCGGTGATTCGATTTTTATTTTTGGAAGGGAAAACGCGCAGTGAAATTAAAAATCGCTTGGATGCTGTGTACAGTGACTCTTCTCCTTCGATGGCAACCGTCAAGAATTGGTTTAACGAGTGTTCTCGTGGCCGCAAGTCGGTTTTTGATGAGCCACGCCCAGGTGCCCCGAAACGGCTACTACGGAGGAAAACATAAAAAAAATCCACGATCTCGTGTTGGCAGACCGCCGATTGAAGGTTCGCGAGATAGCTGACACTGTGGGCATTGCAGAAAGAACGGTACATCATATTCTCCACGAAGAACTGGGCATGAGAAAGCTGTCAGCGCGATGGGTGCCGCGTTTGCTCACACTGGACAACAACCACGACAACGCGCCGGCTCACACCTCTGCCGTCGCCATGGCCAAATTATTCGAATTGCGCTACGAATTGCTGCCCCATCCACCTTACTCTCCAGACTTGGCCCCCTGTGACTTCTCTTTGTTTCCAAACCTGAAAAAGTCAATCGCCGGAAAAAGATTTGGGTCGAATGAGGAGGTCATCGCCGCCACGGAGGCCTGTTTTGCAGACTTCAGGAAAACGAATTTTTAGACGGGTTAAAAAAGTTGGAGCATCGCTGGGCCAAGTGTATTGAGTTAAAAGGAGATTAAGTAGAAAAATAAATCGGCACTTTTCAAAAATTTTCGTTTTTCTTTTGTAGGCTAAGTATTTATTGAACGAGCCTCGTAGTGGGACAAAGCAAACCTCTATATCTGGGATTCGTTCTTTCGGTTTTATCGTCATAGTTACCTATAGAGGTAAAATTCACTCGCTGTGTCAGTTATAGAACTGACACAGCGAGTGAATTTTATATGTATTAACCTCTGTAACTGAGATAACATCGTTTTGTTTTTAAAAGCTTTTATTTAACTTGCAATGTGTGTATGTAAGTATGTTTGTTCGGGTGGAATCTTGGAAGCTAAATTAGACCTACTTCCCGATGTCCGATTGGACTCAAATTTGGTGTACTTATGTATCTTCATTGACAATACAATGATATGGTACCATGGCGCTGGTTTGATGATGGAGACGGAAGGTGGCCACGACGTCTCTGTGATGAAACAACATAACCCCACCGAGTTTAGGCTCGATTGATTTGTCTTGAAGATAACTTTTCACCTAGATGATATCCAGAGTCTGATGATGAAACTGGAAGGTGGCCACGGCATCTCTGTGATAAATCAACGTAACTCTACCGAGTACGGGCTCGATTGATTCGTCTTGAAGAGAACTTTACACTAGATGATATTTAGCGACGGATGATGAAGCTGGAAGGTGGCCATGGCATCTCTGTGATAAAATAACGTAAACCCAGCGAATTTGGGCTCAAATGATTCGTCTTGAGGAGCACTTTACACTTAAACGATATCCAGGATCTGATGATAAAGCTTTAAGGTGGCCATGGCATTTGGGTTATAAAGCAACATAGCCCCACCGAGTCGATTGATTTTCCTTGAAGAGCACTTTACACATAATCACATCAAATATCTGTGGAATATTTTAAAACATCACGCCTTCTCTTAAATATTTAGGTCGTAGGTAGGTAGTCGGTATCTATACCTACCTACTAAAAAGTTATAAATAAATTATAAGTAGAAAATATTTTTAATAACAAGCTTTTATCTGGGACAAAGTACTAAAATGTTTAAAATAAATTCTAGTAAGTATTTGGCGTGTAGGTACTTACCTATATTTTTAAAAGTGCCTCAAGCACTGAAGTATAGTAATTACCTACCCTGAAAAACGGATAGTGCTTCAAGCTTTTAAGAATATAGGTAAGTACCTACACGCCAATACTTACTAGAATTTATTTTTAACATTTTAGTTCATTGTCGCAAATAAAAGCTTGTTTTTAAAAATGTTTTTTACTTATAATTTATATTTACTTACTTATTCTTATACTAGATAGAGATAGAAAAATCGAGAGAGATAAGATTTTATAAACGTTGACAACGATTGCATAGTTTCAGGAGAACTTACTGAAACTGACATTGTTCATGCCTTTTCGTCTTCTTTATTGGATTATGAGATGACGACGAAATGGGCTCGAAAGTAAATTTAGTAAAAACGAGAAGCAGTAAAATCACTAGAATCTTTGCACAGTTATTTTGAAATGACATAAATTGGTGAACAAAGCATATTTGATAAAATTTATAACATCGAAAAACATCTGATGGCTGATGTGCTGATATTGCTGATACTACCAAAAGACTAAAATTATAGATATTTATAATTTCTACACTCTGCTTACATTTTTGAACTATTTATTAAAAAAAAACGCGCTTGAATATTTTTTTTATTACATTTATCATGTATTCTACCGGTCACTTTATACACAAAAAACACATACATTAAATCAGGAGTATTCTATTCCCACCTGCCATCATCAAAACTCTACATTATTAGAGAGATTTACAAAACGAGAAATACTCTCAAAAATTGAAAAGCTTAAAACAGATAAAAGTAATGGACCAGACGGCTTACCAAATGAAGCTTTGAAATCAGCCAAATATGTACTAATTACTTACATAACTAACCTCTTCAACAAAATACTGGACAATAGAGAAATACCAATAGAGTGGGCACAGTCCGACATCATACTTTTATATAAAAAGGTGACCCTGCTGACATTGGCAATTATCGCCCCATTAGTCTCCAACCAAATATATACAAACTATTTGCCTCATGTCTCGAAAAACGCCTAGAACCCTATACTGAAGACTACCAGCCAGTTGAGCAAGCGGGCTTTAGAAAAGGCTACTCAACGATTGACCATATAATACCCTTGAACAAATCATTGAGAAATATGAAGATCAACAATCTCCACTCTACCTGGCCTTCATAGATTATGCTAAAGCATTCGACTCAATTTCTCATGAAAGCATATGGAAAGCTTTAGAAGACTGTAACGTACCAAATGAAACAATAGAGCTCTTAAAAGACATATACGAGAAAAGTACTAGCAGAGTCAGATTAGAAAGAAAAGAAAGAAATTTTCATAAGAGGAAAATATCTGAACAATCTCAGATTTGCCGATGACATAGTAATATTCTCAGAAACACCAAAACAATTACAAAAGATGATTAACGACCTCAACAATGTCAGTAGAAACATAGGCTTAGAACTGAACATAACTAAAACCAAGGTTATGACAAACAGAACAGAACACCCAATCAAAGTTGATGGTAGCATACTAGAATATGTACACGAATACATCTACCTCGGCAAACAAATTTTCTTAAAAAGATCGAGACACATAGATGAAATGAACAGACGCGTAAACTTAACATGGAAAAAATTTTGGAGCTATAAGGAAATATTAAAGTCAAGTCTACCAATCAACCTAAAAACTATTGTTTTGGACTCGTCTGCTACCCTGCCTCTCATATAGTTGCCAAACATTAATCTATAACAAAAAGACCGAAAGAAAAATCCAAACCTGCCAAAGAACAATAGAAAGGAGCATTTTAAACCTAAAACGCATTGACAAACAAAGAAATACAGACATAAGGAAACAAACAAAGGTAATAGATGCTCTAAACCACTGCAAAAAACTTACGTGGAAATGGGCAGGCCACGTGGCACGTATGAACCCAGATAGATGGTCCAACAAAGTTACTCACTGGCTTGGCCCTTTAGGTAAAAGGAAACAGGGTAGGCCCCCTGATAAGTGGCTTGATGAAATTAAAAAGATAACTGGAGACAAATGCCAAAAGCCAAAAAAAGAAAACTTTGGAGTGAAATGGAGGAGGCCTTTACTCGAAAAGAGGTCCTTAATAGAGAAATAACTAAACCTACATGATTTATTAAGAATAACTGTTTTATTGTAATTTAGGATAAATAAATGGCTTATAAATAAAAAAAAATAAAAAATAAATCATGTATTCTGACGTCTATTATTGGAACCCTCTGTAAATGAGACAGACATTTATTTATACCTGGATATCTGAGACACTGGGTAAGTGGAATACCTCTATAAGTGAGACAAATTTGCAGGTCCCTTGATGACTCACTTAACCAGGTTTCACTGTATTACAAATATTTTATACCCTGAACTCCACTACGAATATGTATGAAATACAAGAAAATATATATTACAAGTTGTTTATTCAATACACGATACATATTGAATAGTTTGTACATAACAATCTCAGATGAGAATATTGTCTTGTTTCATACTTTTTAGAGTGTGCTTTTTGAGTTGGGTTTTAGTTCCTTAACTTGCACACAATGGATGGGGCGAAAAAATATTTGGCGAAAACATTTTTTAGTCATTAAATGTGACGTCACATAGCCTATAACCAGCGGACAAACAAGACGCTGCCAATGACACCTCATATGTCAAATTTTGATTAAGTTATTTAGAAGTTATGAGGGAACAGATGAACATACATACATACAGACCCACATACCGGTCAATAACATAACCCTTTGCTTCGCCGTAGTCGGGTAAAAATAATTTTAAATCTTCTGAGGCCAGATTCACTATGCTTATATCCCTAGTAGGGCCCTTACCAACTTTTTAAAGAGCATGTTATCAAGTATTTATATAGGTGGAATGATTTTTCTGATGTTAAACTTACAGCTTGTGGCAATGTGGGGGCAGCAGCTCCAACATGAATTGCATTGTATGGTGATTCATATGGATAGCCCATTCTACCATCTCCAACTGCAAATAAAACTTTTCATAATTATAAAATTTAAAGTGTTGTCACAACTTAGTAAAATAAAAACATTTCCTATAAGATTATTCTGTAAAGGCCTGTTAGGTGATAGAGTGCATAATAAATACACAGCTCTTCTATCTAGAGGATCACCAGCTAATCAGTGATTGTCAGTATGGCTTTCGCAATGGTAGATCAGCTGGTGATCTTCTAGTTTAGCTGGGCTGAAGTGTGGAGAGTAGAGGAGAAGCACTAACTATAAGCCTAGATATCGCTAAGACCTTTGATCGGGTCTGGCACTACATTCTACAACCTTCCGGGAAGGCTTTGTGCTAGAGTCACCAGTTGTTTGATCGGAGCAACCTTATTAGCACTGGTGTCCTACAATTATCTGTGCTGTCACCAACACTTTTTTTTCCTGCATATTAATGATATGTGAAATGTCAGCAATGTTCACTATGCAGATGATAGCAGAGGAGATACACAATATTCAGGTCAGGCAAACCTACTTCGTTCTTAGTTTGAAGAAGGCAGGAACTAGAAGAAGATTTGTGCCTGAAGTTGAGACATCTCTGGACCTAGTGTCAAACTAAACTAGGGACCATGAGCCACAGACAATAGCTTAAAAACTTACAAATACTGGAAAATAAATTACATGTATTTGTATGATTTGACTCAGGTGAAATGATCAAAGATATAGAGTAGGAAACCTGGGTAAAGTATAAAAAGGTGTTTAGAGTATATTTAAAAAAAAGCTGGCCAAGTGCGAGATGGACTTCTATACTGAGGCTTCTATACTGATTTCTTAAACTAGGTTAAAAGACAAACTTAAGTTCAATCCCTAGACACTTAATGCACCAACTGCAAATAGTAAGTTTGTAATAGTAAATATAAGTGCTTCAAGACTTTGCTTCTTGCCAAATTTTGTGATTGTGAAGTAGCCTATATGTTATGAATCCCTTTTGAAATTGTGAAATGTGCAAAAAAATGCTACTTAAACGGTCATATCTTCACATTGACTTACAAGTTCCATTTTTTGACAGCTGAAAAAGATACGGTAGACCTGAGTATTTGACTTAAAATTAACGTGATACATATACACGTTCCTGAGAAAAAGGTTCTTGACAGACAGAGAGACGGAAAACAAAGTGACCCTATAAGGTTTCCTTTTATCCATTTGAGGCACAGAACCCTAAAAACAATAGTGGCACATACAACATTATGGGCTGGGCATTTTGTTGTTGATGTTTCTGACTAGGAATAAACTTGTAGTACTACCAATAAATTTAACCCTCCCCGAGTCTAACAGTGAAGGATTCTCCTGCTTCAGATTTTTCGTGGCAAGTGTCACAAGTTCCGGAATATGCTCTATCCCGATGACTTTTCCTGATTCTCCAACCATGAAAGCCATGCAAGCTGTCAGGTATCCTGAACCAGACCCTACATCAAGAGCTTTCTCTCCTGGAATAAGCTGATTCTTCAATCTCTCCAATGCATGGGCATGCTGAAAAAGAATTAAAAGGAATTCATATTGTTCTTCATATCATCACTGCAGTGATACGAAAAATGTGGATTTTTCATAATAAACTCACCATATGAGGCGCACTGATGGTGGCTGAGTATCCAATTGATTGAGGAGAGTCGTGGTATGGGGCATAGGGGCAGAAGTTCTTTCTGTCTACAGAAATCATAGCATTGGCTACTGTATCAGATTTTAATATGCCATTAGCTAAAAAATAATATAAACAATAAATTACGAATCTATGTAGAACCGCAACAAAATACAGGTAATTTGTTAATGCGCACATTAAAGCGTAAATTGAAATACATTCATCATAATATTCATAATTAGCCGGTAAGTATAAAATAAGTTGCATCTGTTGCAAGACTTGCAAGCCGGTAATAAACTAGAAACCTAGCTGAACCTACTTCGTAGTTGCTTGACTAAATCAAGATTATTAACTCCGTGACTTCTCCAAGCCATTATTGATAAATAAAGATAAAATAACACTGCAAAAAAGTTCAAAATAAATTTACGCCATGTAAACTCAATTTTTAATTATTTTCACGTTTATTTTCTTTTTTATTTTTCAAGTTTTGACGTTCTTTCTTGTCGTTCGTTTATTTTTTTTAGCTAGAAGAGATTAAAGGCCTTATTCACGATCCATTTTGCTGTACGTCTCGCCAAGGACATGCACGATGCATGATGCAAAAGTACCGTGAATAGGCTTGACGTACGTCGATAATTATTATTCATTGTTTGCTGGACTTGCACGACAGATTTTGCATCCAGCGAGCACCCCCACCACCGCAAGCGTCGTGCAGATGAACAGTGAATAACGCGGAGGTACGTCAGAGCAGTCCAGCATCGTGCGGCTTGATGGTGTATAGACTGGCTTTAGAGCAGATTTAACATAGACGTATAATATACATTTATAATTTAAAACATTTTTCGTTCTATTTACTCTGCTCGCTTGATGCGCGCGCGACAGTCAGTATGCTACATCCAGCGCCGCAGTCTTGAGCTGACGTACAGCCGGGATGGATCGTGAATAAGGCCCTTTAGAGAAGAAGCCCCCGGATCACGAAAATCATTGAATGAACGAAATGAACTAAATGACGGGGACAGAGCTATACAGCCTTCATAGCTGCGTCCCCGTCATTTCGTTCATTCAATGTTTTTCAAGATCAGCCCTTAGATTATTAACTAAAGCAAAGATGGAGCAACCTTAGTTATCAAAACGTACACTGTTGTCTATAGATACTTCAATTTTTATACATAACATAGTGATGTGTATTGGTTTGTTAGATATCGATAAAAAGTTGTCATATAATGTAGAGTGGTAATAGATGACAAGCCATTGTCACATGGGGAAGTATCCACTAAAGACCGTTCACTTTTCAATTGCCGCTTGCCGTCAAGTTCTAATTGTCTTGTTTAGGTCGGGTAGGTACGTTCAAGTAGAAAAAACCATTACAGGTTCACTAATTTGTCTGTATGTCTAATTGTCCGTCTTTCACGGATAATTTGCTCCGAATCTACTGGACTAATAAAGTTAAAATTTGGTACCCTTTACGTGACCCAAACATGAAAGTGTTACGTTCATAAATGAATTTTTAATATAAGGGGCCAAAATGGAAACAAAAAAACATTGCAAACTAGTAGGTACCTACTAATCCTAGTACCAATAAAAACACGACATTTGAAACAATCGAACACATTCCCACTGACAAACTCCCATCACTAGTGAAAGTAACAGCAAACAAATACTACCAAATAAAGACAACGCATGACATTCATTAAATCATCTCATCTGTATTACCTTTCTAACTTGGTAGGGCAAAGGTAGCCAAAGGTAACCATTTGACAATCAAGGGTTGTACGCTCCCAAAAACCGGTCATGACATGATAACCGTATCTCTTTCCTTGTCTTGCACGTTGATTGTGAAACTTAACTAACTTGAGACAGGCATACGTGACATATGTTCAGCTTTAAAGCTCCATCTTTGCTTTAGTCAATAATCTAAGGATCAGCCCCACAGTCTACAGAGGGGGGTTTGTACTCTGTGTGGTAAATAGTAATCAGAAATCTGTGAATACCTTCGAGCATTTACCAATGGAGATGTTAACGCAAGGCGTTTCCCTCTGCTGGCCTTATAGCATAGCCATTTTTGGCCATATGAGCGTGCGTATCTACGCTGCATTTTTAATACTGTGTGCGTGTTACAAGCTAGTGTGCGGGGGGATCGTAAATGTGAGTGATTTGTGTGTGTGTGCAATGCGTGTTTACCTTGTCCCCCGTAAGTATCGGCAGAAAAAAATGTTTGCGGATTACAACATTAACATCTCCATTGGTAAATGCTCGAAGGTAAATACTGTGAAATTTTCTCCGTAGTTTTTCTCTGACTCATATAGTAATCAATCTGTGATTTAGGTTGAACAGTGGAACGTCGGTACCGCGAGACTTCAAAAAAATTCTCTGGTTTTTATTTTATTAATTCTTATAAGTAATTTAGGGCTTTCTTCTCCAAAATAGGCTATATAGCTTTTTGTTAGCTTAGTTTGTTGTACTTTATTATTGTTACTGTAGTGTAGCTTAGTTTTTTTTTTCAGGGTAGTTTTTTATTCTCCCCCTAATGGAGGATGGCGATCTCCCCGACCCCGGTGGCGGGGCTTGGGGGGATAAAAGTCTTCCTCCCTCTCCAGCAGCTTTCACTTCTGTCCATACGTCCGACGAAAGACCCTTTGAGCTAGTAAATAATAACCGCTCAAAACTTAGAGCACTAAAACGTGATGTTAGAGCTTGTTCTCCGAACGACTCCTCGAGAGACGAATTCAAGATTGCTGACGATGAAATTCTAACTACACCCATACCGTCTGCTGCGTCTCTTCCCTCCTCTGCTCCGTCCTCATCCGCTTCGCTATCTATGCCTCTTGGCCAGAAATCTGCTGACTCAGTTGCGTCTTCCAGTTTGCCCCCAGTACAAAAGGTTGTCCCCACGCCAGTTGCTCGTCAGAAGTATGTAAATTCAGACGCCGGTCCCTTTGTGGTACATGTCCAAAAAATTGAACAGTCTCCTTCTGCGGGCACAACTTTGCACCCGGTTACTTTTGGACGATTTCTTTTCGGGCGCGCAAGATAATTCCAGGGTATAGTGGATGAATCAATAAAAAGTATAGGTCGAAATAGAATTGCGCTAAACTTTCACTCCGTCAATAGCGCCAACTCATTTATGGAGTCAAGTTCTTTAACGAACAACGGATATAGGGCTTTTGTGCCCTCATACAATGTTACCCGATTAGGCTTGGTTAGAGGCATTCCTACTGATATGTCCCCGGAGGACATCATATAAAAGGTTCGCGTTCCTCAAGACTGTGGTCCCGTCATTAAGGTGCGGCGCCTTAATTTTAAGTTGATGTTTGATGGGAAGATAACTTGGAAACCATCTCAAACTTGCGTACTTACTTTTGACGGCCAAGTTTTTCCGTCCAGAGTTTATTTGTGCTATAATGTCTAAACTCTTGGCTTCATGTCAATGGTTTAGATCTCTCCCCCTCAAAGAGTAGCATTGTTATTTTTTCCCGTAAGCGCTATACTTCTGACGTGCAAATTTTCTGTAATGGTTCCAAAATTCCGGTTGAGAATTCTGTTAAATTTCTTGGACTTCTTTTAGATAGTAAATTAACTGGTAAGTCACATTGTGCCTACATATTAGACAAATGTGAAAAAATTCTCAACATCTTAAGATGTCTTTCGGGTGTTTGGTGGGGAGCGCATCCATTTACTTTGAAATTGCTTTATAATGCCATTATTCGTAGTGTCTTAGATTATGGTCCCTTTTTACTGGAGCCTGCTAATAATGGCAGTATGAGGCAGTTAGATCTTATCCAGTCCAAAGCTCTTCGTATTGTATCGGGTGCTATGAAATCGTCTCCTATTAATGTACTCCAGGTAGAGTGTGTTGATGCCTCGCTCCACCTTCGTCGTCAGTTTCTTGCTAACCGATTCTTCTTCCGATGAGTACAATACTCCACCCATCCTCTTATTCCTAAACTTCAACTTCTTCGGCGTTTCTCTTTTACATCTCGCTTCCGGCTTAGCAAGAAACCTCTTTTGCGGAGTTTTGATATTTATAAGTCACTTAAAGATCCAGTTATTCATTCTCCTTCTCTTCCCCTTTTCTCCTTTAGTTACGAAGTCATCATCGCTCGGCCTACTGTAATTTTGGACTTTGACATCTGTGCTGGTGACCCACATGCTGATGAATATCTCCAAGGCCTTTTGAGGAGAGGTTGGCGTGGTTGGCACTGTATTTATACTGATGCTTCGAAACTTTCCCCTCTTGGTTGTGTTGGGTGTGGTATTTTCCATGCTCAATACAATATCGTTCAAAAAGTTAAATTTCCACCTGAAACTTCAGTCTTTTCGGGTGAATGCTGGGCGATACTGGAAGCGGTTCGATATATTCTGATTTTTAATCTTCGTCGCTCTCTTATCTTTTCAGACTCTCGGAGTTCTCTTCAATCTCTTCTTTCAAATCCATTTTGTACCAAATCTTCTATTTCTGTAATTTTTCTTATTAAAGGGTCTTTAGCAATATGTCAATCGAAAGGGCTTGAAGTTGTTTTTATTTGGATTCCCGGCCACGCTGGTATTTCGGGAAATGAGCGAGTGGACGGAGTGGCAAGAGATGCAGTGGCCCATGGTGATAAAATTCCATTTTGCATTTTTCCGCATGATCTTTTCGCAATTCCGAAAGTACTTTTGTTCAGATCTTGGGCAAGCTCCTGGGCTGCCTCTAGCAAGACCAGGGGCTCAGCGTATGCTGCTCTCCAACCGGATATCCCGCGGAGACCTTGGTTTGCTAAATGGCATTAACGTAGTATTATATTCTCTTTGAATGGCATCTCAGCAAGCAGCTGTCAAGTTCTATCATCCGGATGCGGTTGGGGCACTGCTGTGTACCCAGCTATTTTAAAAATAAATTGCACATAAGGGATTCATCCCTATGCGAATGTGGTCTGGACGAGGAAAACCTCAATCATATTTTCTTTTCATGCCTGCTTCTTAATCATTTCAGCATTTTATCTTTCTCTTAGTCTTGTTATTCTTCTTTCTACTTCCATACCTACCCTTCTATCATCCAATAATTTGCAAATATTTAGAATCATAAGTAATTTTCTTGTCGATAATAACATTAAAGTTTAATTATTATATGTATTTTACTGTTAATGTATTCTTTTTATATCTCGTAACAATTATTGTAAATATTTGTTTTTATTTTTTCTTTTCTTTTGGGTGGAGTTCGCTAACTTATTTTTCTTTTACTTTCTCTTAACCTCGTTTACCATTACCTTTTTTAGGGTTCCGAACCCAAAGGGTACCAACGGAACCCTATTACTGAGACTCCGCTGTCCGTCTGTCTGTCTGTCTGTCCGTCTGTCACCAGGCTGTATCTCATGAACCGTGATAGTTATAAGGTTGAAATTTTCACAGATGATGTATTTCTGTTGCCGCTATAACAACAAATACCTACTAAGAACAGAACAAAGTAAAAAATTAAAGGTTTTAAAACAAAAAACGTGTTATTTACGATACGATACGATACGAAATTAATTCACCTCGACGCAGCTAGATGGCAGCACAGGAAACATTAGCACGCGCAAGCGTTTCATTTGTTAAATCTGTGGGCCTCGGTCGATTTGTTTACTTAGTTAAGGTTTATTTATAGAAATATAGTGTACAGTATTGAATAATATATCTTCAATTTTAGAACTTAAAGATCTTCAATTAGGTAGAATCAGTAGAAAGTTAGTCGTACGAACAGTCGGTCTTCCAGATAATTAATTATTTATATTAATTATCTTTGTGTTAATATTTACTGAGATGGTGTTAGAAGTTCGAGGCGGTCGGCCTTCGGAAATTCGGAACCCTCCGTGTGCGGGAAAAAAGTCTGACTTGCACTTGGCCAGTTTTTATATTACTATCAAATACTAACTTCATTACTGAACTGACGCGATACTGGCAAAAATGTCTCATGGCTCCTCTACATGATGGGCCATCATGATGGTCCATCGTAGTGGGCCACCATATAGAGGGCGTGGTGGCGTAGGCTGGCTTGTGGTGCGTACGATGCCACACATGCCCACATGCCCACACATCAAAGGTAGTGGGCCAGCGATGGCGGTACGCATCTACACGTCGGCCATTACTCAGTCAGTTTGCGCTCGAATGAAGTGGAGAGCAGACGTGCAGAGTACCTCGTGCGTGTCAAGATGTCGACTGCCTGGCCGCATAGCGAAACACTAAAAGTTTTGTAATTATTTTTTTTTTATTTTAATATTAAAAAAAAATACTTCCACGTCCATTTTGTTGAACGCAAAGATATACGTAGTATCTCCTAACTGGTCTGTGGCAAAGATCACAACTGAACATCGCCATTGTGTAGATCCTTTTCAACCATCGCATGGCCATTTTGCTGGACAATCGCTGGCCCATCATGTAGAGGAGCCATCAAATGTAAGAAAATTGCCATTAAAAAAAAAACTGATTTTCGCTCATGTCTTATTCTCTCTCATTCTCTGACACATGTAGTAATCTGTGGTCTCATTCAAAGAGTAACATCAGTCTACCGAAACTGCAGTACAAAAAATAAGATCTATGAAAACTAATGAAAAGGGGGGCGCGTCCGATGGAAGTCTATATTCGTCTCACTCACTATTTCTTACTTTGACGTCGTTACTTCTCGTTTTGACATTTCGCTATTTGGTCAGTTTGCTCTATGGGAGTCCCGACTCTTCTTAACGTAGTGGTTATATTCTCTTTGAGTAACATAATATATACTTGGCGAAATTGTGGTGGTATTATCGCAAAAGCCAAAAACAAAGAAATAATGATAATATATACTGACTGTCTCATTGTTTCAGTTGATGAGTTGAGTTGAGAACTTCTCAATTTTCCTTTAGTCGCATAAATAAAATAAACTTAGCTGAGCTGCGCTTTATCAACTCTACACAAAAAAAATGGTGTGTCACGGGCCTGACCCACCGGAACACAATCCGTACGAGCTGACACCTCCGCCACGGCATGAGCTGATGATGGGTAACATAGAAGACAGCGATGATGACAACGAACACATTGGCTACGAACCTCTCCCGCAAGGACCCGAAACAGTAATATCTGATCACGATAGCGATGATGAAGACGTGGTACGAACATTCTATTATGTCAGATATTAGGTACTAGCAGCCCGCCCCGGCTCTGCACGGGTAGAACATATGTGCCTACAAAATTTGTATCAGTTTGTTGCATCGAGTATACAATTTAACATCTTTTACAATCATTGTCATATTTATCATTTAGCTATTGGTCATTTTGGTCATTGGCTATCATTTAGTCATATTATATAATGTAGCTATTGGTAAAAACCGCATGATAATCCATTCAGTAGCTTTTGAGATTATTGTAAACAGACTGATTGACGACAGATGTAGTGAGGGAACTGAGGGACTTTGTTTTATAATATTATGTAGTGATATTGGACGGCCCTTTGGGGTAAAGGATAGTTACCCTGATTCTGACTCGACGGTTGTTGGTTCTAATCCTAGCTATATACTGATGAATATTTTATGTGCAGTCATGAATCATGGGTTTTCGTACACAGGTAGTGGTAGTACACACACATAATTAAATTTACCAAAAAGTAGCTTACCACCAAGGTGAAAATCAGCCACTGTAACCTTACGGTGTTCCGGCAACACAGCTATCGAGAGTCGGACCATTCTAGTCTAGCGTGTTCACCGTCCACATCAATATGTTTAATCCCCGACGCATAAAGTTGGGGTATTATATGTTTAACGTGTGTATCTGTTTGTCTGCCTCTAGCATTTTATCACCCAAATGGATGAACCGATTTTGATTTTATTATTGATAGTTTTTTTTTGTTTTATAGATGTCTTCATCGAGAGTGTTCTTAACTTTTATTCATGAAAATTCGTTCAATTGTTTCAAAACTATGAGCTTTTTTTTAGTTGATGGTTCTACAATAATTAAAAAAAAAAACTTATAGGTCTGATCAATTAGAAAATCTTCTTCTTCAACGATATTTTAAGAACATGGGAGCATTGACCTGATGCTGGGACATCTCCTGGAATCTACAGAATACTCAAATCCTCACCAACTTACAGCTGAGATTTTAAATGTCGTGTTTAGACTCATTGGAATATTTGTTTGAAAAGATTATACATAGATCAGTCAGGGTGGTTTTAAATTTTGAAATTCATCATTATATACAATAGACCATTATTATTTTATACAATAAATCATATTATTATACTATATTGACTTCAAATTGATTTATATCGGTGGGGACCTACAGAATATCTATCCTTATAATAATGTTTTCTTAATAATGTAACTATGACCTAATCTGTGGTTTCACTGGAAATATTTTATTAATATTGTGATGCATGTATTTTTTTATATCTTATAGGCTAGCGTTTGACCACTATCTCACCGGTTGGTAAGTGATGATGAGGTCGAAGAGGGTAAGCATGCTAGGCCTAGAATGGGAACTGCAGGCTCTCAAGGATAGCTGCCGGAACACATTAGATGTTTGGCGACAGATTTTCTAACTGGAGGGTGGTAGCTGGCCAGGCTGGTAGGACATTAGATAGTGTCCTACCTCCATGCGGGGGTTGTTGGTTTCTTACCAATGTTTTCCTTCACCGGAGGGCCACTGTGAGAAGCGCACATAAATTTTTCGATAGAATATTGTATTTATATGTATTTTAAATCTGTGATATCTACTAGAGTTTTTATTTTAAATGATATACTGTAAAGGTCAATTTTAATCTATAATATGTGGTCAAGCTAATTAACGTAATTATTTGAATAAGGATTAATACTATATACTTGAAAATAGCCTTGAAAGTTATGTAATATTTTTTATTAAAAAATTAAAGATTCAAATGGTTACTGTGGGTCAACCTTAAGAGATAGACATATGCTATTGCAGACTTTTATAGGTCTTATTAAGTTCTACGGTTTTTGTAGGTTAAATTTAAAGGTTCGCAAAAGAAACAAGCAAAATGTTATTAATGGGTTTAAATAGCTGAAGTTGCATTATTCTGGAGTTGTGATATATATCCCCAGCATGCTTAAAAAAAAAAAACAATATCCACAATTTGGGAACCTGCATATTACAATTTGAATTTTAATATCATAATAAGAAATTACTCACCTATAGACTAACATAATACTAATTGTTAATTAAACTTTACAGAACACAAACTCCCCTTCCAATGTTGTGCCATCCATAGAAAGTATGGAGACAGTCTTGACTAGAGATGTGTGGAATGTGCCGCGGCCACAAGACCCTATCCAAATGGACAATGAAAGAGCACAAATGGTAAGAATGGACACACTATGCCTCAAGAACTACAACTGGGTTTCTGTTTCATAATGCCGATGCCTGTTAAGGTCAAAATCCCATTTATAACGCACTGCAAAATCTCAGGATTGTATGCTGTCATTGTTAATTTATATCATTGTATCTATAGAGTAGGAGCTAAAGCCTGTATTTGAATCCACATTTTTCTGCTGTTTGAGAGCAGTGTGGTAAAATAGGCTACAACCGCAGAACAGAATAAAATATCTAGAATTTTTTATTCGAGATTTAACTACTGCATTAGTTAAATCTCAAACAAAAAATTCTCTGTAATGCAGAATTTCTTGTGATTTCATGGTTTATTGTGCAGTTCTCATTGTGATCGAAATGCAGCTAAACAGCCTTTATATCTCAAAATTCTGTTGTTTTTTTTTATTTATTTATTTTTTTTATTCGTTATAGGCTATCGTTTTGACCACTATCTCACCTGTTGGTAAGTGATGATGCGGTCGAAGATGGTAAGCACGCTAGGCCTAGAATGGGAACTGGCTCTCAAGGATAGCTTGCGGAACACATTAGATGTTTGGTGACAGATTTTCTAACTTGAGGGTGGTAGCTGGCCAGGCGGACACTAGATAGTGTCCTACCACCATGCGGGGGTTTTGTTGGTTTCTTAACGATGTTTTTCCTTCACCGGAGGGCCACTGTGAGAAGCGCACATACATTTTTCGATAGAAAAATCCATTGGTGCACGGCGGTTTGAACTCGGTACCACGGCATCAAAGCCGAACGTTCTCCCGATTACGCCACCGGGCCCTCAAAACTCGGGCCCGGTTCTGTTATTGTAATGATACATTATTTACTACGAGATAAAGCCATCGCTGTGCTAACTGCTGTGACATGTCATGAAAATACATGTAGTAGAAAAAATTGTTGGTACCTATGAGTTTCGCATATTCTGTTTTTTTTTACCGACGTCACAATAAGGAGGAGATTCTCAATTCGACTGTTGTTGTTGATTGTTTGTTACCAATTTATTACCCAATTTGGAAAATAGTTTTTTGTTTAGGAGAATATACTTTCTGTTTGGTCCCATCGTAATTTTATCGAGATCTGATTAGTATCTCCAGAGATAGGGAGATAAACACCTCAAACCCATGCCTCAAACTTAGTACTGACAATGTGTAGGCGGTACTTTAAGGCCTTGCCTAGGGCGGTATTTTTGGCTGTTTTTGTTTCGTTTTGTAAATAATCCTTAATTATTTGTATTTTATTAATCTGTTCTAATTGAGGAAAAAATTAATAATGTACATATCAGTCATTTAAAAATACATTCACCAGATTGCCAGCTAATTAGCCATATGGCTATGAGTCACTCAATCAAATTACATTAGCTCTATAACTTGAAAATGTTAAAAAATGTTTGAAAATCTAAACGAACCGATTTAAAATGCTGCAACAGTCATTGTTAGTACCAAGTTTGAGGTGTTTAACTCAACATCTCTGGAGATACTGAACATACATCGATGAAATTTCAACGGGAGAACCACCTGAGAAGCCACCCTTTCAAACAAAAATGAGTAATAGGTGAAAAAACAAAATAAAGTGACTAATTTAGAGCCTTTTCCTTTTTTGTGAAGTTGATTAAAAACTGGCCTTTACATGCCAGTTTGCATTAAATATAATAATAAAACCATTACCTATAGAGGTTAACAGAATAAAAGATTTATTGATAAAATTATTATAAATTAAGAGAATTAAATAAAATGCTAAACTATGCAGATGTTGCCTGCTAGTCTATAACAAGTTTCTCGTGCATTGCCTTGCCATGCTATAGTAGATTGTATACCAATGGTGCAATAAAGAATGTTTCTGCGAGGCCACTATTTTGAATCCAGAGCGCAGTGAAGGATTCTAGAGTAGATTCTAAAGTAGAATCCTGAGCGTAGCAAGGGATTTAAATTAAGTCGGCCGAGAGAAAATAATATTGCTGCCGAGTTTTACACTCTGCTTTTCATCCCCCTCTCTCCAAAAGGGAATAGATAAAGGCTCTATAAAATAGCAATTCAAGAGCATAATATTGTAAAAGACGCAGACTAACATAATAAACCAATAAATTTACATACAGTTTCCGATAAAAACCTCGCACCTTTTGTAGTTTTCACCCGATAAACATTTTACCCTTAACTCATTGACATATTATACACTAGCTGTACCCGCGACTTCGTCCGCGTGAAATAGTGTCTTTGGGTAGCATTTTTAATTATTTAGGCTAATTATTTTACAAATAAGACACATGCGTATCCCACCTACACCAAACCGTACCACGCCGCGCAAATCAACTCTACCCCGTCTCCCTCCCCCTCACCCCTCCCCTCCCCGCCCCTCTCTCTTCCCCTTCCCTCCCCTCTTCCCCCTTCCCTCTACCCCTCCCCTTTCCCCCCACTTACCCCTCCCCTCCCCCTCTCTCTTACCCCACTCCCCTCCCCTCACCTTCCCCTCACTTTTCTCTCCCCTCCCTTTCCCCCCCACTTCCCCCTACCCTCCCCCTTCCCTTCACCTCCCCTTTCCCTCACCTTCCCCTTCCTTGCACCTCCCCTCCCCCTTCCCCTCACTTCCACCTCCCTCTCCCTTCCCCTCACAAACTTTGAATGTCATATTTATTTCTATCGAATCAACAGCCTAATAAGTTTCAAGTTTCTAGGTTTAAAAATGACGATACTTCCATACAACTTTTCATCCCCCCTTTCAAATCTTTTTTCGCATTAAAAAGTAGCCTATGTCCTTTCTCAGGCTCTAGACTATCTGTGTACCAAATTCCATTAAAATCGGTTCAGTAGAACATTAACATAAACCTTACATATTTCCATACAAATTTTCATCCCCTAATGTTATTTTACACCCTTGAGGGTAAAACTTTTACAAACTTTGAATGTCATATATATTAATATCGAATATACAGCCTATAAAATAAGTTTCAAGCTTCTAGCTCCTAAAATGACGATACTTCCATACAACTTTTCTTCCCCCCTTTCAACCCCTTACAACCCTTTTTTCGCATTAAACAGTAGCCTATGTCCATTCTCAGGCTCTAGACTATCGGTGTACCAAATTTCATTTAAATCGGTTCAGTGGTCAGACAGACAGAGTTACTTTCGCATTTATAATATTAGTTAGGATAAGGACATGAAATACCTGCAAAAAAAAGATGCATATTTAAACCTAAAACGTATGCCATTAATTGTCCATTGCTAGGATTGTGTCAATCAAGCCCATCAATGGACCAATGGACAATCAATGGCAGTCATTTTAGGTTCCATTATGACTTCTAGGCACTTTTTTTTAAGTATATCCATATTAAGCAAATGTATCGCGGCACATCCATGTCTATATTATTTCCTACTCCATGGTTAAATGTGTTATTATGACAGTCTGTGACCACACACTAAAAATGCCAATAATTCTAGCTCTTATTTTTCTTCTTCTTGGCCACCACAAGGTATGTGTATTGTGCCACTTTGCCCGCTTAATTTTTTTTTTATTTGTTTCCATGACGTTGCGGCATTTTTAATAACTTCATTAGCGCCGCGCGCTCTCTATTTTTTTCCATTTCCCGTACAATATTATTATTGAACCTCCTTAGACATGGCACTATAAAAGAACAGCCATAAGCCAAAAATTTAAAAAATACTTTCCCGCTCTAGGGCGGAAAAGACCTATTTTGCGCGCAATTATCGAGGAACAAACCATCACTTTTCGAATAAATGGGATGAAAAAGCCCTTTATTCAAGCAGGAATGCTAAAGGTGTGCCCTACTAAGCTCACTTTTACAGTACTGTCTCGAGAGCTGATACGCCATATATTAGGGTTCCGTACCCAAAGGGTACCAACGGAACCCTATTACTGAGACTCCGCTGTCCGTCTGTCTGTCTGTCTATCTGTCCGTCCGTCCGTCTGTCACCAAGCTGTATCTCATGAACCGTGATAGTTAGACAGTTGAAATTTTCACAGATGATGTATTTCTGTTGCCGCTATAACAACAAATACTAAAAACAGAATAAAGTTAAAGATAATGGGATCTCATGAACCGTGATAGTTAGACAGTTGAAATTTTCACAGATGATGTATTTCTGTTGCCGCTATAACAACAAATACTAAAAACAAGAATAAAGTTAAAGATAATGGGGACCCTCCCCATTAGGGTTGCCAGATTTTATTTGAGCCTGTAAGGGACAAACTGTTCATTTTGCAAAAAAATTCGGGATTTTACATTTTCCCCCGGGACAAATGAAAAACATGTATTCTTTACTTTGTTTTTATTGCTACTTAATCTAAATATGTATGTATATAAAAGAAAGTTGTGTTAGTTACACTCACAGACTACAGAGGGGGGTTACACTATTTATAACTCAAGAAAGGCTGAACTGATTTTGCTGAAAATTTGTGGGGAGGTAGCTTAGTTGTCGTGCACGCGCAGCGCAGGCTGCCGTCGTCGTCGGAATTATGCGGGTGGATTTTAAATTGAATATTGTTAAAATACGGGACAGACTTTGTCCCGGCGGGACGTATTAAATTATTCCTGAAAAACGGGACGTCCCGGGAAATACGGGACGTCTGGCAACGCTAGTCCCCATACAAGAAACGTGTTTTTTTCGGCATTTCACGCCATCTATGAACGCTTAGTTAGGTAAACGTCCTATAGATGGCGTTATATTGAAATGTCGATCCCTAACAGCTTTTTTAGACGTTAGATGGCGTTATAAGAAACGAAATGTTTATTAATTATAATTTTTTGCTGGCGAAAAATGATAATGGTATTTTTTGCTCGATCTTATAAAATACTGTAGTGTGGTACGAAACCCTACGAGTGCGAGTCCGACTTGCACTTGACCAGTTTATTTATATTTGTGTCTCAAGAGTAAAGTAATAATATCCGTTAAAATTTAATTTGGTTTGTATGCAGGTAATGAGAGCAATGGCGAATTTTGCCCTGCCACAAACATCAATACCAGATTGGGCACAAAGTGTCACTGAGGACCAATGGAAGCAGACACTTAGCGATAGGATAGAGAAATTAAAGAATAAGTAATAATATAAAGTAAGAAAAATTAAGCTCACAATCTTATTTATTCACCATTCCATAGATTCATGTATCTTCCTTTAAAAAAAGTGCTACATTTAAACATTTTCGGTATATTCTTTATCGCAGTTTAAATTTTCAAAAGAGCAAGCTTCTGAATATTTAGAAATTGTTAGTCAGTTGGATATGAAAATGTCTTATATTTTCAGTTATAATTAAAACAAAGTATGTCAAACATAATCATAACATTTTTCACTAAATGATAGTTCCATTAAGTAATATATAATAATAATAATAGTTAATTTATACGATGTAAGATGTTGATGAACCTCTTCTTTGGTATTTTATTTCCAGTACCCTTGTACGACCAAACTCGATATCGTATATCGAACAAATTTTGTAGGAATAACAGTACTACAGAGCCTCTAGTGGTTACTACACTTCACTAAATTTAGACCAGTGGTTCCCAACCTTCTTGTGACCAGTGACCAGTTAAGTTAAATATTTTTTAATTTAATTATTAGTAGCAGGGACCACAAAGTAAAATAAAACACTGTATTAAAAATTGTTTAAAAACTGAAAACCGACTTCCATGCCGTGCCGTGAAACTGACTCGTTTTAGTTGAAAGTTTGAGACGTTTATCGACATATCTCTGGAGATACTTATCAGATCTCAATGAAATTACAATGGCCACCAGCCACCCTTGCGATATCCTTTCCAACAAATAAAAATCATCAAAATTTGGTTCATAAACGACAAAGTTATTCGCGATTCACTCATCATAAATAATATATACATACGGTCGAATTGAGAAACCGCCTCCTTTTTTGAAGTTGGTTAAAAATAAACTGTATCAATCTAATTTTTTTAATAAACATGAAGTAACGGGAGATGCGAGACGCTTGCCTGCAAATACGATCGTCACTTAACATCAAGTGAGATAGTGGTCAAACGCTTGCTGATTATGAACCAGTTATTGTAATCACTTCCCCAATATAGGCCGAGCAAGGCAAACATACGGTTGACTAACCGGCTCGCGTCATATTGTTTCGTCAGTTTGAACTCTTTCGCGGACCATATTTTAGTTCTTGCGGACCACTGGTTGGGAACCACTGATTTAGACCAATCAGGGATCCAGAATTAGTCGAAAACCATGTGAGATCTGTCAAAAGCGTTTACGAAGAAAACTCGTAGTAAGGGTTCAGTCAAAATGGTCTGTCTTAAACCACTGTAATGTTATCAATTATTTTCTATTACCGCACCTAGAGTTTGTGCAAAAAGAGAACCTTAGTAGCGTTACGATGAACTAACATCCATAGGTAAGGGAGAAAGGTACACATACCTACGTATTAGCACACGATAATGATAAGAGTAGGTACCTACCAAGTATCAAACATTTTTAGTCGTATTAGTAATGACATCAGTGTTGTCAATGCAACAAAAACAGTAAATAAAACGACCAAAGACCGACGCGACCTCTATTTCTACAACGGTTCTCTTTTTGCACAGAGTCTAGACTTAAGAAATGTACCTATTGTTTAAATAATTATGTTCATAATAAACTGATATTTACATATTGCAAATAGATAGCACATGTTTAAAATGCATTATTTTATAAGTAGTTATAATAAATATAATATTTATTGTTATTTAATATAAGCAGCATTATACCTACCTAATTGGTTTATCTTTTAAAACCTATATACCTAATTAAAGCTTAGTCTAATCAGTTTAATGAATATGTTTTTACCATTGCCACTAAAAAAAGAGCACTTTATTCATCGATAGCAGTAAATAAAAGCTCTTTTACTCACTCGGTGAATAAAAACATTTTGAATTTGGAACAAGCACGAAATACGAATTATGGTCAAAAAATAAATAAATCTTGCTGAAAGTGCCTACTGGCTGGCTAAATGAAGGTATATAAAGGTATATAAGCTATATAATTAAATCAAAATAAAAATCCCGCCTATTTTGGTTAAATTCTTTTTTGTTTTCACCATGGCTCTACACGATTAGTGTATTCAGCCAGATTCAAGTATTAAAATTGTTCAAGATTTTGTAAATTCATGTCATAATGTTGAGTGAAAGTCACGTTACTGGCCAAGTTGAAGTCATATCCTAGTGCAAATCATACCCTTAGTAAAAGATGTGAACTTTACTGAAGATTTTCAGTGAGTTTTTGGTGAGAATACAACTAGAATATTTTTCAACATAGTGCTGTTTTCCTACACTAGCACACATTCACCGGCACTAAATGGTTCATCATTAGCCTATACTCGTTAACTGCTGGACATAGGCCTCTCCAGTTTCACGCCATTGAGCGCGATCCTCAGCTATTCTCATCCAGCTCTTGCCAGACACTTTGCGGATATCATCGCTCCACCTAGTCTGAGGGCGTCCTACGCTACGTTTGCCGATTCGCGGTCTCCACACAAGAACTCGTTTATCCCAGCGGTCATTGGTTCTTCGGCTTAGGTGGCCGGCCCATTGCCACTTCAGCTTGTTAATTCGGTGAGCTATATCGATGACTTTCATTGTTCTCTGTCGGATCATCTCGTTACGAATTCGAACCTTCAGAGAAACTCCGAGCATAGCTCTTTTCATAGCACGCTGAGCGACCTTAAATTCGTGGACCAGTCAAACCGTGAGTGGTTGGTTAATGGTTAATAATCCACATTTCTTACACATTAATAATAAAATATGATAAATTTACTAAATACTATACTACTATTTATTTTCTCGCAGTCAATGGTAAAAAGAAGATTACACGACTCGTGAATAAAAAAATTAACCTCGGTCCTTGTATCCCTCGCACCGCTCAGGATCCAACTTAGTCCCTCGAATTAAATTGCCTTTTTATTCACTTGTATAATCTATTATTTCAACTTGCCACACTGGGCAAAATGTGGTAAGCCTGAGAAAAGTTGAAATATTAGGGTTTAAGAGTGCTACAGCAGACTTTGATTTTTTGTAGAAACAAATTTTGCTCTAGATGCATTTTCCAGGGTGGAAACGAGGGAATTCATTTGTATGGAAAACTGCACCCCGCGTTCTATCTTAATTTTATAAATAGCTTAGATCATAAGTGAATCATTTAGGTATACTTGAATGTGACTTAGATTACATTTGCACTATCCGTTAGATAGTTGTATAATTAACAATCAATTGCCAATATTATTTTTCCCAAAATCTAAAATCCACGACATCTTAAGCTCATCAACTCATAACTTCATAAGAGAACATGGGGAGAGAGGGTGTGTCACTTTCTGCTGTAGTTAGACTAAAATACTACGAAGAAAAATAAGTCCTAAAATAAATAAAAAATTAGGGTTTAGAAAAATATAAGAAGGTTGCTTTTCTTCTTCCTGTGTGTTACGTATTGTGGTAAGCAGGACCCTGGGTTTTGATTTATTATAGCAGCGCCTCGCGGTTTCACCCGCGTAGTTCTCGTACCCGTGAGAATATGGGGATAGTATATAGCCTATTATTACTCGCTGATAATGTAGCTTTCCATTAGTGAAAGAATTTTTGAAATCGGTTCAGTAGTTTTTGAGTTAAGTCGGAACGTTAAAAAAAAATCAAAATGTTCCTCTTTATAATGTTAGTTTAGATTAGTTACCCTACTAAGTACATAAAACTAAATTTGAGACTCATGCCGCATACTATTTGCGTAATGGTATGTTTTATACATATATACGAACGAACCATAAATTTTAAGAAAAGACTATAGAGTAGGATCATTAATTATCGCGCTAAACGTGACCAATTTTGTTCTTTCGTTTCTTATAAACATGTAAAACGGAGAATCAGCGTAAAACAGGTTTGCTGTCCGACCTAGCACGCCGCTTGTCGCCGCGACTGCTTCTGTGCCGTATTCTGAAAATAATAACAAACTGTTTAAGAAGGGTAATAATCCCCCTATGTTACTCTATGTGCCAGTTGCGCTTATGCTTTGTGTGACTTTATTTACCCGTTTGTTCTACAGTTACACATTACACTTAAACATTTACTGGTTATTCCGTAGTTCCAAATTAATATCATGGCTGTAATGGAGCACAAATACCACCTCAGTGCTCCTAGCCAACCTCACCTGCCCGTGGTGCATCCTGCCATAGAATATTTTTATTCCTTCATCTATGATCCTGCCTACTGACCAACAAACGAGGCTCTGGCTACCGACAAATGGCAGTATAACCATTTCAAATTATGGCGTCCCTAAATACTACACGCCGGTGACGGGCAGCAGCGTCACCGGTGCGAGAAGCTACGTCCTGCGATTGCCAACCCACCTACCCAGCGTGGCGATTAGGGCATATCCCTCCCAATGAGCCGAAGATCGGGCTCAGTGGTGAATCTTGGGAGAGGCCTACGTACAGCAGTGGACACTGGACTGACACCGGCTGATTATGATGATGATGATATTAATATCATAGATGAATAAGTATGGTGGAATAGGATATTGGATATCTGGCGAAGTCGCGAGCACAACTATTATCTCATAAAGTTTTTTAAAAAACTGTAAATCTACAAAATGTTGTTTCCACCTTGAACCAACATACGTTACATGCCCTAACATAATAACATTGTTCATTCAAATACAAATGTGATACAAAAGAAACCTTGATTTGTATGTATTGATGTCGTAATTTTGAGATAAAATACAATACGGGTTCGGTAAAAACCCAATTGTTTGTTCGCTATTGTGGAATCGTGATGCGAATGCAATAAGCGCTAGGTAGGTAGCTACATAATTATGGTTATAGACAGACACGAAAATCTTTTTGCAAAAATTTGAATTTATAATCGGGAACATGCACATTTTTGTAACCCCCAATGCAAAAATAAGGGGTGTAATAAGTTTGATGTCTGTCTGTGGCATCGTAGCGCCCAAACGTATGAACCGATATTGATTTAGTTTTTAGGGTTCCGTACCCAAAGGGTAAAACGGGACCCTATTACTAAGACTCCGCTGTCCGTCTGTCTGTCTGTCTGTCCGTCTGTCACCAGGCTGTATCTCATGAACCGTGATAGTTAGACAGTTGAAATTTTCATAGATGATGTATTTCTGTTGCCGCTATAACAACAAATACTAAAAACAGAATAAAGTTATAAATAATAGAGGGTCCCCATACAAGCAACGTGTTTTTTTCAGCATTTTACGCCATCTATGAACGCTTAGTTAGGTAAACGTCCCATAGATGGCGTTATATTGTAGTGTCGATCCCTAACACCTTTTTTTTTTTTTTTTTTTTTTCACTTGGCTAGTTTATTTTTGTTTAATAGCTACAGGTGTCTTAATCGAAAGTGTTCTTAGCTGATTCATGATTGTGATTCATGAAAATACGTTCAGCTTGCAAAAAGAAATATAATGCTTCTAATCTCTTCTTTAAGATTTTTGAAGGTTCATATTTCTATTTGCAATTGGTTGGTCAAAAAAGCAAATGCTACAGCATACCTTGATTTTTTGTAGAAACAAATTTTGCTCTAGAAACATTTTCAAGGGAGGAGACGGGGGAATACATTTGTATGGAAAAGTGCACCCGCGTAGGAATGGCATTATTGGATTGTATTTAAAGTAGGTACATCTTACCGTTTATTGTTAACTTGACATCGTGGATTACTGAATCGACGTGCAAGCCAGGGTTAGGCAAGTTTTCCAAAATGTTAAGTCCACGAGCGTCGCCATCTTTATGTATCTTTGAGATAATTTCAACCTCGGTATTGTTAGGAACTCCAGTCTCCACCATCAGCGCAAAGTTTGCCTGGCCGGGCTGGAACAACGTCTCTACTCCGAGAGCCTTTAAAGGTTCCTCCAATTTGGTACTGATTTTGAGGTCCATCTTTGGGAACCTGATGACGCACTTTGAATATTGCATTTGGTCTATTATAGCATTGATTTTGGTGGAGTCCAATCGAGTCATCAGCTCATGTAGTGTGAGCGTCGACTCTCGGGATACGCGTGGCTTTAACGCGTACATTGTTGTGACACTGTCATTGTATGGCAGTGCAATCATATGCAGTTCTGAAACAATAATTGAATTAATATTACAAGCTTTTATTTAGTTTCACCTGTCCCGCGGGTGTCTGTATGGAATGTACCTAATAAAATCTTGCAAGTTAAATTTGACAATTGACCCACTGCCCGGTGTTTGATTGAGCTGATGTTTTGCACATCTCAAGTAAATCGGATGAAAATGCATATAGTACCATCGAGCTCATCACTAAATATGGGGCTGGAAGGTTGCCATAGGAACTCCTAAACTATACATGATAAACCCGTTTTGGCTTGTTGGATTTGTCTTGCCACGTACGAAGGTACTATGGTCTTAAAAGCTTGTTTTAATAATTTATGATCGTCGCGATAGTGAAAATACCCACTAGCCATAATCATATGTCATCAAGGTATCAAATCTGTTTATATTGTTTATCTCCATATCTCCGGAGCGGGTTATCAGATCTCGATAAACCAAGGGACCAAACGGGAGGCATAATCTCTCAAACAAAAAAGAATTTTCAAAATCGGTTAAGATTTAACGGAGTTCTAAGGTAACAAACATTTAAAAATAACAGTCGAATTGAGAACCTCCTCCTTTTATGTAAAGTCGGTTAAAAAAAGTTTAGAAATAGAAACTATACTATCTACTACTACTACTATTCTACTACTAACCGTTTTCCGGCGAATATGTGTAGTTGAAACTCCCCATATTTAACATGAGGTCTGCCATGATTTCTTGAGAAGGCGTTTTGAAACGCATTCTGCAATTATGAAAAATAAGTATTTATAAATCTTTGATAAATCATAATATATGTAGTGGAACCGGGGCGGGTTGCTAGTATGTAGTCTACATACTAGCAACCCGCTCGGGTAAATTTATATCTTAGATTGGACGGTCGACCCGTTGGCGTAAAGGATAAATAACTTTACGTCTTACCCGGAGGTCGCTGGTTCTTGCCTCATGTTCATGTCATGTGGAAACCAATGGTTTTTTTATGTGCATTAATGATTTATGAGTGTTCGTCTACGAGTGGTTTGGCATTACATCGATGTTTCGCCTGACTTGCTAAGCAAAAAGAAAGTAACAACTACCAAGAAGACAATTTGTCTGTGGTACCTACTAGTAATAACATTCTTGGGTTTATTGGACTCATGTCGTGTGGAATTTTAAAGCTGCAAAGATAAACTTTTGTATAGAAAATATGTAAGTATTTACATATGAATATCTGCTTTTATTACAAAATAAACTAAAAATACGCGTCTCGGACTCTCAGATGCAGTTTTACCGTTATAAATGCATACAAGTTGGTAATTGTAAATGTTGTTCGACTAGTGTAGGTACGCGGGCATTCGAAATCCCGTGGAGCTTGCTTTACATACGAGTAGGTGCCTGCACACTATTATTATCTTTTCTATGCTATTACTTTCGAGTTTTTTCTGAAATGTACAACTTATCTATTTAGCCTCTCATGAAACATTGGTTTGTTTTGCAGATATTACTGTGATATTATTCAGTGAAATTATCCGGTCAAAACGACCTCTCCTAAAATTACAATTGAAGGCGTCTGAAACTACCTTATATCTTGCTTCAGTTAGACCATTATTAGGTATAAAGTACTCTATGATACTATACGACACTATAATACTTAGGTACCCCATACAAGAATACAGCCCGCTGACAGACGGATAGACGGACGGACAGCGGCATCAGTATAGGGTTACTATGGCAGTATAGCTAAATATAAAGAGCGAACACATAAAGATATTGTTTATAGACCTCGTCAAAATAATAAAGATTATGTAGGTACCTAATTCAAACTTACTTCTCCGTATACGCATCCAAAAATATGTTCTTCCACTGACCACGGAAGTAGAGAGCGCTCATCAACACCGCTTTTGTTTCTACTGGAAGCGACTTCTTAAGAAAATCTTCTATTTTACCTTCCGTATGTGCGGCAACCCACCTGGAAATGTGACATTATTTTTAAACCGGTTTTTCCCTGTTATAAAGCGTGTCCGTTGTTCCGCGACTGAGTCAGAAAGTCAACTAAAGCATCAGTAGGTATATCAAATTAATGAGTAGTACCAGATTACCATGTAATGCTCGACTACTTTGAAATGTAGGTATCTTTACATATCTCAATCTTTTGACTCATAACAATGTTACGAGGAAAGTTATTGTCACAAACCTCGGAAAACGCTACGGCTACGCTAATGCAAATGGTGTCAAAAGTCAAAGCATTTATGCAGTATATGGGCAAATTAAAAATTGGGACTTACACACGTCAAATAACATTAAATAGATCATATTCAATAATTATTATCTAATACTATAAGAATCTTTGTCCTGACATACTGACTGACTGACTGACTCACTGACAGACAAAGCACAGCCTAAACCGCTGGTCGTAGAGACTTGAAATTTGGAGGGTATATTTGTCTTAGTACTTAGGGGTGTACTAAGAAAGGATTTTTCAAAATTCACCCCTTAAGGGGATGAAATGGGGGTTCAAAGTTTGTATGGAGACACAAGATTAGATAGTCTTTTCTATTATTTCTAAAAATAATTAAATACGTGTTTCAGGTTTTTTTTAAATTCCACCCCTAAGATGGTGAAATGGGGTAACAAAGTGTGAAAATCAATATTTTTTTCGGATTGCGCTAAAAATTGGCATGCAGATAATTATTACAATGTTAGTTACCTTTGAAAAAGGATTTTTCAAATTTCACCCCTGTAAGGGATGAAACGGGGGTTCAAAGTTTCTATGGAGAAACAACATTCGGTAGTCTTTTCTATTCGAAACTTCACACAAGTGCTTGAGTACATAAATAAGTAAATATGTGTTTTAGGCTTTTTCGAAATTCCACCCCTAAGAGGCTGAAATGGGGTAATAAAGTGTGAAAATTAATATTGTTTCGGATTGCGCTGAAATTTGGCATGCTTTATTACGACGTAAGTTCCCTCTGAAAAAGGCTTTTCCAAAATTAACCCTCGAAAGGGATGAAACGGGGGTTCAAAGTTTGTATGGAGAAATAAAATTAGATAGTCTTTTATATTCGAAACATAACACAAAATACGTGTTTCAGGCTCTTTTGAAATTCCACCCCTAAAACGGTGAAGTGGGGTAACAAAGTCTATAATCAATATTGATTCTGATTGCGCTGAAGTTTGGCATGCAGATAGTTATTTTGACTTAGGTATCCCTTAAGAAAGAATTTTTCAAAATTCACTCTTCAAGGGGATGAAGCGGGGGTTCAAAGTTTGGATAGTGACTTTATTCGACATTTCACACAAGTACTTCTGTAAATAAATAAGTAAATACGAGATTCAGACATTTTCAAAATGCCACCCTAAGAGGATAAACTGGGGTAACAAAGTCTAAAAATCAATATTGTTTCGCATTGCGCTGAATTTTAGAATGCAGATCGTTATTATGACATAGGTAGGATTTTCTAAAATTCCTCCCGGATACGGAACGGGGATTCAAAGTTTTTATGGCGAAACAAGATGAGATAAAGTACGTGTTGTAGGATTTTTTTGACATGCAACCCCATTAAAAAAAATCCTATAACACGTACTTTATCTCTATGTAACAAAGTCTGAAAATTTAGGTTTTTCGGGTTTTATAAATACTATGGAATCCCGAATTGCCTTAGTCACGCGATAACATGAAAACGGGTGAACTGATTTGGTTAATTCTTATTTGATGTCTTTAATGATAGAATCATTTTTACAAAAGAAAAGTTTTAAGTAAATAAAAAAAAGTTTTTAACGCGGGCGAAGCCGCGGGGCACTTCTAGTTATAGATATAACAGAAATATAACTTATTGCTTTGAATTTACAAAAAAAAAACAGGTATTATTGAGCCATTCAGCTTTCATCTAGACGTCGAACGTCGCACTTAAAACAAATGTTTAATTACCCTGATTAATGTATTTTTTAATATACTTGGGCATCTAATAATAGGCTGTCTATTTGCCTATTATGTTAGGCTGCTCCTTATGCCGATTATAGGCAGATACTTATATCTACTATGCAGAGAAGAAATACGTCATCAGTATTATGAAAAGCAACTATACTTACGAGACTGGTATAGTTTATAAAACACTTTTGTAAGTACCTACCTAACTATGCAGTTAGTTAAAAAACTTTGAAATGCTTAAATTACCTCTAACTCTAATGGCGGCGCCTCACATGTGCTTATGACTTGGTTCCAACGTTGGCTACGAATAGAATGGCCAATAATTGCAACCAAGGTTGCGGCCTCATATATCAATATGATGATACCACCACCCCGGCCTACACACTTCACTCCCCTCGCCTTTGAACTTGTACAAAAAACCGACACAAGTCAGGTTGACATTGGCTATTGGACGCAATGTTCTGTTTTTATCCAATAACGTTTCAAGATCGATCCTCACATTGATGTGTTGGATCCAAAAGTATAACTTGGAGCCAACATAGCCCATGTGAGGCGCCAGCATAATATTCATAACTAGGTAGGTAGGTACTGTGCTATCCTCAGAACCGATATCGCTATATTCAGCTCTAATGAATGATCTCCTAAGTCTGTGCAGCGTTGCATTTTTAACAGACTTCGCAAATATAATTATATATATATATATATTTAATAATATATATAAGTTTCTCAATTCGACCGTAAGTTATATACATACATATATGTATATAACTTACGATCGAATTGAGAAACTTTCACCTTTTTTTTGAAGTTGGTTAAAAAAGGAGGTCCTCAATTCACCTATATTTTTTATGTTACTCAGATTTTGAAAAATACTTTTTTGTTTTAGAGAGTATGATTTCCGTTTGGTCACATAAGTAAAAAGTAAAAGAAAAGGAAGTAACTTCCTTTTCTTTACTCATGTGGTTTGGTCCCATTGTAATTTTTAACCGACTTCAAAAAAAGAGGAGGTTTCTCAATACAACCGTATATATATTTTTAGGGTTCCGTACCTCAAAAGGTAAAAAAAGGAATTTTATAATATCACTTTGTTGTCGGTCTGTCCGTGTGTCACCGCTGATTTTCTCAAGAACGGGTGGACCTAGCAAGTTGAAATTTATACCAGATACTGAAGTCTATAGTCCCTATTAGGTGTATAAAAATCAGGATCCTGAGTCAACACGATAAAGAATATGGGCAAATTTATATTTTCGCGACAACTTGTAAGTTTCAAAATTTGCCTTAATTTTCAACTTTTTTTATTTTTCGGAATGTTTCCTTTACTTGTGCTGTAAGATCTTGCTTTTGACCAAAATTGACAATTCTAGGTCAACCGGAAGTACCCTATAGGTTTTCGACTCAAAACCTATAGGGTACTTCCCGTTGACCTAAATTAATTATGAAAATTGGCAAGAAGCAAGGTCTTACAGCACAAATAAAGGAAACATTTCAAAAAATAAAAAAAGTTGAAAATTAAAAGGTACATACATACATAGTATACGCCAGTTAAGATAGGCCTCTGAGTTATATGAGCGCTCATACAATTTAGAGGTCTAGCTTAATTGGTACTTTCCAACATTGGTACGGAAGCCTCGGTGGGCGAGTTCAGCTCGACTTGGCCGGTTTTTATTTTTTATGTGTGTTCGCGGATAACTTTGTCGTTCTCAGAGATATGTCGATAAACGTCTCAAACTTTCAACTGAATCTGACTCGCGCGGCATATGGAAGTCGGTTGTTTTAGTTTTTAAACTACCTATCTTAACCCTTCGAGCCGGGTTAGCCTACCCACAAAAATGTAAATTCGAATGTTATGTAAATAAAGAATGTAATGGCCTGAAAATTCGCGAATGACATAGGCCTGAGGGGTTAATTATTCGTATTGTAAAAGATCTATTTAAACCTCAAAAGAGACATGAGAAGATCTCATCATATTGACTATTGTCATGCACACAATGAATGTGAAGCGATAGAAAAGATAATAATACTACGTAGTGAAGCGTAGTTTACATGACGCGCGTCATGCATAGACCTATACCACTCTATGGCGTCATGCGACTTACTGGTTAATGACGTCTTTAGCTTCCTCAGGTTTGTGGAAGTCCACGCTGACAGCTTCCCCATTGTACACACGAGAGAGGAAACTTCGATACATTTCTCGGAGCCTTGAGCTCGAATCCACGAACAAAGCGTCAGCATACATTGTCTTTGACGTGGTGTCATTCAGTGATTGTAGCAGCTCGCCAAATTGCTCGTGGTTTTTGCGGTTTCGTAGAATATCTGTTAGAAAGAACAGCTTATTACTTTGCGACTTTTTTAAGTGGGAATATTCACCATATTCCGTACAAATATCTTAGGAGTTTTTGGAACCTTACAAAATCAAACGTCTAGCTAGTTAATAATAATTAAGATATTTTACCTGCAGGTTACGCAGTAACTATTATATAATCTGTGCCGCAGGGGCGGCTTTGTGGCGAGCCGACGGTGAGTGGCGACACCGCGTACCCATATCCCGTGAGGGCTAAATGAGACCCTCTGACCCCCGGCTTGCCTTGACCGGCCGGCCGGTGGTGGGAATCGCAAAGCTAAGACCTAAGCTCCAGGGTGGAAGTGTTAAAGGCATAAAGCCGCTAGTAGCGTTTAGTGAAAGTGCAGCACACCTCTCAACACCCTTAGCTATCCACGCCAATGTTGCCCCTCGGCGCTAATATAACGAGCCTTTATGGGGGGACCATTCAGTAGGTGGCAAGTCACCACCTGCCTAAATATTTTGTAATGAGGCATAATTGGCGGGTGCAGTACCTCATCCCATAGACCAGCAATCCGACATTAATCAGCTCAACCAATAGTCTCATAAAATAATGTACAATCTTTTTAGAATATAGTTTTCCATATCTCCTTTTCAGTCATTAATAATACCTAAGTAAACATTGTAAAGGGCCTCTTGATGTTAGCTTCGGCTCCATCAATGCCCTCCAAAAGCCCGGGCGTGTACGACGCATGAGTTAAATTAAGATAGTTTAAAAACTAAAACATCCGACTTCCATGCCCCGCGCGCGAGTCAGTAGCAAGTTTGAGACCTTTATCGTCATATCTCTGGAGATACTTATCAGATCTCGATGGAATTACAATGGGACTACATCGGAAATGTACTAACTCTACCGATTAAAATGAAAAAAGAATCATTCATTCATCGGTTCACAATTGACGGATACATACAAAAAAAAACACTGACGAATTGAGAACCTCCTCCTTTTTGAAAGTCGGTTGGTAAAGGTGTATTTATTTTCTGTTTATAATGAGTTTACCTGTAGACATTCCTAGTGCTCCAGCTAGTTCTTCGTTAGTTTTCCCAACAGTTCCAAGCAGCGTCATTGACAGCAAACCTATTTCAAAATTATTTATATTAAACATTTTTTTTTTAGTAGGAACCAGATAACAGTTTCCTATTGTATTGTGGATTTTATTATTATTGTAAGTAATACTTATGAAAGTATACATAGAATTATTTGTAGTTAGCTATTAGTACGTAGTATTATTATCTTTCTATGCTATTAGGTACAACAAACGCGTGAAACACGCATCCTGAAGTGGTGGTTGTACCGTAGAAAAGATAATAATATGGCTCAGACGGCATAAGAAGTCTAGACCGAGGCTCGCCGAACAACGCACTGAAGCCGGCAAAATTACACCTCGCCTTGTACATACACAGTAACACACACACGCATATAACGAAATTACACCTTACCTTGTCAGTCGAGCTATTCCGGCGCGCAGAGTGTCACGTTATAATAATTCACATTTTTATGGATAACAATGCCGAATTGTTTTGTGAAAGGGTGTAAAAACCAATCTTCGAAAATTAAAAAGCAGGATGGAATCACATTTCATACGTAAGTAAACATAAAAATACATATTTTTCATCTATTTTTGTAAATTGTTAAACACAATCCAAAATTTCAATTTGTTTAATAATTTACAAAAATATAAAGTGTGTGGTGTGACACTTCAAAGAAACAATATTTGATTTACGCAGTGCAACATCTCTCGTCGGATTTGAAAACTGTAATGATTTCTTCCGAATGATTAACTTACGTAATAAGTAGTCATAGATGGCGCCACCAATGCATAATTGGGTTAACAAATGCAATCCACTAATTTCGTCGTATCGATGGATCGAACTGTGGCTTAATTGGCAGAGCACCTGGACGTGTAATCCGGGGAGTGCGGGTTCGAGTCCCGTCGGTACGATGAAATTTTGGATTGTGTTTAAAAATTTACAAAAATATAAAGTGTGTGACACTTCAAAGAAACATAATATTTGATTTACGCAGTGCAACATCTCTCGTCGGATTTGAAAACTGTAATGATTTCTTCCGAATGATTAACTTACGTAATAAGTAGTCATAGATGGCGCCATCAATGCATAATTGGGTTAACAAATGCAATCCACTAATTTCGTCGTATCGATGGATCGAACCGTGGCTTAATTGGCAGAGCACCTGGACGTGTAATCCGGTGGGTGCGGGTTCGAGTCCCGTCGGTACGATGAAATTTTGGATTGTGTTTAACAATTTACAAAAATATAAAGTGTGTGTTCAACAAACACTTCAAAGAAACATAATATTTAAACTTAATTTTGTTAGAAGATCGTTACAGAGGATATAAATTAGAGAAATTCACAGCTAGTAAATATCTACCCTAAATAGACGATAAGAAGTTGTTACCAAGTGGATAGTGCAACTCAGCCTTAGAAGTGTTTTGCTGTAGAAAAATTAAAATATTTCTATAATAATATTCGTAGTTACCTGCGATAGAGGTAGGTGATATAACAATATTTTGGTTCTTGTTTTGTTTCATCATCGTCAGCAGCAGTTTGTATCCGAAGTCGTTGACTGCGTCGGCTACGTTCTCGTGTCTCTGGCTGGTTGTCGATTCAGTACTAAGATATAACAAAGTATAGACCCTAGACAAAATCCAATTTCCTGTTTCCATTCACGCTAACGCAAGTACAAAATGTATGGAAATGATATTTTTGTTGCGGAAACATAAATGTCATTCCATACATTTTGAACTTGCGTTAGCGTGAATGAAAATAGGAAGTTGGATTTTGTCCAGTAGGGACCCAGGTAATATTAAGCGGCTTTACGGTCGCATATCTATTAAGGAGTCTGAGTCTGTTTACCTAGGGCAGGCGCTCCAACTAGGCAAACACAACTTCGACAAGAAAATCCAGAGAAGAATTCAGCTGGGCTGGGCAGCATTCGGAAAACTCCGTCGAGTCTTCTCGTCGCCTATACTGCAGTGTCTAAAGACAAAAGTCTTTAACCAGTGCGTCCTACCTGTAATGACATACGGAGCCGAGACGTGGACACTCACAGTTCGACTGGTCCACCAGTTTAAAGTCGCTCAGCGAGCTATGGAGAGAGCTATGCTCGGTATTTCTCTGCGGGATAGAATCCGTAACGAAGTAATTTGCCAGAGAACTAAAGTTATCGACATAGCTCAACGGATTAGCAAGCTGAAGTGGTAGTGGGCTGGTCATATCTGCCGCAGGACTGATAACCGTTGGGGTAGACTTGTGCTAGAGTCGAGACCGCGAATCGGCAAACATAGCGTAGGACGTCCTGTGACCAGGTGGAGCGACGACATACGAAAAGCGGTGGGCAGTGACTGGAAGAGAAGAGCCGAAGATTGGGCTCAGTGGCGCATCTTGGGAGAGGCCTACGTCCAGCTGTGGGCTGACACGGGCTGATGATGATGATCTATTAAGGGGTAGTCAGGATTTTCAAAATATCAATTTTTTTTGCTATTTCGTTACACCCGATATTAAGTGACGATGTGGTCTGAGTTGAAACTGTGCATTCATGAAAAAGATGATGAGACACCGTACTGACTTTAGTCATACCTAGGTCGATTGATTTATCAGATGCTTTCTTTAGTCCACTATTACCCGCAATAAAGCTACTATACCAAACTGTGTTCCTCAAATGAGTGTCTAACTACCTACAAGTTTAATATTTAGGTATATCGCGCTGTTTATGTAGGCATTTTCTACATAAGTGGATGTGCAAAATTCGTTTTCGTTTTTACAATAAATGTGATTATATGTATAAGTTTTTATCTTGCCATGTGCCCCTAGCAACCTTTTACGGCCCGTATCATTCAGTTGTCCCACATATTTGTATATTATACAAATCGGTGTTTTATGTAGGTAGGTACTTACGTTGTAAAGTGAATTTACTATAACCAACTTATTATTTGCGGTTGGTGCTTGGTGCATTAACCGTGTCTAGGTATCGAACTGCAAAGTTAAATTTGTCCGTTAACCTAGCTTGATAATTTTTTACAGAAGACTAGGTGCGCGAGTCCAAACTCTTACTTGGCTGATTATTTTATAAGGCGTCATCATAAGTCAGAATATAACTAAAAAAATATTAGAACTTTAGTGTATGAAACTGATGAAACTGGACTTTATACTGATAACTACTTATCTACACTAATATTATAAAGAGGAAAACTTTGTTTGTTTGGATGTAATGAATAGGCTCAAAAACTACTGGACCGTTTTTAAAAATTCTTTCACCATTCGAAAGCCACATTATCCACGAGTAACATAGGCTATTTGGAAAAAAATAGGGTTCCGTAAGATATTTGGTTTTTGCAAAACAACGTTTACCGGGTCAGCTAGTGTGGAATATACCTACAATTTATAATATAAGTAAACTTACTTGTTCATAACAACTTCTTGTTTCTCTTGCATTTCTTGCGTAGTATCTATTTTAATACTTTGCGTGATTTTCAATAAACTCGAAATAAGAAGAATCATCAATGTCCAGTCCATTTTTGAGATCTAAAAAAAAGTAGGTTTAAACAAAATGCACAATTTATTGTAGTGGGGTCACAGAACCGGTAATAGTCCTGTGTGGCTATGACGACTATGTTGACTACGGAGCCACTAGCACAGATTATAAAATAGTTACTACGTAATCACTAGCTCCGTAGCACATGAGTACAGAAAAGGTCTTTACTCATGTGCTACCACAAGAGTAAAGACTTTTCTTTACTCATGTGTCCGTAGTACGTAGTACTATTAAGTATTCTGTGTCCGTAGTCAACAATGTCCCGCGCTGGCCCTTGCAGCGTATGGGAAGCGTCCCCGATGTGGCGGATAGGGGAACGGTCGGTAGTACAGCCTAGCTAGCTACCGACTAAGTCCGATGAACTCGCTGACCAACATAGGGTGTGGTCCTCCACAACTTTGGGGGTTGTGCGAGGGGCTGACGACCCCTTCACATAAAAAGAAGTTGTTACGAAACCGACAAAAGTAAGAAAAGAACGATCTGATTCCCAACCTGACGAAAACTGGCAACGAATTATGGACCTCAGATTACCCTCATGGAATGTAGGTACGAAGTTTATACAGAGTCGGCGCTTTATACCAAGTGCACGTATGCACTAAAAACATACAAATTAGCCGATGGCTCGGTCATGTAGAGCGAATGGGAGAGGATTGTGCAGCAAGGAGGGCATACGTGGGACAACCAAATGGTCGGCGGCCAGTGGGAAGACCTAGATATAGATGGGAGGACGAAGCCCAGAAAGATCTGCGAGAACTGAAGGTGAAAAACTGGAGGGAGCTGTCACAGGATAGAGACAGATGGCGCTTACTTTTGTCGGAGGCCAAGGCCCACTTCGGGTCGCTAAGCCATAGGAGTAGTAGTAGTCAACAATGAGCTCTTCGCCGCGCCGACTGCCAATATAACGGTCCGCCTTTATAGGGGTCCCAACCAATACTTTTTGTAAGTGCCTAAATGTTTTGTAATGTAATGAGGCATAATGGGCGGGTTAAATGATTTTTTTTTTAGTTTTTGTTCCATATATATTAATTCTAATATAATATTAATTCTATTAATTCCCTTAATTTTTTATGTTTATTATTTTTGTATGAAAATAGTAAAACGGTTCACAAATTACATTTACCTACCTAGTTTCGGAATAAAGTGGCTGTGACATACGGACGGACGGACAGACAGACATGACGCATCTATTTTTATAGGACGGATCTTTTTTGTCATTCGGCTACTGAACCCTAAAACTGACATTGAGGTTCCTATAACATTTTTTTCCCAAACTCAATCATTTGAAAGACATTTCTAAAGTGGTAAATTGTGTGACCCACCTACCCCCTCTAACTTTTAATGTAAGATACCTAATGAAAATCTAAAAAAATATATATGCTGTAGATCTAAATAAACACTTGGTTTGACACAACACTTGAAAATTGGTTTCAACGAGATACAGTCAGTACTTTTTGTGTTTTGCACACTTTTTCTAAACCGCAAATATAACTTTGTTTTTCATACAAACACTATGCACTAAAAACAAACTTTCTTTTGCTGGCGAAAACTGGCTGCAGGCTGTGTACGTAGTAATTATTACATAATCTATGGCTGTGTTACGGAACACAACGCGAGCTAGTCCGACTTGCACTTGGCCAGTTTATCAATTGTTTGAATATTGATAAATCCGTGAGTTGTTTCGTCGAAGAAACCTTTCCTATTAGAATCACTGATTTTTTCTAATTATTGAAATGTCAAAAGTAACCGGTCGGAGTATTGTGAATTGCAAAGATCCGAGTCGAAGGAGAGGCAGTTTCCAAATACCTACGAATTTGCTTTCGAATGATTGAGAATAACCCTGGAGCAGGGTGCTTTGCAATCCACAATACTCTGGTCAATTACTTTTGATATTTTAATTCGAAAAAATCAGTGATTCTAATTGGAAAGGTTTTCGAGACAAAATAGCTCACGAATTTATCAATTTTAAAAATAAAGCTTCCGAATCCGTATATGTTTTCGAATTATTGAGAATCAGGGGGCAGGTCAGACTACTTACGATTTGGGGGAAGTTAAAGCGAAATTTGAGGGTAAAAATATTTACATTTTTAACCGACTTCAAAAAACGGAGGAGGTTTCTCAATTCGACCGTAGTTATCTTAGTATTTTTTTATATTTATTTACCATCTATGTACCCTATATTATACCTAAGCTAATTTTAAGCCTTAATATAATTTGGTAAATATCAATATCTAATAAAATTGAGTTATAAAATACTTATTATACAATATTAAACTGAGACCTAGACGTATTTATTTCCATACATACCTTAGGCAAGCTTACAATGCCAATGTAGGAGGTCAACAATAATTAAATACAACACACACCGCATACAAAAAATAAATCTCACGCACAAGTGAAAATTACAATAAAACACTGAATATAAACAGCGAAAATAAAATTTTATCTTTCTTGACGAATTAATTTTAACTCAAATGGCTGGAACGTTCACGTTCATTGAGTAAAAGTATCACAATATGTATGAACCACAGTTTACATGGATGTAAACACACGACTGGCTGGCACGGAGAGTAGAGGGCGATTCAGAATTCACAGATCACTAAATGGATGGGACCGATTCTGCAGTGCGGTAGCGGATAGCTGCCAACGGTAACAAAATCAACCTTCATTGGATACGTAAACTGTAGCGTCATCATTGATTCTCTTTAAGTTTGCATAAGCACTACTCTCTACCAAATCGCAACTGAATGGGATATCGAAATTTTGTTCATATGGGTATGTAGGTGTTGCGGACGCGGATTACGTAGTAACTATTATATAATCTGTGACGCGGAGCCCATTGAAAACACCTACTTAGGTATGCTGTAAAAGTATGTAGGTAAGTAGTAGGTATTGTTTATCTTATAAGTAATAACAGCAAGAAATAACCTCAAGAAGTAAAAAGACATGAGTACCTAACTAGATAAAAGTAGTAAAAAGTTATCAAGTGTTTCAAGTAACAGTTAGCTCGACCCTTCTGGACCCCTAGACAAAATCCAATACCCATTCACACTAACGCAAGTTTAAAATGTATGGGAATGACATCTTTGTTGCGGATGGATATATGTCATTCCATACATTTTGAACTTGCGTTAGCGTGGATGGAAACAAGAAATTGGATTTTGTCTAGGGGCCCTGTTCTTTACAGAATTTGCTCTGACGTTTTTCGTTGTTATTCGCGTCTTTTTTTATCGTGTAGGAGCAATATATGTATTATTTTGTTGAAGTATGAGTGAATTTGCTGTGTTAACGTTTCAGATTGACGCTTCGATTCGCTTTCACTCTGCTCTAGTATCTTTTTTGTGGCTCTAGTTTGAAATGACCCTTACCGCATTTTCATTTTTAATTTGAGGGTGGCGAAGTGGAAGAATGTTCGACTTTAATGCCAGAGGTACCGAGTTCAAACCCCGCCGTGCACCAATAGATTTTTCTATCGAAAATAGTATGTGCGCTTTTCACAGCCCTCCCGTGAAGGAAAAACATCGTTAAGAAACCAACCTCCATGGTGACAGGACACTATCTAGTGTCCGCCTGGCCAGCTACCACCCTCAAGTTGGAAAATCTGTCGCCAAAATATGTAATGTGTTCCGGCAGCTATCCTTGAGAACCAGTTGCCATTCTAGGCCTAGCGTGCTTACCATCTTCGATCGCATCATCACTAACCAAGAGGTGAGATAGTGGTGAAACGCTAGCCTAGAAGATATTAAATAAAAACCGGCCAAGTTGAGTTGAACTCGCCCACCGAGGCTTCCGTACCAACGTTGGTATGTACCAATTAAGCTAGACCTCTAAATTGTATCAGCGCTCATATAACTCAGAGGTCTACCTTAATGGGCGTAAACTATGTATGTATGGAATTGGATTTTTTCCTTAATTTGCGCTGTAAGACCTTGCTTCTTGCCAATTATCATGATTCTAGGTCAACGGGAAGTACCCTATATGTTTTCGACCCAAAACCTATAGGGTACTTCCGGTTGACCTAGAATTGTAAATTTTGGTCAAAAGCAAGGTCTTACAGCACAAGTAAAGGGAAAATTCCGAAAAATAAAAAAAAAAGTTGAAAATTAAAGTACATTTTGGTACTAACAAGTTTTCGCGAAAATCTAAATTTGCCCATATCTTTTTCTGTGTTGACTGAAGACCTTGGTTTTTATACACCCACTAGGGACTATAGACTTCAGTATCAGGTATAAATTTCAACTTGCCAGGTCCACCCGTTCCTGAGAAAATCAGTGGTGACACACGGACAGACAGACAGACAGACGGGACATGAAAGTGATATTATAAGGGTTCCTTTTTTTACCTTTTGAGTTACGGAACCCTATGAAAACTTAACATCAGGTGAGATATCGGTCAAGTATCTCACATAATAACAAGCTAAATTGAAATAAACTGGCCAAGTGCAGGTTAGGTTAGGGTTCCGTACCACACTCCAGTGTTTTATAAGATCGAGCAAAAAATACCACTATCATTTTTTGCCAGCAAAAAATAATATGTAATTAATAAACATTTTATTTCTTATAACGCCATCTAACGTCTAACAAAGGTGTTAGGGATCGACATTTCAATATAACGCCATCTAACGTCTAACAAAGGTGTTAGGGATCGACATTTCAATATAACGCCATCTATGGGACGTTTACCTAACTAAGCGTTCATAGATGGCGTGAAATGCCGAAAACAACACGTTTCTTGTATGGGGACCCTCTATTATTTGTAACTTTATTCTGTTTTTAGTATTTGTTGTTATAGCGGCAACAGAAATACATCATCTGTACAATTGGACGTGTCGCTTGAGCGACTTTTTGTATTTTGAAACTAACAAATTTATTAGTAAAGTAATATTGACAAAGGATACTTTGTATCTCAATAAGACTAATAAGTCGACCATTGCTAAGTTATTAGCATTCAATATATATGACTCTGTTTTACATATTGTAACAGATCACGAAGACGAGCCCCAATGTAGTGGTGTTACTATGCGGGGTAATTGTAGCGTAGTAGACTTAGTTAGTTTAAACTAATGTCTAATACAATGGGGAGGCCTGACTCAATCAACATTTTTCATCAGAATATACAAGGTCTCTCCAGCAAAGCCTTAGAGTTAGAATTATTTCTCGATTTTTATAAAGTTGACATAATGTGCATTACTGAACACTGGTTTGTGAAAGGTACATTGTTACCAATATTTAAAAATTATACAATTGCCAGCACATTCATTAGACAGAAGGCAATTCGTGGTGGCTCACTAATATATGTAACTGAAAATTGTAACTTTAAAGAGCGTAAAGACATAGTAGCTTTGTCTGTGGAACGATGTGTTGAATTATCTTGTATAGAGCTGGGGCAACATATAGTCATCTGTGTATACAGACCTCCATCGGCTGATTATAACATTTTTGAGACAATTATGCAAGAAGTAATGAGCAAAGTCTTCAACACCTCTAAATCTTTGATAGTTTGTGGCGATTTTAATGTATATTTACTTGAGCAGTCTCCGCTCAGCGACAAATTAAAAAAAATATTTTTGATTAGCCAACAAGAATCACTAGCTCGTCAGCTACCTGCTTGGACAATGTGTTCTGCAACTGTGAACCCGAAAAAATTGCAATTTTTGATAAACTTGGCTCGGACCATCTGGGACAAAGTGTCACTTTTTCATGTAAATTATCCACCAAAGGCCAAGACCATTTTTACAGGCCCATTACCACCAAACGGGTTGAACAGTTTGTGGATATCATTGACAAGCAATTAATGAACCTAAGATTTTCTGAGGATCCTGATGACCTATGCAGTGCTTTATTTCAAATGTTAGATGCAGAGTTCAATTATATTTTTAAAATTAAAATGGTTAGAAAGGGTGCGAAGGTTCGTTTCGATGACTGGGCAACTCCTGGTATTTATAAAAGTAGAAACAATTTGTATAACTTGTACTCACAAAAAACCATTAATTTACATAATACTAAATTCATAAATCACTTAAAATTGTATTCAAAAACTTTTAAAGTTGTTTGTCAGACAGCAAAATCATTGCATCTAAGTAGAAAAATTAAGCATGCCGATGACAAAATTAAATCAACATCGAAAGTAATTAATACAGAAACTGGAAAAATTAAGCAGAGGGACGGTAAAATTATGTTAAAAGTTAATAATAAATTAATCATAGATAATAATGATGTCGCTAACACATTTGTTGAGTTCTTCTCACAAGTACCTATTATTACTACTCACCCTTTAAACTCTTCCCCTAAGGATGCTTTTATTTTACTATCAAAGTGTGTGAATGAATGTGATTCTATGTTTGAGTTCAGACACATAACTTCAATATCAATTATCAAAACGTTTAAAATGCTCAATCAAAAGAAAACCGAGGATCTGTGGGGTATGTCAACCAAAGTACTTAGTTATATTATTAATGTAATTAGCCCTCACTTAGCGTTTATTTTCAACAGATGCGTCGATGAAGGTGTCTTTCCTGATGTAATGAAAAAAAGTAAATTAATTCCCCTATTCAAATCAGTTAACAAAAATGACCCTTCAAACTATAGACCAATCTCTATATTACCGGCGCTCAGTAAAGTTTTTGAAAAAGTTATTTTAGACCAGCTTTTGGCACATTTTAATATTAATCATCTTTTAAATAACAAACAATATGGTTTCACTAAGGGGCGTTCCACTACTGATGCTGGAGTGGATCTTCTTAAACATATATTTGATGCCTGGGAGAAAGCACAAGATGCTATCGGCGTTTTTTGTGACTTATCTAAAGCGTTTGATTGCGTCTGTCACAAAACGCTAATTTGCAAATTAAAACACTACGGCGTAAACGGAAAAGCACTTGATCATCCTACCTCTGTAATAGAATACAGATGGTTGAGGTCAATGGCGTCAGGTCATCTGGATCCCTCATAAAAATGGGAGTTCCGCAGGGATCGATCTTAGGACCATTTTTATTTCTAGTTTATATTAATGACTTGCCGTCTTTAGTGCAAAACTTATGTGACATTGTTTTGTTCGCGGATGATACATCCTTAATATTCAAAATAGATAGGATTGCGTCTAAATTTGACGATGTTAACAAATCAATCACACAGGTTTTGAATTGGTTTACAACCAATAACTTATTACTGAACGCCAAAAAAACTAAATGTATTAAATTCTCGCTGACAAATGTAAGAAAGGGTGTCATTGATAGCAGGATATTAATAAACGATGTACCACTAGAATTTTTTGAATCCGCTACATTCTTGGGCATCACCCTGGATTCAAAGCTACAATGGGGTTCTCAAATATCGGCTCTAGCAGGTAGATTGAGCTCCGCTGCATACGCAGTACGTAAAATTAGAAACTTGACTGACGAATCCACTGCTAGATTGGTTTACTTTAGCTACTTCCACAGTATAATGACTTATGGCATTTTATTGTGGGGGAAAGCCGCGGAAATCCAATCTATATTTGTTTTACAAAAAAGAGCTATTCGATCTATATATACCATGAAGTCGCGAGACTCACTTCGTGAAAAATTTAAGGAAATTAAAATTCTCACAGTGGCATGTCAATATATATATGAAAATATTATGTATGTACGCAAAAATTTGAATGATTATGATAAGAGGTCCGATGTACATAATTTCAATACAAGACACAAAAATAGATTAATTTTACCTCAATTCAGGTTGTGGAAAGTTAGTGGTTCTTTTTTGGGGAACTGTATACGATTTTATAATAAACTTCCTAAAGATATTGATCAACTGTCTATGAGCAGATTTAAAACCTTTGTAAAATCCAATTTAATGAAGAAATCGTACTATACATTAAATGACTATATGAATGACAAAAATGCTTGGCCTGAATGCCCGAAGCTCCAAGATATAATATAAATTGTATGATAACATAATTATATGTTGTAACTTTTAAAAAATAATTGTAATTGTAAAAAATATTGAATATTAATTAAAACAAAAATGAATTAAAATAAGTGACAAGCCCCATAGAGTTTCTTCTCTGATGGGAGTACTTTCGAAACACCAGTAGATTCAACAGTCAATCAGTTTTCATCTTTTGTTTGCAGATCTAGGGTTACCTGTTAAGACGATATTATGCAGCTGATAGACGGACAGTCAGTTCCATTCGGAATATGATTTGTACTGCAATTAGTCTGCGTTTTATATATTTATTATGTTTCATTATTTCACAATTTTTTTAATAAAAATTGTCTGAAGTACTGAAACATCCACTGGGTTGCGGGTGCTCGTAATAGTACGGTTGGCAACCTTACATTAATCAGGGTGTGACGTTCGACGTCTAGATGAAAGCTGAATGCTCAATGAAGGCTCAATACCTTTGTTTTTTGTAAATTCAAAGCAATAAGTTATGTTTCTGTTATATCTATAATATTTTTTATTGGATATGATCTATTTGATGTAATTTGACGAGTGTAAGTGCACATTTTTAATTTGCCCATATTCTGAATAAATGCTTTGACTTTGACTTAGATCAGATCTCGATGAAATTACAATGGGGCCACCTCTGAAACGTACCCTACAGATTAAATAAAGAATCATTCAAATCGGTTCACAATAGACATGACGACGCGCGACAGTATCAAAAAATCGTCGATTTAATGATTTTAGGGGAAAATACATATTAAACATATTTAAATCGCTAGTTTAGTTTTATTTATTATTTTTAATAAATCTATACTAATATTATAAAGAGAGAACATTTGTATTTTTGTATGTTTGTAATGAGTAAGCTCAAAAACTACTGAACCGATTTAAAAATTCTTTCACTAATACATAGAATGGACTTTCGGAATGAAAATAGGCTATATATTATCCCGTTTAAATCAAAGGTACATTCGTGGAGACCTAATTTGCAACCTAAGTCGGCAAATAAACGGTCGAAAAAACACGTTTCTTACGAACGCTGCTTAATTGAAAATAGATAGAAGAATATTTTCTATGCAAGAGTTGTACAACTTAATAAGACCTACAAAAAAGTCCGCGACAGCATATGTCTATCTCTTAAGGTTGACTCACAGTAACCATTTTAATCTTAAAATTTTTGTTAAAAAATATTACATAACTTCCAAGGCTATTTTCAAGTATTAATCCTTATCCAAATAATTAATTATTTGGATAAGGATTAATACTATATACTTGAATCGTTTATTAGCTTGGCCACATATTATAGATTAAAATTGTCCTTAACAGTATATAATTCAAATGAAAACTCTAGAAGATATCACGAATTTCACAAACACGCATCGCAAAATTAATAAAATATTTGCAGTGAAACCACAGATTATGTCATAGTTACTACGAAAATATTATTATAAGCATGATCGGTGGGGATCTACAGCATAGCTAACTATGCTGTAGATCCCCACCGATCACAATCAATTTGAAGTCAATATAGTATAATAATATGATCTATTGTATAAAATAATATTCATCCATATATATAATAATATAATATAATATTTTAAACCACCCCGACTGATCTATGTATAATAGCTTTTTCCAATGACTCTAAACACGACATTTAAAATCTGAGCTGTAAGTTGATGAGGATTTGAGTATTCTGTAGAGTCCAGGAGGCTTCCATGTTCTTACAATATCGTTGAAGAAGAAGATTTTCGAATTGATCAGACCTATGAAAGTTGATTTCATAGCGCAATTAACTAGAAAAAAGCTCATAATTTTATAACGATTGAACGAATTTTCATGAATCAAAGCTAAGAAAACTCTCGATGAAGACATCTATCAAACAAAAAAAAAACTATCAATAATAAAAACAAAATCGGTTCATCCGGTTAGGTGCTAAGATGCTACAGACAGACACACAGATATACACGTTAAACGTATATTACCCCTACATTTTGCGTCGGGGAACGCCGTAAGGTTACGGCGGCAGATGTACTCCTTGGTGGTAAGCTACTTTTTGGTAGATTTAATGATTCCACTACCACTGTAGCTAGGATTAGAACCAACGACTGTCGGGTCAGAATCAGGGTAACTATCCTTTACGCCAAAGGGCCGTCCAATATCAATACGTAAGTATTATAAAACAAAGTTCATCACTGCGTCTGTCTGTCTGTTCGCAATAATCTCAATAGCTACTGAACGGATTATCATGCTGTTTTCACCAATAGCCAGAGTGTTTATGAGGAAGGTTTAGGTGCATAATTCGTTAAGGTTTTGTGTGAATTGGATGAAATATGACGATGGTTGTTAAATATGTTCATATTTTATATTCGATGCAACAAACTGATGCAAATTTTGTAGGCATATATGTTCTACCCGTGCGAAGCCGGGGCGGGCTGCTAGTAGATTATAAAGATATTTAATAAAATAAAACATTAAAATACTGCAATCGGCCATTTTGACCGAAACACCCATGGATTAAATATTATATAATATTATTAGCTGTGCCCGCGACTTCGTCCGCGTGGAATAGTGTCTTTGGGTAGCATTTTTAAATATTTGGGCTAATTATTTTACAAATAAGACACATGCGTATCCCACCTACACCGCACCGTACCACGCCGCGGAAATCCCCCTCCCCCTCGCCCTTCCCCTCCCCTCTCCCTCTCTCTTCCCTCCACCCTGTCTCCTTACTTCCCTCTCCCCCATCCCTTTCCCCCCACTTCCCCTCCCCTCTCTCTTCCCCCCACTTCACCCGCCCCTCCCCGTTTATCTTCCCCCACTCCCCTTCCCTCGCTTCCCTCATTCCCCTCCCCCTCCTCCACTCCACCTCCCTTTCCCTCACCTCCCATCCCTCTCCCCCTTTCCCCTTCCCCTCACTTACACCCTCCCTCCCCTCCCTCATTCCCCTTCCCCCTCACAAACTTTGAATGACATATTAATATATATCGAATCAACAGCCTAAAAAATAAGTTTCAAGCTTCTAGCTCTAAAAATGACGATACTTCCATACAACTTTTCATCCCCTCTTTCAACCTCTTACAACCCTCTTTTCACATTAAAATGTAGCCTATGTCCTTACTAAAGCTCTAGACTATCTGTGTATCAAATTCCATTTAAATCGGTTCAGTAGAACATTAACATAAACCTTACATATTTTCATACAAACTTTCATCCCTAATTGAATTTCAACCCTTGAGGGTAAAACTTTTAAAAACTTGGAATGTTGTATTTATTTATATCAAATTAACAGCCTACAAAATAAGTTTCAAGCTTCTAGCTTCTAAAATGACGATACTTCCATACAACTTTCATCCCCCCTTTCAACCCTCTTTTCGCATTAAAAAGTAGCCTATGTCCGTTCTCAGGCTCTAGACTATCTGTGTACCAAATTTCATTTAAATCGGTTTAGTAGTTTTGGCGTGAAAGTGACACAGACAGACAGACAGAGTTACTTTCGCATTTATAATATTAGTTAGGACTAGCTGTACCCGCGACTTCGTCCGCGTCGAATAGTGTCTTTGGGTAGCATTTTTAATTATTTAGGCTAATTTTTTTACAAATAAGACACATGCGTATCCCACCTACACCGCACCGTACCACGCCACGGTAATCCCTCCTCCCCCTCTCCCTACCCTTCACCCCTCCCGCTCTTCCCCTTACTACCTTCTCCCCCTCCCCTTTTCCCCCACTTCCCCCTCCCTCTTCCCTGCATCGTCATATTTATTTATATCGAATCAACAGCCTAAAAAATAAGTATCAAGCTTTTAGCTCTAAAAATAACGATACTTCCATGCAACATTTCATCCTCCCTTTTCAACCCCTTACAACCTTTTTTTCGCATTAGAAAGTAGCTAATGTCCTTTCTCAGGCTCTAGACTATCTGTGTACCAAATTCCATTTAAATACGTTTAGTAGAACATTCATATGAAGCTTACATATGTCCATACAAACTTTTATCCCCTATTGTTATTTTACACCCTTGAGGGTAAAACTTTTACAAACTTTGAATGTCATATTTGTTTGTATCGAATCAACAGCCTAAAAAATAAGTTTCAAGTTTCTAGCTCTTAAAATGACGATACTTCCATAAAACTTTTCATCCCCCCTTTCAACCCCTTACAATCCTATTTTCGCATTAAAAAGTAGCCTATGTCCTTTCTCAGGCTCTAGACTATCTGTATACCAAATTTTATTTAAATCGGTTCAGTGGTTTTGGCGTGAAAGTGACACAGACAGACAGACAGAGTTACTTTCGCATTTATAATATTAGTTAGGATAACATATTATTCTCTATGGAAACACCAATCACAGCGTATGACGGCACGCTCAAGACTCCTGTTTTGTTGTTATGATACTAGGGTGACGTCACATCCGACGCCATGACACCAGCGAGCTGTTTTCGCGCACTATTGAAAAAGTTAATCACCGAAATAAAGGTTTTTTCGTAAAAGTAAATGTGTTCCCACATTACGGAAGAGGATTTCAAAATCTTTCGTCACGCCTATTGACGAAGTGATCGCGTCACACATACAGACGAATTGAGAACATCCTTCTTTTTGGGAAGTCGGTTGAAAAATGATATATCGTACTCTTCTTCAACCGACTTCGAAAAAGGAGAAAGTTTTCAAGAAGACTATTGTTTCTAATGTTTGTTACCTCAAAACTCTACTAATCGATTTGGAAAATAATTTTGAATTAGTCTGCATCGATGTATATGTACGTTTTATCAACCTACTTCTAAAAAGAAGGTTCTCAATTCGTCTGTTTTTTTATTCCAATCAAATCAAATTATATTTATTGTAAATAAACTGTGTACAAAGATGGTATGTTTTGTATTTGAGTAACAACAGTTTTACCCTTTTCGGGCGTACAATAAGGCTCAAAACCATTGTGTTAAAATAAACCTTAATCTATTATTACCTAAGTTAGAACTAGTCTATAAAAGTATGTATGAATTATCTACATAAATTATTAACTTCATTATAATTAACTACATTACACTATCTTATTTGGTAAGTAGCACAGAAATAGGAATAATTATTATTCCAATTTTTGTGGGTAAGTAGGTATATTAACTATTAATGCATATAATAAAATACTTTAATACTATCATTTTTTGAATTTTTTTTATCTTGAAAGTACTCATTTATGTTTTAAAAACCCTTTCTAATTAACCAAGATTTTAAGTTTTTATTAAATTGAGGGTTTTTAACGCCTTGATGTCAACTGGCAGATGGTTGTATATCTGGATTACTGTGAAATAGGAACTTTTACGGGTGGTTTATGGTGGTTAGTGGAGGTTTTATGGAATTGGCTTGAGGCATATACAGTGTGGAAATTAAACTCAGGCCCTGGAGGGAAACTACTTTAAATCCTTAAGCTAGCTCATTTTACTTAAAGGAGACATTCCTTTATATTTGAAAAGAAACAAATCTGCATTAAAAGAATTTTTAAAACTCGCTTGCTTCGCCCGGGACTCGAACCAACTAAAATTAAAAAAAATAAACACTCTTTATTTTAATATACTAATCGGTAGTATTAATATTCAGGATAAAGTTTCTCTAACAAACATTAGGTCTTAAAAATAAAAATAATCGTTAAATCTAACTTCAACTTTATTTTACTATCAATTTTGTAACACTTAAATTATTTAACTGATAAATTGTTCGAAATGCGCCCCGTCGTTCCGGCTACACAACATTAGTCGCCGTTGAAATTCATTTCTTGTAGCCTTCAGCAAAGTGTTGTGGTGTATGCCCCTAATAACATTTGCTATCGCAATCCTTAGCTCTTGAACGGTTTCATAGCAAGTTTCATAAACAACATTTTTTACATGACCCCATAAAAAGAAGTCCATGGGCGTCAAGTCTGGACTTCTCGGATCATGTAAGAAGGAAATGTGCATAGAGGTATTACCACCATTGAACAATTTTCTTATCGAAGATTTCAACAAGGTACTTAACGATAAATTAGCAAGCGTGTACTTCATACGAAGTCTTTCAGTGTTGGAGAGATAACAGAACTTTTACGTGTCTTTTACTTGTTAAAAGTGAACAGTAACCAAACATTTTTTAGAGAAACTTTATCCTGAATATTAATACTACCGATTAGTATAATAAAATAAAGTGTTTATTTTTTTTAATTTTAGTTGGTTCGAGTCCCAGGCGAAGCAAGCAAGTTTAAAAAAATCTTTTAATGCAGATTTGTTTCTTTTCAAATATAAAGGAATGTCTCCTTTAAGTAAAATGAGCTAGCTTAAGGATTTAAAGTAGTTTCCCTCCAGGGCCTGAGTTTAATTTCCACACTGTATACGTTATACTTATGTTTTGTGCGATATATATCTGAACGACTAGATTTGTTTGCAAAGAAAAAGTTTGAATTTTCTTTAACAAAATTACACAATCCTAACTAATATTATAAATGCGAAAATACCTCTGTCTGTCTGTCTGTCTCACTTTCACGCCAAAACCACTAAACCGATTTAAATGAAATTTGGTACACAGATAGTCTAGAGCCTGCGAAAGGACATAGGCTACTTTTTAATGCGAAAAAAAAGGTTGTAAAGGGGTTGAAAGGGGGGATGAAAAGTTATATAGAGGTGTCGCCATTTAAGGAGCTAGAAGCTTGAAACTTATTTTTTAGGCTGTGGATTCGATATAAATAAATATGACATTCAAAGTTTCTAAAAGTTTTACTCTTAAGGGTGTAAAATAACAATAGGGGATTAAAGTTTGTATGGAAATATGAAAGATTTATGTTAATGTTCTACTGAACCGATTGAAATGGAATTTGGTACACAGATAGTCTAGAGCCTGAGAAAGGACACAGGCTACTTTTTAATGCGAAAAGAGGGTTGTAAGAGGTTGAAAGGGGGGATGAAATGTTGTATGGAAGTATCGTCATTTTTAGAGCTAGAAGCTTGAAACTTATCTTTGAGGCTGCTGATTCGATATAAATAAATATGACAATCAAAGTTTGTGAGGGGGGAAGAAGAAGTGGAGGGAGGGGAGGGGACGTGGAATTGATGGGGGAGTGGGGGAAAGGGGAGGAGAGTGGTGGAAGAGAGAGAGGGGGTCCTCCTTCAAGTAAACATGACTTGCTTTTTTATTTTTCAAACTTCATAATTGTCGACAACGATGTGTCTATCATGATCATGAAATATCACGAAATGCCATTTAAAGTCATATGTCATGTAATTTCACGAGCTGTCATAAAAGGTCAAAAAATGTCATGAAATATAATTCAATGTCATGACATGTCACAAGTAATGAAATGTCACGAAATATCATAAATATTATTCAATGTCATTAATTGTCACGTAATGTCATGATATGTCACGAAAATTCATGTAATGTTATGAAATGTCAAGGAATTTCATTGAACCTCCTCAGACAGGGCACAAGAACATTCATAAGCCAAAAAATAAAAAATCACTTTGCCACCCTAGGTCGGAAAAGACCTACTTTGCGCGCACTTATCGAGGAACCAACCATCACTTTTCGAATAGATGGGATGAAAAATAAAATAATATAACGTAACGCGTCCCGAGCCTGACAGCCCTGAGTTAAAGTACCAGCTGAACCACTATAATCCGGTTTCACTCCGTACGTGACAGGCGGCATCAGTCTACCGAAACTGCAGTACAAAAAAAAAGATCTATGAAAACTAATGAAAAGGGGGGCGCGTCCGATGGAAGTCTATATTCGTCTCACTCACTATTTCTTACTTTGACGTCGTTACTTCTCGTTTTGACATTTCGCTATTTGGTCAGTTTGCTCTATGGGAGTCCCGACTCTTCTTAACGTAGTGGTTATATTCTCTTTGGGCGGCATACAGGCCGCTAGTGCTCACGCACTCAGGTGCGTCTACGTCATCATCACAGCGCAGTTGTATGAAGCTTTGTCTCTGTACCTTCTTTATTCATGTGCCCAAAGGGTACCAAATGAACACTTTCTGAGACTTTGCTGTCCGTTCGTGTCTATATGTGCGCACTTTACAGATCTGTATCTTCTTAACCGTAATAGGTACATACTTGAAATTTTCACAAAGCATATATCCGTCAGTGTATAACGGCCCAGACACCGAATTTTATAGATGCATGTAATTTAATTAAAACTTGTTTTGCACTAAAAAGGGTAGAATAAATAATTTTTAAAAAAAAATAAAACCGACTTCATAACCACGAACAGGCAGTCAAAATCTAAAAATAAATTACATAATATAATAATTATAAGCGCTACACACTTATCTATTTGAAGTCGGTGCCAGCCAAGTCTAATAGGTAGTAGATAGATACTACCTACTGACTATACTGTACTATTCATTATACTGTGTTACTACTACTACATACTAGTATCTATCTACTATCCAATAGACTTGGCTAGCACCGACTTCAAATAGATAAGTGGGTAGCGCTTATAATATATTAAGTAATTTATTTTTCGCTTATGAGTGCCTGTTTGTGGTTATGAAGTCGGTTTTTTTTTAAATAATTTATTTAAATATCTTCTAACAATCGAATATCAATGTAACGACGCGGCGACGTAACGAGCAATCTATAAGGCCTAAGGGAAGAGAAATAAAACAAAGCAATATCAATCTTTTGTAAATATTGGTAAATATAGGTCAAATGTGGGTACAATTAAATCAGAGGAAATATTTTATTAATTTCATATCAAAATGGAACATCCACACATTATTTTCTACACTTTATCATTAGCTTATCATTGTCACCAACTTGATCAATCAATGTTTATAAATATTTCTGTAGGAACATGAGTTGGTTTGTAACAGGGTGAAGATTGATGCAGGCAACGAGTATTTCAACAGTGACCGAACAACATCAATTGTTAACAATTTAGTTTAACATTGTCCACCCTGTCACTGATAAAACTCGTTAAACCAAGGCCCAAATCGATACAAAGCGCCTTAATCTTAATTTTGATTAAGCTGACTTGGTTAAAGAGACTTAACCAATCACAATTCGGAATGGCTCCGACCAAAAACTGACGATACGATGATTTAATAAGTCACGTTATAAAGCAGTACAGGTACACGCCAAAAGAATGAAGGCGAACAAATGGGCGAATGGAAGAAGACGCACCTCCAAGCTCATCTCTCTCTACTCAGAGTTTGTTCGCGTTCGTTCGTCCTGGTTTGTAGCGTACCCAGTATAAGACAGCTGTGCGAAGTCAGCACCGTAATTGTTATTGATCACGTCAAGCATTATACATAATAATCACCACTATTTCTTTGACTAAGCTAAGCCCAAGTTCGGGCCATCGATTTGGACCTGAGATTATATAATTAAATTGGACTAAATGCAAATACACTTGTAGGTTCATGAAAATAAAAAAAGCATAAAACACCCTTACTTATAAACTAGTACTTAATAACTTTTGAATAAACGTAAATGCGATAGAGTGTAGAAAATGGAAAGAAATAAAACCAATAAAGCATGTCATTTCCTAATGGATATTGGAATCACTGTGCCCAGCTCGTGTCGAGCATATTTCATTCAAATACTATAATATTGATACGAATACAGATAAGTTAATAAATTACATTATTTAAAATTATTTTATTGCTAGATATTATGTATTGTGAAATGAATTATCTAATATAATAATAAGCTATGCTATGTTCACACAAGATTTACTGTAAGCATTCGGTGAACACTCTTTTATGGCCAACTAAAATTATGATGTTTTTATTCCCATAATTTTCTGTAACGCCAAAGCGATTTTATCGTATTATTTATTACTTGATAGTTTACTTGCGAGAAGACTTATTTAAAGTATATGTTAGATTGTATGTATACAGATGTAAAGTTAATAGCAGATCTTAAAAACCTTCAGAGGAACTGTCCTACAAGACTCAGCTTCTATGCTTCATGACAAATACTTTGTGGGAGTATTCCCCTTACATAGTATTATTATAAAATGTTCTGTGCCCTTGTATAATAAATGTGTATTATAAACTGCGCAAATCTTTAAATTCAATTTCAATGTATTAGATATCAAGTGATCAAGAAAATATTTATTTATTTATCCATTCGTCATATGCAGTCGTAATAAAATTGTAATATTTCATATTATGTAACTTATCTACTTATTTGCTGTTGGCTATAGAAAAAAAATGTGTTTATAGCCTAGGCCCAGAGAAGGCCGGACAACAGTGAGCTTATGTGAACAAACCATTCAAATGTAAAAACATGGTTCATAAAAGTCAAAGTAGAATCATGTAGATTCTACATGTTTCTACACTACTTAACGTTATGTGCTCTATTCCTGTAGAACATAAGAAAATTATATTTTATTGGTTTCATTTGTACATGACGAAAGAAAGTTTGATTAAATATACACATACAATCATCATTTACAAACTAATTAATAAGAAATAACCATTTTAATACTTTAAGACATAAATAATAACACATTTTAAACAATTTAACTGCTTTTTTGACTTAATATCTCTTATTTTCTATTTTCGACTACTCTAATAGTATAACCAAGTCCGTTATGTTACATTGTTATTAATCCTAAACTGACATAATGTAAAGGCGGTAGGCAGACAATTTCTTAACATTAACAGACTCAGTAACAGAGCGTCCATGCTTGTTTGTAAGATGATATTGTCCAAAGTGAGGCTGATCACATTACTATTTATATATATATATATATATACTATTACGGTCTGGACCGGTGTAATTTAAGAAAATCAAGGTTTTCAATTATCTCAATATAAAATAATCATCTACCAGTATAAGTAGCTCTGGCGTCACAACTATTTAAATTCGGAGCAAGATGATTGCGTTTTATGACACAAATATTAAACTGGCCACTTTTCCGATATCAATAAAATAAATCTTCCTTGGGTATTATTTAATTCTATTAGACACAAACAAGTTACATAAGAGACGATCTCCTTGCATATGAAGTGACGACACAGTATAAAACTGAAATCAATAAATAATCCGAACTTGGCCTCACTTTAATCTCTGTGGCATTAGCTGCATCTTAGCTAAAAAGTCAACCAAATGACAGACTTCCGGTATAGTACTTGTAAGTTACATACGCGACCAAAAACAAGAAATATACAGGCTTCACACAACCGTCTTATTTCGCTAATTTTAAATCGGTCGGAGTAAATTAAAGCTAATACCGAGTCACTTTTATGGATTGGAGCTAAGATGGATCTCGTTTGGGAGTTGAAGTCGGAAGTAGGATGACGCACTGTGATCACCACATGTCACCCACCTTAAGGCGAATCTACCAAGCGTAACTATCCCGTTCCGTCAGTGGCAGTGAACGTCATATCAAAACTTGGTGAACCGATCGTAGACATAGTTTAGTTCGGAGGGAGGTTAAGCCATGGCCGGAGTCTACCATCAATGGTCACCCTTTAGTACCACCCAGGGACCACGTGTAGGATTATGGCTGCATTAACGAAGAGGCGTGCGGTAAAAATTATACATTAGGGTAATGTTTGAGAGCGTTCACGGAAAGCCATGGCATAACTCGCGGCGTCAATGTTAGCTGCTGCGTTGGATACCGACGCGCAGCGCTAACTCTATATAGAATAGTCGGTATTGACTAAACATCCATCAATCAACTATACATTAAATGAGATGAATATGTTGCCATGTTTGTGTTTGTACGTAAGCAACTCGTAAGTACGTACCTTTCCGTTACGGAACACCGCGTAATGCCGAGTGCACACCAAGCGAACAAAGGCGAACGAATGGCTAATGGAATAAGACGCATCTATACAGGCGTATAGAAGCGTCTCTTTTCACTACTCGTTCGGCATGGTGTGTACCCCGTATTAGGTGCCATGTGAAGCAACGATACTTCGTGAACGCGGCATAAGTCTAGGCCTACGGACGCGGATGACATTGACCCCCAAAAAAATGATGAATAAATAGAATGCGATCGATGGTTAACCCGCCATCTCTGAGTGACCCAAGGGTACTGTTGGTAATGCATCGGGTTTTTGTGTCTTAAGCCCATTTTAATATACAGTCTACCCGGACTCCATACAACAAGAGATTAAATTTGACATCTTCACAGAAATAATGTCAAAACGGCGATACCCGCAAGATATGGTCGACGGGACGAGCTCTTCTCAAACAATATGCAGCCCCACTTTTGACATCAACAATACAAACGCCGAAATGTACAGTCAATTAGTTAAAATGACGAACACGTTACAAAACGACATACAACACTTAGGTACACATTATACACATCTAACAGCAGTAGAGAGATCTATTTGTTGTTATTTAATTACTAGTTATTGTGATTAATATTATTGCTACTATCTGTATGAAACACAATCTCTGTATTACTGTCAGATATAATATATATAACTGGATAAACTATCACACCATACATACATTTAATATAATTATAATTAGATATAAACAAAAACGTACACACACATATTACTATAATTACGGTGACTTGAACTAGCGTAACTTAATAATGATTAAATGAATCAGTCTTAAAAATTCTTATGGACCAGAGTGGTCGCAACAGTACTATTTCTTCAATGTATATTGTACTCGTCAATCCACTCTGTTTCTGAGTCAAACTTAAATACAAAAGTCAAAACTTACAAGATTAAAAATACTTACTAACGAAAAGCACTGCACTTTAAATTGATAACAAAGGGTCGACACATTAAAGCAAACATTATTTATCATTACATTATCTAAATTACGGTTCACAGCTGACCGTGGATCTAAAATTCTTAAGCAAAAAGTGAAACATGATTGACCCTAGATAATTTTTCAGGGATTGATTAGATCATCACCTGCAGGTGTAGAATTCAACTACACAATGTATCTAAATTGAATGGAATATTTCAATAACTCGAACAGGGTATAAGGTCCCACCACGGATCAAAAGGAAGACATTTCTAGCTCAGCTCATTGTTAAATCCGCACGAGTATTAACAAAAGACTGCCATGTATAATTACATATGCTAAAAAGCTAAGCAAAAGAGAAATGAGTACTTCTACACAGTGGAGCCTCACATTCAAGTGGTAGGTATATCATATAAGAATATGAGATAAATTTATGTCAATACTATTAAAATGTATATACATATTGCCAAAAATTATTTTAACTGTTTTTTATTTAATGAATACATTGTAATAATTTATATATGAATTATTGCATTATTTGTCAAATAAATTATAACAGTGTTATCAATAACACAGAGTCAATAAATAATAATATGTGCTACTAGTCTGTCCCATGGGGCTGCAACAAAACCACACGCAAGACATCATATTCTAGCTTCTTATCACTCTGCAATTAATTTCTTTCAAAGATTTTCAGTGTTGATTAAAATAATGTTTGATACTAAAATGATCCACAACATTATTCACTGACAAATATATTTATTTTTTAACAAAACCTGTAATATAACGGAACTATGAAAATTGTTTTGTTGATTAGTTACGAATTAGGTGCTAGATGTCAAGCAATACATAATTATACTAAACTCTTACAGATATATCTTCCCCTACGCTGTTAACAAGCCAAGTTTGGTATCCTTATGATACGAGAAATAAATAGGTCTTTAGACAGAGTTCACATGGAATGCCCTAAATCTCATGTGTCTTAAATGAGTGGTGATTCTAGCTAGACCCACAACAATTTAACTAAGGTTAGTGCATAACACGCACTACACACTGGGATCTTTTAATGAAAAGCAGCAACACTGGGTATATATTAGTCAATAGTTAAAATATTACATCTACAACTTACTATAACCCTAAATAATTTAGCAAAGTTATGGGCAGCTCAAACGTCATACTAGATATTCTCTTATTATTTATGTAACATTCTACCAAAGTATAGTTTATTAAATTTGTGGCTGATCAATACATATATTTTTGTGGACCTCAATATAAGGACCTGCAAATAAAAAAGATGGTATATAAATTTTCTATTGTAACTGCAGATCTAATTTTAATTAAATAAGTAATAAGGACATTCGCTGCCGCATGCCTAAATGCACTGCATTCCTCTACCTACATGAACCACGTTGAGATTTACACCTATGAACTAAAGAAAATAGTTCAATTCATAATAACTCAGCGTGGAACTTCACAAGCTTAACCTTTTATATTTAAAAATCTTGCCAGCAAGAACTTACCTCCGCAAAAATAGCAGTTTCTAAGGAGGTAAAACAATTACAGTACAATTTTGGTTTTTTAATATATCATCATATTGCTCTGAGGTTTCCAATAAATAACAATCTTTCCAAAAAATCTAAAGATGTTTTTAAGGTGTCGCTAGGTGCGAGCGGCCTGGTTCTGGTTTGCGACAAAGACTAACTTAATGCGTTAAATGAGAGTGCGCTTTCATTCTTATACGTTTACAATCGCAGTACACACCACTTCACGCGTCGCATTTAGCCGTTTCTGTAAACGTAACCTGAGTCTATAGTTTTTGCTGACAAATATTATTGCTTATTTAACAGTCACTTGTTTATGACACTTTTTCAAAGAAAGATATAACAACATAATATCACAAAAGCCTAAAATATAATCAAGACCAACCCCATTTAAACATGTTTCCATAATATTGGCACGCAGCATGCTTCATTATTACCAATCTTTTCCTAAACTTACTCAAATCAGTCAATCCTCTTCCCGATAACATAAAACTTAAACCCATAAAATAAAATTCAATAATTACGTTTGAGACTATTTAAGCCACAAACGCTAATACGCCACAGCGAAATAGGGCTCTCTCGGCTAACAGTATCAATGATTGTTTGCTAATGCGTTACCATTAAAACCATAACGCAGACTTTTCGATACTTCACTTTGGAAAGATAACTAAATAACTAAACTTTAAAAACTATATTCGAGGAGGGTAAGGAGTGCTCGCTAAGCGGAAGCGAATTTTCGGTAAGTCCAAATAGCGGTGAACGCGATCACGAGTGCTTGACTACAATGACGCCGGGCCGCGGCGGCGGCGGTCGCTCCGCCTTCTTGGTAAGCGCCAGCGGCGCTTCGCCGGCCTCCTCGCGGAACAGGTGGTCGCCCTCCAGGTGCCGGATCGCCTCCACGATCGTCTCAAGGTTCTGCCGACTGGTGCTCGCCAGGTAAAGCCGCGACGGCGCTTCGCTCGCCGCTTCGGGTACTACTTCCACTTCCACTCTAGGTTCGGCTTTTATGGCGGCCTCCAGCAGGGGCGCCGCGACGACTGTGGCCGTTTCTACTACTTCTGCGGTCGGAACTACTTCCACTACCTCGCCTTCTAGCTTACAATCCGGTTCCACTTCTGTTTGCTCAAATTGAACCACAGATTGTGTGAGGTCACAGCCCGTTGTCGGATATATTTGTGCTTCGAGGGTAAGGATGCGTTCTTCGAGGTGACGTCGCATCCGCCTCTCTTGATCTAATTGGACTCGGAGTTCTCCACTTTCTATATCCTTTTTGGGAGGAACAGTTATCAGAGCTACGGGTTCAGGTGTTCGAGATTTTGTAACGGTGTCATCCGTAGAATCGGGTATGATAGAGGGAATGTGGGTTACGATCTCATTTTTTCTTTTCTTCAAGGGTATTTCACCACCTTCATGTTGATTCAGCAGTCGTTTTAGTTGACAGTTCTGAGAGAGAAGTCTTGTTTTTTCTTGCTCCAAATTATAAATGTACTCAGCAGTTTGTTGTAATATGGCAGCCTGAAAAATATTACAATACAAAACTATATCGATTACCAAAAATGTAATAGCTTCATTAATAAATGTAATATTTTACCATGTATAAAATAATTTGAGGTCTTATCGCTTAAAGCAATCTCTTTCAGACAACCTTTGTAGGGACTGGATAAATGTATATGTAACGTATGTAGTTAATGCTAATTAATTAATGAAGAGATTTATTATTAACTCACTTTACTCAGCTTCTCTCCTTCATGGCGGGGCAATAAGGTGCGTAATGCTTGGAACCCAGCATTAATACTCTGCATGCGTCTCCGTTCATTGCTGTTTGCAATCTCTCTTCTTATTCTTTTCTCTGCTTCCATAGTTTTACTGCCAGAGGAATGTTTCTCACTATAAAATAAAAATATACAGGCATATTATTTATCTAGTGATATAATTTCTGCTAGTTTGGGGGACAGTGTCCTCAGAAATTACAGTGCATCTGAGACTGAAGCAGTTGCGGAGCAGTTCAGTGAGATGCAAACATTTTTTGCAATCACTGTTTTAGGCAGACATTGTTTCCCATTGAGTGAGTGGCTTACTTAATGCACCTACTACTTAGAAGTTAAGATATAGACTATATTATAAAACCTTCTAAACTAGATATACAAATAGTATATTATATATTATGTTAAACTACCTGTGTCCAGTGGCTTTGTCCATATGTTAAAAAGTATCGTAAGGGCTGATCCAGGATTGAACCTATATGTGGGCCTATCCAAAATCCTCCTATCCAAATCTAGCTGTTTTTGGTGATTGTGCTTACTGTTGTACTGTATGTACTGTATTAGTACCATGTAGAGGTAGTATAAAAAGAAAAGCTAGGGGTAGGGAGCCTTTGACATTTATAAATACAAATAAGTATACACTGACATTTATTCCTAACACCTGCACTCTGCGGCTTTAATCCCACCCGTGATTAATCCTGGTTACCTTCTAGAATAATTCTATCTATTGCTGAAAACTGCATTAAAATCCTATGCATAGAAGAACTAAGTGTACAGACAGCAGGTGCAACTTTGTTTTACACTATGAAAGGATTGTTCGTAGGTGATCTATTGATTTATCAGCTGTTTTATATTTTTATAAGTATGAATTAAAATGCCCGCCAAATATGCCTATGAATTACATTAGAATAATATTTTCTCGATGTGGGTAAATAATTGAATAAATTAGCCTCTTTAACAATATTTAAAGAATATCTTCAGTTGGAAAACTCAAGGGGGTTAATTACAATAGATTTATCAGGTCAAAACTGCAATTAACTGCAGGTCAGATGCAGTAGAAATAATAAATAAATACATAACGAATGAATGAAGCGACATTATTTACGCTAAACGTAAATACATGTGGTTGATAGTACAATTTTCCGCAATACAGGGCGCCTACTACGCCTATTTGATTTGACCAAACATGGCGGCCCAACAGCTGACTACGGACCGGCACGGGGCGTGTACACGGTCATATGGACCGCTCAAACTATAATTTAGAACAACAAATAGGTAAAAAACTAGTAAAACACCCAAAATAAAGGCAGTGAAGGAATAAACAAACAACCATCTTTCGAGGAGAATGAAATAACAGTGACCACGCCGGGTTCCATACCTGGCAAAAGCGTGATCCGATGCTTCTTCTTCGTACAAGTTGTAATCTTCTACTTCTAACAAACAGACGTCATTAGCGTGTAATGACATTACTTCTATATATTATTTACTCCTTCCTCATATGAAACACTTGCAGAAAAGCGGTATTTAGTAGATTTGTCGCGGCACAGGCCACAATGGCGGGAAATGACAATGAGTTCGGTCAGGTGACGCCACACGTTTTAAGCACAACACCGCTATGTGAGATTAATAATAAGCACTTTAATTGAATGAAAACACACTAACAAAACACTGAAATTGTTAAAATCGCACAATCACATCGAATTATCTTAGCAAAAACATTAAAATTTAGGAGGGAGTCAAGGACAGCACGACGACGACGTCGATGGCCGATGCACATAGTACCATAGACAAAATTTGTTTTTTAATGTCTTCTTGCCTTACCTATGGAATTGACGTATATGCTCTAATCTAGACGATCATCCTGATACACAGACTAAAAATAGATTGATCCTGGATATTTCTTATTAAATAAATCACTATCAAGCCGCCTTAGCCACCAGCTGAGCTGAGATGCTGTAGAAGTGTAGAGTCCCTCTGGATGCAGTTTGGGGAAAATTTACGTGGCACATACATAATAATATGTGCGAATATTGTGGATTTCCACAGCTTCTTAGCTGCATCAAAAACAATAGAAGTCACACAAAAAATTAATTATTTAATTAAATTTAAAAACAAATAATACATTAATTTAAGAGTATATAAAAACTAGGCGATGTGCTGGCGTGCTATGATAATTTGTAATAAGTAATTATGTAAGTTGTGATTATAAAGAATTAAGCTTCAATTCTTTTTTCCTATAGAAAATGAATACTTGAGCTTATAACCTCAAATAATCTATAGGTAAGAGCAATTCTTAGATACAACCAAAACAGTGTTATTTTGTCAAAGTAGAAAATTGTCTATAAAGACGGTTTCAATTTAGTATATTACTAGCTAAAAGCCGAGCTTTGTGAGGGCTCGCGTAGTTTTTCTGCCTGGTAATTTTAAAGGCAGTTTTTTTATATTAAATTGCGAATCTGCCCGACACTGGCAAAAAAATTGCCAAAACACCAACCACTCCAACATATGCATAAAATTTGCCATCATATTATTGAATTATGGCATAAAATATGGCATAATAATACCGGTCAAGTCGAGTTGGACTCGCCCACCTAAACTTCCGTACCAGCGTAGGTACCAATTAAGCTAGACCTCTAAATTGTATGAGCGCTCATATAACTCAGAGGCCTATCTTGATTGGAGTGAACTATGTATGTATGGGGGGGACACCCTTTGATTTTCAACTTTTTTTATTTTTTGAATTTTTCCTTTATTTGTGCTATAAGAACTGGCTTCTTGCCCAATTGTATGATTCTAGGTCAAAGGAAAGTACCCTATAGGTTTTCGACCCAAAACCTATAGGCTACTTCCGGTTGACCTAGAATTGTTAATTAGTGCAAGTAAAGGAAAAATTCCAAAAAATAAAAAAAAGTTGAAAATTAAGGTAAATTTGGTACTTACAAGTTTTCGTGAAAATCTAAATTTGCCCATATCTTTTTGTCGTGTTCACTCAGGACCTTGATTTTTACACACCTAATAGGGACTATAGATCTCAGTATCTGGTATAAATTTCAACTTGCTAGGTCCACCCGCTCCTGAGAAAATCGGTGGTGACACACGGACAGCCGGACAAGAAAGTGTCTTATATAGGTTTCTTTTTTTACCTTTTTAGGTACGGAACCCTAAAAATAAAGTTAACCTCTCATTCAATCTTTTACAAAGGCCCTAGGGGTATAAGCTAAGAAAATCTGCCCTCGGAAGATATTTGATTTATACATATACGACATGTAGATAAATATTTATTTTCTGAAAGTTTGAGATCTGACACTCAATTGTTTTTTTTTTCTAAAGCAGAAAATGTAAAAAACAGAAATTTTTTTTTTTCAAGACTGCAGAAATTAATCCAAATTTTTATTTATCTTTAAGACTAATATGCTATTATAAAAAAATTAAAAGCTTTATAACATTATAGGATCATAGAGAAATAAAAAAATATTAATGTTAAATTTAATTTTTTACCATGATATAATTTTGGCTCAATAACAAAAAAAAATTCGTACCTTTAATATTTCCCTATAATAATGTATATCTATAGACACCCATAGGTTTGATGATCTTTTTTTTGTTTCCGTTCCATGTATGGGGGAGCATCACCTTAATCTTTTATTTTTTATTTTTGTATAAAAATCGTAAAGTGGTTCATAGAATACATCTACCTACCAAGTTTCAACTGTGTATTCTTAGGAATTTTGAAACTATTATACTAACTATTCCCAAAGTATTAGTAGTTTCGGAAAAAAGTGGCTGTGACATACGGACGGACAGACAGACAGACATGACAAATCTATAAGAGTTCCGTTTTTTGCCATTTGGCTACGGAACCCTAATAAAGTGTCATAATAATACTTTGTTCCTTCAAACACAGCTAACTAAGATTGAATAATAAAATTGATAATTGATATTTGAATGTTTTATTTATTTACTTTCACAATAGAAGCTATTGTTGTTATTTTGAAAATTAATATTATTTTTAATAGATGATGTATATGTGATATATATATGTACATAAATAGCAGAAAAAATGTAATGTATTAGGTATAATGTAAATGCATGATAGGGGCCAAAAAGTGTTTTATTTTACTATGGCGTACTTTAAAAAAATATATATATAACATTATTATAGGGAACTATTAAAAGTACGAAATATTTTTTTTGTTATTGAGCCTAAATTTTATCATGGTAAAAAATTAAATAATCTTTTTTTTTACTATGATCCTATGATGGTATAAAGCTCTTAATTTTTTTTTATATACTAGCTATTATTAGTCCTAAAGATATATATTTGGATTAATGGGAGATTAAGCTGCAGTCTGTCTTGAAAAAATTGATTTTTTTCTGTTTTTTACTTTAGAAAAAAACCAATTGAGTTAGAGATCTCAAACTTTCAAAATATACCTATTTTATTAGTACCTACATATCGTGTAAATATCAATAAAATATCTTCCGGGGGCTGATTTTCTTAGCTTATAACCGTAGGGCCTTTCCAAACAAATAAATGCATAATAAGATTGTTATACTTTAAATAGAAACAGAAAATTGTCAAAATTCTATTTATATTTCAAAATTCATAAAGATCCTTGAAATCTGCCACTTTTTGGAATCGTAAGCGTAATCCGCATTATCACTTAACAACAGGTGTGATAGTGGTCAAACGCTAGCCTAGAAGATATTTAAAAAAAATCTGCCAGAGTTAAAATTGAGGTCCTAAATCTGCCTAAATGGCAGATATCTGCCATTAATAGTACACTGATACCAGACGTCATTTGGATGACAGATGTAAATTCTTTAGATTTCCTACAGATGGCGTTAGTAACCAAACATTATGTTCGCAGTGAAGTTAATTCTTTGATCTTCTAATGGTACCTCACCCCCTAAAAGCTAAATTGCTGGCTTGCAAAATCTGGAAAAATTCGTGATAATAGTGCATTTCATGAACTTTAAAGGAAACTATAGCGGCTAAGATAACTTTATTAGTTTAGCAGTAATAGTCGTTGAACTTGGGTGCTGGATGATTTTGTACCAAATACATAATCCTTAGTATAAAACCTTTAAAGTGCAAAGACGAAGTACCTAGTTGCTTTTTATAACGGATAAAGACTTACATTGAATAACAGGCTACTACGGAACCCTACACTGAGCGTGGCCCGACACACACTTGGCCGGCTATTTTTAATGTTAATAAAATTATATTTTTTTACTGATAACACATCTACATGTGAATTTAAATTACTATGTTAAAGCACAAATCAATAGGCGTGATAGTTTTTCAGTAAAGTGCACCACAAAAGTGCTCAGGTTGTGGGATAGTGATAGTGTTAGTGATTAAATACAAAAGTAGTATAAGATATTTCGATATGTTGTAGTTGAGAGAATGACAAGACAAGCCCCATAGAGTTTCTTGGTGTTTCTTCTCTGATGGGAGTATTTCTGAAACACCGGTAGATTCAACAGCCATTCAGTTGTCCTCTTTTGTCCGCAGATTTTCTTTCTAGGCTTGCCATTTTTATTTTTATTTAAACAATATTATGCAGCTGACAGATGGACAATCAGTTCCATTCAGATCATGATATGTACTGTGATCGGTATGCGTTTCTTTAAGTTGTGTTTCATTTCACTTTTTTTTTTTTTATACAAAATTGTCTGAAGTACTGAAACACACAGTAACATGTATGGTTGGTTTTAACCCACTTTAATATTTTTTTATAGTCTGACGTAAACGATTGGATGATAGCTGAATGGCTCATTACTTTGTTGTTTTGATTCTTTTTGTAAATCAGTTTATTTAAAAACATTGTTGCTGTGTATTCTGTAAAGTTATACAAATAAATATTTCCTCAAAGAGTATTAAGATAACATCACCGTGCTATTTATTTTATCTAATACTATAAGAATCTTTGTCCTGACATACTGACTGACTGACTGACAGACTACGCACAGCCTTAACCGTTAGTCGTAGAGACTTGAAATTTGGAGGTTATATTTGTCTTAGTACGTAAGGGTGTACTAAGAAAGGATTTTCCAAAAGTCACCCCTTAAGGGGATGAAATGGGGGTTAAAAGTTTGTATGGAGAAACAAGATTAGATAGTCTTTTTAATCCGAAACTTCACACAAGTGCTTCAGTGAAAAAATAAGTAAATATGTGTTTCAGGTTTTTTTGAAATTCTTCCCCTAAGAGGGTGAAACGGGGTAACAAAGCGTGAAAATCAATATTGTTTCGGATTTCGCTGAAATTTGGCATGCAGATAGTTATTATGACGTTAATTATCTCTGAGAAAGGATTTTCCAAAATTCACCCCTTAAGGGGATGAAACGGGGGTTCAAAGTTTGTATCGAGGAAAAAGATTACATAATATTTTCTATTCAAAACTTCATACAAGTGCTCCAGTAAAAAAATAAGTAAATAAATGTTTGAGGTTTTTTTGAAATTCCACCCCTAAGATGGTGAAATGGGGTAACAATGTGTGCAAATCAATATTGTTTCGGATTGCGCTGAAATTTGGCATGCAGATAGTTGTTATGACGTTAGTTCCCTCTTAGAAAGGATTTTCCAAAATTCACCCCTGAAGGGGATGAAACGAGGGTTCAAAGTTTGTATCGAGAAACCAGATTAGATAGTCTTTTATATTCGAAACTTAACACAATTATTTAAGTAAGTAAATACGTGTTTCAGGCTCTTTCGAAATTCCACCCCTAAAAGAGTGAAGTAGGGCAACAAAGTCTGAAATCAATATTGTTTCGGATTCCGCTGAAATTTGGCATGCATAGTTATTTTGACTTAGGTATCCGCTAAGAAAGAATTTTTCAAAATTCACTCTTCAAGGGGATGAAGCGGGGGTTTAAAGTTTGGATAGTCATTTTATTCAACACACACAAGTACATCTGTAAATAAATAAGTAAATACGAGTTTCAGACTTTTTCAAAATGCCACCCTAAGAGGATAAACTGGGGTAACAAAGTCTCAAAATCAATATTGTTTCGGATTGCGCTGAAATTTAGAATGCAGATAGTTATTATATTATGACGTAGGTATCCGCTCAGAATGGATTTTCTAAATATTCCTCCCGGTTACGGAACGGGGATTTAAAGTTTGTATGGCGGAACAAGATGAGATAAGTACGTGTTGTAGGATTTTTCGAAATGAGGTAGGTAACAACGTCTGAAAATTTGGGTTTTACGATTTTATAAATATGAATCCCGAATTGCCTTAGTCACGCGATAACATGAAAACGGGTGAACGATAAACGATAATGTAAAAACGATTCTATCATTTTAATGATAGAATCGAAAAGAAAAGTTTTAAGTAAATAAAAGTTGTTTGTAACGCGGGCGTAGCCGCGGGCACTTCTAGTTTCATATATAACATAGATCTCCAATATACCTTTAGTAGCTTAGTTTGTTTAAACAGATATAAAATAATACAAGCTATTCATGACTGATAAATTATAACAAAAACTGCACTCGCGCCTTCCGCTTCTATAGCACTCCACCTAACCATTCTACCAAGATGTTGTTAAGGACTTATTCGAATTTAAGCATCCGTTACGTGTTGCGTAGCTTACTCTGCGTTATGTTAACTCAACAAAAATAAAATGAGTATACAGTGGAACATTGTTATCTCTATTTGATGATTACCAAATGTAGCTGACGCTACGTTTCACCAGTTTATTCGTCTGTGGTGTGGCTAACTGCTAAGCATGCCATCTATGCCGAGCTTTTGCGTTAGAACATTCGACAGAAATATCGTGCCAGGCTACTATGAACATTGAGGTGCTACTGGATTGTTGTCCCTTGACAGTACATACCTACATGTCCTCGTATCACGAAAATCATTGAATTAACGAAATGAACTAGATGACGGGGACGGAGCTATACTCTCCTCGATCACTGTGTTGCGTAGATGGGAGTTTGCCTTCTCTCTCTACGCTGTGTTGTTACTACTGCGGCTAGACAGACTATACTTGATGTAAACGTGCTACATGATGCGTATTGGTCGGACCACTTCCCTATTCTATTACAGTGTAGTATCGACCGTGTTGTATCTAAATTGACGCCTTGTAATTCTGTTTTGAATCGTGTTATGTGGGGTATTAGAGATCAGAATCAAATTAACTAGCTAAAATCCGAGCTTTGTGAGGGCTCGCGTAGTTTTTCTGCCTGGTAATAATTTTAAGGCAGTTTTTTTTTATATTAAATAGCGAATTTGCCCCACACTGGCAAAAAAATTGCCACAACACCAACCACTCCAACAAATGCATAAAATTTGTCAGCATATTATTAAATTATGGCATAAAATAAGGCATAACAAAACCGGCCAAGTCGAGTTGGACTCGCCCACCGAAACTTTCGTACCAACGTTGGTCGGCACCAATTAAGCTGGACCTCTAAATTGTATGAGCGCTTATATAACTCAGAGGCCTATCTTGATTGGAATGCACTATGTATGTATGGGGACACCCTTTGATTTTCAACTCATTTTTAATTTTTGAATTTTTCCTCTATTTGTGCTATGAGAACTGGCTTGCCAAATTTCATGATTCTAGGTCAAAGGGAAGTACCCTATAGGTTTTCGACCCAAAACCTATAGGGTACTTCCGGTTGACCTAGAATTATCAATTTTGGTTAAAAGTAAGGTTTTATAGTGCAAGTAAAGAAAAAATTCCAAAAAATAAAAAATGTCGTAAATGTTGGTAAATTTTGGTACTTACAAGTTTTCGCGAAAATCTAAATTTGCCCATATCTTTTTGTCGTGTTCACTCAGGACCTTGATTTTTACACACCTACTAGGGATTATAGATCTCAGTATCTGGTATAAATTCCAACTTGCTAGGTCCACACGCTCCTGAGAAAATCGGTGGTGACACACAAACAGACAGACAGACAGACAGACGGACATGAATGTGATCTTATAAGGGTACTTTTTTTACCTTTTGAGGAACGGAACCCTAAAAATAAAGTTTACCTTCTCATTCAAACTTTTACAAAGGTATAAACTAATAGAATCTGCCCGCGGAAGAAATCTGATTGATATTTATACGACATGTAGGTTCTAATAAAATAGTTATTATCTGAAAGTTTGAGATCTGTAACTCAATTGGTTTTTTTTTCTAAAGCAGAAAATGTAAAAAACAGAAGAAAAAAAATTTTTCAAGACAGACTGCAGCAATTAATCCAATTGTTTTATATATCTTTAGGACAAATAATATTTAAAAAAAATGAGAGCTTTATAACATCATAGCATCATAGAAAAATTTAAAAAAATATTTTTATATATAATATTTTACCATGATACAATTATGGCACAATAACAAAAAAAATCGTACCTTTAATTTTTGCCTATAATAATGTAATATTTATTTTAAAATAAACTGGCCAAGTGCAAGTCGGACTCGCACTCGAAGGGTTCCGTAACACAGTAGAGTATTCTATAACTTTGATTTTTCGCAACTACAAAAATAACTTTATTTTTCATAGTGTTTGTATGAAAAACAAAGTTATACTTGCGGTCGCTATATCTCAACAACTGCTGACTGTATCTCGTTCAAACCAATTTTCGTTGAAAGTTTTTATTGAGATCTACAGAATATATTTTTTCCAGAATTTTCACTCCCTTACTTTAGAAGTTAGCGGGGGGGGGGGGGGGGGACACACATTTTACCACTTAAGACGCGCCTATCTTTGAAATGATTGACTTTGAGATACAATGATTTTAGGAACCTCAATGTCATTTTTTAAAGACCTATCCATAGATACCCTACGCGTATAGGTTTCACGAAAAAATTTTTTTTTTGTTCCAGTTCCATGTATGGGATGCTTAAACTGCAACTGCAACATCTACCTACCATGTTTCAATTCTGTAGTCCTAACAGTTTCGAAATAAAATGGCTGTGACACACGGACGGACAGACAGACAGACAGACAGACAGACAGACATGGCGAATCTATAAGGGTTCCGTTTTTTGCCATTCGGCTACGGAACCCTAAAAAGGTACGTCATAGAAAAAAAAACTGGCCAGGTGCGAGTCAGACATTTGTCCCGCACCTGGAGGGTCCCGAACGCCATCTAACGGATATCTAACGAACTTCTAACACCAACAAAGTTAACGTTAACACAAAGGTGTTAGCAATTAATATTATTTAATATCTGGTTGACCGGCTTTGCTCTCAAGAGCAAAGCTCAAGCTTTGCTCGGTATTTTTTGCCACTATTATTGCTACTTAAACAGAAAAATGTGACTCTTCCCCGACATCTATCAGCTAATAATAATACTATTTTTATTTTTATATTAGATTTATATTATTATTAACAACTGCTTTAACGACACAATAACAATAAAGCTACTTCTACTCGCCAATAGATGTCGGATAGAGTCATATTTTATGTTGATTATCGATAAAGCTGATTATTGAAAACACGAATAAAACAACATTTTCTGAAAATTAATCCTAGCTAGATCGATTAATCGCCCCCGAAATCCCCTGTATACTTAATTTTATTTAATCGTTGGAGCCGTTTCCGAGATTCAGATTCAGATTCCGAGATTAAGGTAAACACGATAGCGCCATCTATGAACGATTCATAGATGGCGCCATCGTAAAAAACACGTTTTTTGTTTTAAACCCTTTAATTTTTAACTTTGTTCTGTTCTCAGTATTTGTTGCTATAGCGGCAACAGAAATACATCATCTGTGAACATTTCAATCGTCTAACTATCACGGTTCATGAGATACAGCCTGGTTACAGACGGACAGATAGACAGACAGACAGCGGAGTCTCAGTAATAGGGTTCCGTTGGTACCCTTTGGGTTCGGAACCCTAAAAAGCAATTTTCGGTTTCTCTATCATCTACTACTTTCACATATAAAACATAACATGCTCGCTTTTAATTGCTTTTTTCTGCTATTCATGTACATATATATGTATTACATATATTATTAAAAATAATATTAATTTTCAAAATAACAACAATAGCTTCTATTGTGAAAGTAAATAAATAAAACATTCGAATATCAATTATCAATTTTATTATTCAATCTTAGTTAGCTATGTTTCAAGGAACAAAATATTATTATTAGTCATAGTCATAGTCCGTATGTCACAGCCACTTTTTTCCGAAACTACTAATAATTTGGGAATAGTTAGTATAATAGTTACGAAATACACAGTTGAAACTTGGTACGTAGATGTATTCTATGAACCGCTTTTCAATTTTTATACAATATTAAAATAATTTAAGATCGTTTACAAAACATTATGTTTCTTTGAAGTGTCTCACACTTTATATATTTTTTTTAACGTTTACAAAACGACAAAAACCGACTTCACACGCCGCGATAGTATTTTTTTTTTTATCGGTTAAGATTTGACGGAGTACGGTGGTAGATTTGAGAGGAGATGGAGAGCCTAGGGCATTTCCAACCAAAAAAATGCATAATAAGAATGTTATACTTTAAATAGAAACAGAAAATTGTCAAAATTCTATTTATATTTCAAAATACATAAAGATCCTTGAAATCTGCCACTTTTTGGAATCGTCAGCGTAATCCGCATCATCACAACAGGTGAGATAGTGGTCAAACGCTAGCCTAGAAGATACAAAAAAAAATGTGCCAGAGTTAAGATTTAGGTCCTAAATCTGCCTAAATGGCAGATATCTGCCATAAATTTTACACTGATACTAGACGTCATTTGGATGACAGATGTAAATTCTTTAGATTTTCAACAGATGGCATTAGTAACCAAACATTATGTTCGCAGCGAAGTTAATTCTTTGATCTTCTAATGGTCCCCCCCCCCCCCCTAAAAGCTAAACTGCTGGCTTGAAAAATCTGGAAAAATTCGTGATAATAGTGCATTTTATGAACTTTAAAGGAAACTATAGCGGTTAAGATAACTTTATCAGGTTAGCAGTAATAGTCGTTGAACTTGGGTGATGGATAATTTTGTACCAAATACATCCTTAGAATAAATCCTTTAAAGTGCAAAGACGAAGTATCTAGTTGCTTGTTTATAACGAGTAAAGACTTGCATTGAATAACAGGCTACTACGGAACCCTACACTGCGCGTGGCCCGACACGCACATGGCCGGCTATTTTTAATGTTAATAAAATTATATATTTTTTTACTGATAACACATCTACATGTGAATTTAAATTACTGTGCAAAAGCACAAATAAATATGCGTGATAGTTTTTCAATAAAGTGCACCACAAAAGTGCTCAGGTTGTGGGATAGTGTAGGGTTCGCTTCGCTCGCCCTGTATATCGTAGTTTCTGTAATGAAAAATTGAGATGTATAGATTTTGATTCACGATTTCACCACTGTGCAGATAAAATGTGTTCGGAAGAAAACCACAGACAAATTCTCGATGAGATGTATAAAGATATCATTTCTGTGTTGACGAAAGCGGCGGAGTTTAGTCACTGTATTAAGCGTCGCCGCTGTAATCAAAAGTATATGTTACTGGCTGGAACAAGTATGTGAAGGAAGCCCACGAAAAGGCCCGGCTATGTTTTGGTATATGGTTATCATATGGCAAACCTAGCTCTGGCTTTTACTACAAGAACATGTGTGAATCAAGGCGGATTTTCAAATCCAAATTAAAATGGTGCCAAGATAATAAACACCCAATTAAAATAGATATCTTTGCTAAACTTCACTCACATAAAGATTTTTCAAATTTTTGGAAAAAGACAAAAGATTTAAATGTTAATACGGGCCTTCCCGTTAGTGTCGGGGGTGTCCATGAGCCGCAAGATATTGCTTACTCTTTTTATAGGCATTTTAAGGCGACATCTTTGCGGGATGCGAGGTCGCTGGGGGGGGGGCTCGATGTTGAGACTGAAACTTTATCCGAAACGTGCGTTAGCTTCACCGCGAGGCAAGTGACCTCTGTAATATCCAAAATGGTCAGAGGTAAATCGCCGGGATGTGACATCTCAGCAATGAGCACCTGAAGTACGCGAGCGTACATCTGCCCAGAGTACTTGCGATGTTTTTTAATTTGTGTCTATCTACCTAAGAGTCTCATGTATACTATGGTAGTGCCAATGATAAAAAACAAGTCTGGTGATGCCTCCGATTTGTCGAATTACAAGTCAATCTCACTGGCATGAATTGTTGCTAAAGTGCTGGATGGTCTGCTTGACAGGCAGCTGAGACAGCACCTGAAAATAAACGATGCGCAGTTTGGCTTCAGACCAGTTCTGTCAACTGAGAGTGCTGTTCTCTGTCTCAAGCAGACCGTTTCGTACTACACAGATAGAAAAACCCCAATTTACGCGTGTTTCTTGGAACTTTCAAAGGCATTCGACTTAGTATCCTACGATGTCTTGTGGAATAAGTTAAACCGCGAAACAACCTTGCCGCCTGAAACAATATCATTGTTTCAGTATTGGTACAAGCATCAAGTAAACCGCGTAAAGTGGGGTAATGCTACATCGGAAGAGTACCAGCTTGAATGCGGAGTGAGGCGGGGCGGCTTGATGTCCCCGATGTTATTTAATTTATATGTTTACAATCTGATCGAGGAACTCAGCACCACCAGACTCGGGTGTCATATAGATGGTAAATGCGTAAATAACATAAGCTATGCCGATGATATGGTGCTGTTGAGTCCGTCGATTGGGACATTGAAAAAGCTTCTGACAATATGTGAGACCTTTGCGGCTGCCCACGGCCTCAAATACAACACCAAGAAGAGCGAAGTCATGGTATTCAAGGCTCGCTCCAAGACCTACAAAGTACCAGAAGTGAATCTTGGCTGATAACATCCAGGTTGTCTAAAAAGATAACCTGGATGTTGAACGCGAACGCAGGTCGCTGGCTGTCCGTTGTAATATGTTGGCTCGGAGGTTTGCGCGCTGTACAAGAGAAGTCAAGGCAACCCTTTTTAAGGCTTATTGTCAATCTTTCTACACGTGCAGTCTCTGGGTGAACTATACGCAGCGGGCATATAGCGATTTGCGAATCCAGTACAATAACACGTTTGGGCTGCCGCGCTTCTGCAGTGCTTCAGTGATGTTTGCTGAAGCTAGAATAGATGATTTTCATGCCATCATTCGTAAAAGATGCGCTTCGCTGTAGAATAGAGTGCGCGGCAGCACCAACATCATTTTGAGCGTGTTGTCGGATCGCTTGGACAGCCGGGTTTTAATACACTGGATGCATTTGCATAGACCACCACAGCCATTTAGGCGTTTATTTTGACATACTGATTTAGACATATTTTAATTTTTGACATATTTAATTCAGTGACATTGAATTTTAGTTTAGTATATTGTATTCTTCGCAAATAATAATATAAAAATATTTGTAATGTAATTTAGTTTAAGACTGACATTTGAGTACTTTTGGCAATGACATAACTATATAACTATCCTACAATTTAATGTAATTTTTACTATGGATTCTAGGATGATGGATTATAATCCATCATCCAAGAATTTTTATGAGTAAAATATTTTTGTTTTTGTTTTATATTGTATCTATCGGATGTATTAATTTTGACATCAAGCTTAGTAATTGAACATATTTTTTTAAAGCGTTAATTTTAAGTTGTATGGTATATGGGTCATGATACCTGAAATAAGGAATAAATAAATAAATATACGTATGGTCAGTTCGCTAGTTTGCGGCCTTTTAGTGGAGTTCCCTATTCGTCAAAGGTTTTCATATAGATATAAAACTCTCAGCGCTCTGAATTTTTGCTTTGTTGTAGTATATATAATCTAGTTTGAATTAGATATAAAAGAATCATGACTTTATAATAAGAAATAATTTATAATTAATTAAACATTGAAAAATGGGCAAAACGTCAGTTTGCGGCCGCTTTTTCAGTATACGACCATCAATATGCTAGATCGCGGCCGTAGATAACTTAATCGCTATTTTAAAAAAATAAATGAAAATGCACTAGTTAACGTTACAATCAGCTATAATATAACTAAAGGAACATATTTTCATTATAACGAGGTAATCTTATGTTTTTAAAATAATCAGTAACATGATTTTCAGTGATTATCTACGTTTGCATGAGCTAGGAAGCTAGGCTAGGAGTATGCAGGACCTCGATAGTGAAGCGCTTGTGGAGGCTTCAATTGTCCAGGCGTGGTCTAACCCTCCCCACGGTCCCGTGGAGGTCGAGGAGGAGGCGGAGTGGCGGGACGCTGGCAAATCCCAGGCCATGGCACGTCCTCCTAAGGTCAACTGGTGGAACCAGGCGGTCGCTGACCTACGCATTAGTTCCGCCTATGCAGGTAATCCAGGCACCGGAGACTTAGACGCCGGGGCGAAGAGGTGGAGAGTCAGCTGTACGAGTCCTATAGGGGGTACGTAAAGGACCTACAGCTGGCGATCTCCTACGTCAAAACCCAAGCGAGGGAAGAGCATGGCAGCTGGAGACTCTCAGCCACAAATAGTGGGTACGACCCTGCAAAGTCGTCAGGGGGAAGTTCCGCCCATGGACGATCCCCCCTCCCTACATAGAGTTATCTTCCTCAGCTTGTGGAGGACGTTGTGTCCATACGGTTTCCAAACAAGGTGGAATATACGCTTAAATGTTAACCGCCCGATTGGTGGGGCAGAGTAAAATGAGCGAGGACGTGCCGGAGGTGTCGGTGAGCGAGTTGGGCGCTGCCATCTTAAAGGACTGTGCCAAAAATCGTACTCCGGGCCTGATGGCATACTTTTAACCACGTCTGGGTTTGCTTTAGGCGCTGGGTGAACGTTATCGCAGGCTTCTAAGTGCCTGTTTGGAGACGGGAACGTTTCCAACAATTTGCAAGACGGGCAGTCCTTCTGAGGAAGGATGTTCGCCCCGCAAAATCTTCTTCCGCCTGCCGCCACATAGTGATGCTTGATGAGGCCGACAAGGTCAAGGAACTCCGAGATGTGGTTCCCTACCTGTCGGATGACCAGTACGGTTTTCGGTTTGGCAGGTCGTGTATTGACGTGATTAAACGCGTTAAGGCCAGCTCGGACGAGGTCGTAGCGGGGGCTGGAGTGCTGTTGGCGGTGTCCTTAGACATCGCTAATGCATTCAATTCCCTGCCGTGATCGTGCATGGGGGAGGCACTAAAGTTTAATGACGTGCCTCCCTACTTGAACCGCATAGTCGGGGCTTACCTGTGCCTATCTGGTACTCAGGGCGGGATGACCGAATTCTTCATAGGGAGATGTCATACAGTGTTCCGCAGGCTCGGTCTTAGGGCCACTCCTGTGGAACATTGGTTAGGTACGACTGGGTGTTGTGGGGAGACCTCCACACTGCCGATAACTAACTACTTTAAGTTTCTTGGCATCTCTTTAACACCCACACTCAACTTTGGATCCTACATTGAGTCCAAGGCCCAGTTGGCTTAAAAAAGCTTGGTATTCTGGCTAAGGTGAGACAGTACTTCACACCGGGACAGCTGCTCAATTTGTATCAAGCACAGGTCCGATCGTACATGGAGAACTGTTCTTACCTGTGGGATGGTTCAGCCAAATATTAGCTGGAGGTGCTGGAAGTTATTGAGAGGAGAGCTAAGAAACTCATCGATGACAACAAATTTGTAAGTAAAAGGCACCAGAGCCTAGAGCATCGCCGCAAACTCGCAAGTTTATCGGTTTTTTATCGGATACATTTCGAAGAGTCCATCCAATTGCACGAATTAATCCCACCAGGGGATGGTGGGATTTCTACTATTGGACAACAAGACTTACCGATGTGCGCCATCGATTTATAGTGGACATTCCATCTACCCGCACAAAACGTTTTGCTTCAACCTTTATGACAAAGTCAAAGTCAAAGTCAAAGCATTTATTCAGTATATGGGCAAATTAAAAATAACATTAAATAGATCATATTCAACAAAAAATATAGATATAACAGAAACAAAACGCTTTGAATTTACAAAAAAAAAACAAAGGTATTGAGCCATTCAGCTTTCATCTAGACGTCGAACGTCACACTTAAAACACATGTTTAATTCCCCTTATTAATGTAGGGTTGCCAACCGTACCATTACGTGCACCCGCAACCCAGTGCATGTTTCAGTACTTCAGACAATTTATATCCGAAAAATTGTGAAATAATGAAACATAATAGACACGCTGGTCATGGCCCGGGGAGCACGTATGAGGAAGCTGCCCGTCTTGCAACATTGTCGGTGACACGATTCGTCGACCGAATTGGTTTGCTGGTTCTTCGCGTGGCACTTGGTGAGTCGCGGAGGCTGTATGCTTTCAAGGTCCGAGAGGAGCCCTGCCGCGTGATACTCATCTCACCATCAGCGACGCCTGAATCGGGGTTTGGTCCTCGATAAAATATTTCGGACTCGTCCTCGACAGCCGGTGGAACTTCCACAAGCACTTTAAGCGCCTCTTCCTCCGACTGATTGGTGCGGCAGCCGCCTTAAAGCGGTTGTTGCCCAACTTCGGGGGCCTAAGACGAGTGCTCGCCGCCTCTATGAGGCATTGTCCATGGCCCTCAATGGGCCCCAATTTAAAAACCATTGCCCTGCTGAGATCTCAGAGGGTGGGGTGGCTGTGGGGGTCATCCGTGGATATCGCACTGTCTCCTTTACTGTCACTTATTCACTCTCAAACTTTCGCATGTGTAATATTAGTACGATAGAATTATGTACTAATTACATAAGATGAACCTATCCTAACGATTCTATTATAAGTGAATATCTCACCATATAAATTAATAAAAAAAATACATTTCAAATATCCCGTTACTTGTTGGGTGGACGCAAAATGACATATTGGCTGGCTGTGTTTAGATGGCGGCCACCATATTTCCATACATTTTTACACGGCCGTAATCTGACATGGAGGGTTTAGAATGCGGCCCCTATATATAGTTTTTTGACGAATTTGGGAGATATTGGCGGCCGTAAACTAAAAAATAATAACATCAGATTGCCACCTACATGAAACAAAAGTTAATGATATAATTATATGTACGTAGAAAAAGAACAAGGGAAATTAAATTACTCGCGACGCGTCAGTAACCTGGCCGGCCGGCCGTAAACTAACACAATTATATTTTGCCTAATTCCCTAGGCGACCACCCAATATTTTGCACAGTTGTTTAATTAATACACAATATACATCAAATGTAAGGGGGCACACATACCATCTAAGTGCTCCCAGCCAACCAGCACGGAGAATAGACTCGTGGTGCATGGGTGCCAGATAAGACGAATTATCGCCATTTAGGCTATCTTAAGGGGTCAAATGGCGACCAAAAAATCCAATCAGTTACCAGTAGCCATTTAGGCTACCTAGAAATATAAGAATAGGCCATTTGGGCTACTTGAGGATTCCCCAAATGTATAATATTATTTCTTTATAGTTGTAGAATATATGCTATATAAAAAAGTATAAAGACACTGGTTTACCTTATTATACCAAGCCTTCCCTAACATCTTTGTGTTAACGTTCACTTAGTTGGTGTTAGAAGTTCGTTAAATATTCGTTAGATGACGTTGTAGTAAATAAGCATATTTTGTATTGACACGGTATTTATATATATCGATGTTAAAACTACATGTACTTAATTTTTCCGGCAAATTTTGTTCAATAGGAACCCTACGTGTGCGAGTCCGACTCGCACTTGGCCAGTTTTTACATATTAAAAAGTACTCTGTTGTAGGATGGTTATAGGTGTTGTCGGGGCGGTTAGGATTCACGGACTGAAGAAATCAAGATTGAACGTGTAATGTTGACGCGTGATCCCGTGATCCGTGCTCGCGATCAGCTAGGCTATTCTGTAAGCTATCTCGACAGCGGAATCCGCGGTGAGATTCGAATTTCGTACTACGAAATTCAATCGTATCAAGTTAGTAATACGGTTGAATTTCGTAATACGAAATTCAAATCTCACCGCGGATTCCGCTTTCGAGATAGCTTACAGAATAGCCTAGCAGAACTCTGTGATTGCGATCGAGATTGAGTGTGTACGGGCTGCCTAACTTCTCGTAATACGAACTAAACACTTGAATAAAATGAAGTGTCGCGTCGCTTGCTATATCGCACTAACGGCAGCGGAACTGCACGACGCGACATGGCGCGTCAGATTTGATGAGTTAATCAACTTTGTCGCGCAGTGTCGCGGCGCGTAGTTCCGCTGCAGCGTAGTGCGATATACCTCATACAATTTCTTACAAGGAATATTTTGTCGCTATGTGTCGCGTCGCGCCGATGCAGTGAAGTGTCGCTTAGTTCGGTCTAGCCTTTATGTATTCGATTCGTTATTTCAATCAAGTGTTTAAATATATTGTTACCATAGGTTAAACCGCACTAAGCGACACTTCACAGCAGCGGCGCGACGCGACACGTAGCGACACGTAGCGACACTTTTAGGTATACCGCACTTAAACTGCAGTGCCGCGACAGTTTGCAGCACGGAGAAAAGACTCTATCTGTCATTATCCGTGGTTAACGTAGTGTTATATTCTCTTTTTCCGTGGTTTGCAGCAAATCTGTCTGTTTGTCTGTCAGTCGTTGCGCAATTTCTGAGGAAGATGGAAGCAACTGATTTGAACGTTATTATAATGAACGTAAATGAACGTAATGAAATAATGAACGTATATACAACGTTATACAGACTGACTAATACAATTAATTTATCTTCGTCGAAAGCAATTTTAAACTTAAAGCTGTACACACTCATTCTCGATCGCGATCACAGAGTTCTGATTGCGGATCATAGATCACGGATCACGCCACAACATTACACGTTCAATCTTAATTTCTTCAGTGCGTGTATAATAACCACGTGTATAATACCAACATAATGTATTTCGTTCAAACCAATTTTCGTTGTTAGTTTTTATTGAGATCTACAGCATATATTTTTTTTAGATTTTTCACTCCCATACTTTAAAAGTTAGAGGGGGGAGGGAAACACATTTTACTACTTTAGACGCGCCTATATTTCAAATGATTGTCTTTGAGAAAAAATGATTTTAAGAACCTCAATGTCATTTTTGAAAATATATCCATAGACACGTATTGCTTTGAAGAAAAAAATTTTTTTTTGTTTCAGTTCCATGTATGGGATGCCTCCCCTTAAACTTTTATATTTTTTATTTTTGTATAAAAATCGGAAAGCGGTTCACAGAATACATCTACCTACCAAGTTTCAATTCTGTAGTCCTAACAGTTTCGGAATAAAATGGCTGTGACATACGGACGGACAGACAGACAGACATGACGAATCTATAAGGGTTCCGTTTCTTGCCATTCGGCTACGGAACCCTAAAAAGTACTCTGTGGTGCATGGGTGCCAGATAAGGCGAATTATCGCCATTTAGGCTACCTTAAGGGGTCAAATGGCGACCAAAAAATCCAATCGGTTACCAGTAGCCATTTAGGCTACCTAGAAATATAAGAGTAGGCCATTTGGGCTACTTGAATAGTCCCCAAATGTATTATAATATTATTTCTTTATAGTTGTAGAATATATGCAATATAAAAAACTGGCCAAGTGCAAGTCGTACTCGCACTCGTAGGGTTCCGTAACACAGTCAAGTATTCCATAACTATGATTTTTCGCAACTACATAATTAACTTTGTTTTTCATAGTGTTTGTATTAAAAACAAAGTTATCTTTGCGGTCGCTATATCTCAAAAACTGCTGACTGTATCTCGTTTAAACCAATTTTCGTCGTTAGTTTTTATTGAGATCTACAGTATATATTTTTTTTACATTTTTCACTCCCATACTTTAAAAGTTAAAGGGGGGGACACACAGTTTACCACTTTAGACGCGCCTATCTTTCAAATGATTAACTTTGAGAAAAAATGATTTTAGAAACTTGAATGTCATTTTTGAAGACCTATCTATAGACACCCCACACGTATAGGTTTGAAGAAAAATATTTGTTTGTTTCAGTTCCATGTATGGGATCCCTTAAACTTTTATTTTTTTTACTTTTGTATAAAAATCGGAAAGTGGTTCACAGAATACATCTAGCTACTAAGTTTCAATTCTGTAGTCTTAACAGTTTCGGAATGGCTGTGACATACGGACGGACAGACAGACAGACAGACATGACAAATCTATAAGGGTTCCGTTTTTTGCCATTCGGCTACGGAACCCTAAAAAGTATAAAGACACTTGTTTACCTTATTATTACATACCCTAACATCTTTGTGTTAACGTTCACTTAGTTGGTGTTAGAAGTTCGTTAAATATTCGTTAGATGGCGTTGTAGTAAATAAGCATATTTTGTACGGTACATACGGTATTTATATATATCGATGTTAAAACTACATGTATCTGTTTTGAAACCTTAATTTGTAATGTTTGCCTTTTCCGAAATAAATATTATATATATTATTTATATTAATTATTATATATATCTAATTTTTTCGGCAAATTTTGTTAAATAGGAACCCTACGTGTGCGAGACCGACTCGCACTTGGCCAGTTTTTACATATTAAAAAGTACTCTGTTGTAGGATGGTTATAGGTGTTGTCGGGGCGGTTACGATTCACGGACTGAAGAAATCAAGATTGAACGTGTAATGTTGACGCGTGATCCCGTGATCCGTGCTCGCGATCAGAACTACACAACAACAAATTTTGTCTTTCAGTCGTTCGGAAATTTCTGAGGAAGATGGAAACTGATTTGAACCTTATTATAATGAACGTTATACTTATATAAAACGTTAAACAGACTGGCTAATACAAATAATTTCTCTTCGTCGAAAGCCATTTGAAACTTAAGGCAGCCCCGTACACAGTCAATCTCGATCGCGATCTGTGAGCAAAATCATTGATTGCGATCCAGATTTAGTGTATACGAAGAAAATTGATGGATTGATCAAATCAGTAATATATCATCGCCCATTCCTATATTTCTAGGTAGCCTAAATGGCTACTGGTAACCGATTGGAATTTTCGGTCGCCAGTTGGCCCCGCAAAGTAGCCTAAATGGCGATAATTTGGCTTATGTCCACATGGACAACAGAGTACTTTTTACATATTAAAAAATACTCTGTTATAGGATGGTTATTCGCAGCAGTTACGATACATGGACTGAAGAAATCAAGATTGAACGTGTAATGTTGACGCGTGATCCCGTGATCCGTGATCGCGATCGAGATTGAGTGTGTACGGGCTGCCTGACTTGTCGTACTACGAACCAAATAGACAGAGAGATGGTAACAGAAAATACTTGGTCATTTGTACCAGTATGGCGGTTCTTCAGGGGTCTAATTACGGAATGACAGAAAAAAAAGAAGTAGGCGGTAGCGTAATGCCATACTTCTCCGGTGTGACTTACAGCCCGCCATACCGACGCGAATATATTAATTAAAAAAAAAAACAAAAAAAACCATTTGTTCCAGGCTAATTTTTGCACAGCTAATTATCGTCGAGTAGCCATTCATGAAATACACCATGCCATACTTTTCTAATGGTTCCAAATTGCCGCCATACCTGGCCGCCGCAAATGAGTAATTTTTATTTTGTTTTTCGCAATCGATTTGTATCAGTATTGCATTTGGATTTTTGAAAAGTATTTGATAAAATGTGACCGTTATTACATTTCCCATACGTCTTATAGGGGGGAAAAGTGCTGCCATACTTGAAAAACTTATTTATTCGAAACGTTTTAAAAATACGACTGTAAAATACGTAAAATCATTTTTTACATCATGGAATCATTGTATTCTGTTTGTTTGGATGTAAATGTAGGGGGGAAAAGTGCTGCCATACTTGAAAAACTTATTTATTCGAAACGTTTTAAAAATACGACTGTAAAATACGTAAAATCATTTTTTACATCATGGAATCATTGTATTCTGTTTGTTTGGATGTAAATGTAGTACCTAAAAAATATTCCAGATTGTACCCATGAGGCGGACGACTGTCGGACTTAATCCAAGACGTTAAAAAAAAAATTACGATTTGTACCAGTATGGCATTTGGATTTTCGGAAATTATATGATAAAATGTGACCATTATTATTTTTGCCATACTTCTAGTAGAGGGAAAAAGTGGCGCCATAGTTGAAAAACTTTGTTTTTTAAGGAAATAAAATTGATAATAAAAAAAGTTCGTTCCCATACATTACGGCTTATAAACACGATTACCTATCTACAATTCGAAAATTCTTTCGAGCGCCGGTAGCCGTACAATATTATACGACATAACATCTGGTTATAAGTAATAAGACAAGATTGCGGCCACCTAGGTGTTTGACATTTTGTATTTATATTCGTTAAACCTCTAACTTACAGGAAAAATTAGTGCCATACTGGTACAAATCGTACGAATCACGAATAAAATCTTAGAATTTTGAAAAAATATTGTACTGTACATTTGCCACCTCCCACAGGTATGGCATGATTAGACTTCTATTTATGATCATACAGAGAACTGTAAAAAAGTTTTAGACTGGTAAAAATCGTTTAGCAAAAAAAAAAAAATTTACTCCTTTTATGGCGGCCATTGGGAACCGTCGGAAAAGTATGGCAAGGTGATTTCTGTGAATGGCTACTCGACGATGATTAGCTGTGCAAAAATTAGCCTAGAACAAATGGTTGAATTGATTTTTTTTTAAATTAATGTATTCGCGTCAGTATGACGGGCTGTAAGTTATACCGGAGAAGTATGGCATTACGCTGCCGCCTACTTCTTTTATCAACTATCGGAAAATACAAGCATTTTTGTGGAACAAATCGTTCGACACTATTATTTATCTGACACATTCGATTAACGCCCACAGGATTGGGCCGCCGGATCCTGAGGCGGCGCTGGTGCGCTATGACCATCATTTTCTTTTTTGTCATTCCGTAATTAGACCCCTGAAGAACCGCCATACTGGTACAAATGACCAAGTATTTTCTATTACCATCTCCCGGTCTAAAACACTTGAATAAAGTGAAGTGTCGCGTCGCTTGATATACCGCACTAAGCGACACTTCACAGCAGCGGAACTACACGACGCGACACGGCGCGTCAGATTTGATGAGTTGGTCAATTTTGTCGCGCAGTGTCGCGGCGCGTAGTTCCGCTGCAGCGTAGTGCGATATACCTCATACAATTTCTTACAAAGAATATTTTGTCGCTATGTGTCGCGTCGCGCCGCTGCAGTGTAGTGTCGCTTAGTGCGGTCTAGCCTTAATCCAAAATTTAATCGTATTGACGTAATTATATTAATATTGTGTGTAACACTTCAAGCAACATAATATTTGTTAATACATAGTGAGCATGATCGTGTAACAGATATTAATTTTTTAAATGTATTTGTTATGTTGGTACACAGTGAAAGTTCAATGCCATGAAGCCATTGACTTTTAAATTTGTTGAGATTGGCTGCATTGAAGCGTCTAGAGATAAACCACCAATCACAAACACGTTTCAATTTTGAATATTTTTGAGGAGGGGATTTTATCCCGCCGCCATATTGTGTTGGGCTGTGAGTGCTTGAAGTGATTTTCAAATAGTTTTGTGTAGATTCTTTGTTAATATATTTTGGATTGAAAATTATAAAGGTAAGACATATTTAAACTTAAGTTTTTGTCATAATCTGCCCAACTACTGCATAGTTTCTTAGTAAGACACGTTGTGCTGCCGGCAGTTGAATTATGTGCTTCGTTGAACTTTAAAAATAAAAAATCAATGCACCGAATTTTCCTGCAAAGTTATTCGTGGTGAAGCCTTAGACAACAATATTATCGTATTGTACGCTTAGTAGAATTAAATAAATATGCTGTGAAACTAGGTGGATCACTACGAGACGAGATTATGATAACGCACTTCTCATGCTTTGCTTGCACTGAATCGATTTTAGGTTTCTATAACAAAGAACACATCTGAAGGTATCGAACAAAATATGATTGAAAGTAATGATGATAGTAGAATACAGTAATTATTTTGTGTTATTCCGTTGTTCCGTAGCCCGTCTTTGTGATTATCGGAAAGGATGATTCATCGCCGTAAGTAACTGGGGGAGACAATAAAGTGCAGTAGGTAGGTAGTTAGTACCTACCAAGGGTGTTGTTTGTGTAAGGACTAAGTTAGCTACTGACTGACTGACTGTATCTAAGTGGGTGGTTCTTTGTGAATATTTATGAAATAGTAATATAGCTACTGAAATTAATTAAGTTTGGTTAGTACTTGAATTGATTTTAACTTGTATATATAACGTTTATTCGCTAAAATAATGTATCGTCTAATATTGTATAAATATGAATGACTAGCTTTGACTGAGGAACCCACTGAAATAATTTTTAAATATTTATCAACACCTCAACACTAATATTATAAATGCGAAAGTCTGTTTGTATATTTGTTTGTTTGGGACCTCTTCGAGGTCAAACGGCTGGACCAATTTAGCAGAAATTTTACACAGAGATAGCCAATATTATGGATTAGTCTTTATGATACTTTACTTTTGGCGAAGCCGTGGGGCATAGCAAGTATACCATAAATGTATGTTACAGTTTTCAGTTACCAACAATTTACTTTCTTATACATAATATATCATTTAATAATAATAAGTTGCATATAGTAAGTAGTGTTAATTTTTGTGTAATATCCAGGAAATAATATTTGTTTGGTTAAAATGTAAATTTTCAATTTTGAACATGTTTTTATAGACTGTAACTAAAGTAACATAGACCTACACTTATTAGTTCCTATGAAATTAATTAGTTTGGTGAAAATATTTACTGTACCATTCGGCGTACAGGACAGTGTGTTTATAAAGTGGAGCTCGAAAGGTTAAAGTTTACCTTTTCTATATAAAAGACTCAAATATCAATTGATGAATCATGTTTATAAAAATATTGTTAAAAATGGCATTGTATAGCAATATAGTTAGCTTATGAATAAAATTTGCTAAAACACTACACTATGCAATCTATGTAATGCTTAAATAAGATTGTTTAAAAAACTACAAATAATCGACTTCAATGCCGCGCTATTTATTTTCAGTACCAATTTTGAGGTGTGTATCTCCATATCTATGGATATACTTATCAGACCTCGATAAAATCACCAAGGTACCACACTTGGGATATCTATTTTCCATCAAAAAAAGAATAATCAAAATCGGTTCATAAACAACGAAGTTATCCGCGAACAAAGATTAAAAAAATATATATATATACGGTTGAATTGAGAAACCTCCTCCTTATTTTGAAGTTGGTTAATAAAAACTAAAAACACTTAACAGTAAGTAATAAATCAAATATTAACCAGGGTATCCTGTTTATACTAGGTCATATTTGAGGAGGTTGTATATTGATGTCACACTCTATATGAACAAGTCAACTAAGAAGAATTAGTGATTAACAAACAGCTCTTAACAATTGCTACACTCTGTATGAGTTTATACAGATATTTTGACAGTGTTGAATATGAAGTAATAATATTTTTAATAAAAATGTTTTGTACTCCCTCTATACCTCCTCTGTTCTATTGCAGCTTTGCCAGATTTAATAAGTACAATAATGTACTTATTAAATCTGGCGAAGCTGCATAAAAATGTATATCCTTACTAGGATATAAACTTTTGTGTGTCAAATTTTATGCAAATGTAATAGTAGTTTTTGCATTAAAAAAGATATAACACATTTTTAATACGAGTAGAATACAACAGTATTTTCAGAAAAATATATATGTATAAATAATCAATGAGAAGAATTTCAGCACACTTTTGCTGCAACTGCTGTTTCTTTGGTATTTTGTATTTGATGCTAACAACATCCTTTAGGAAACATTTTTTATGTAAATTAGATGGTGAAAAATATTAAAAATATTATGCGGATTGGATTTATCTTGATCTATACAGTGTTGATGATGAAATAATGATAATTAAATGATCCAACATCCAACATGTAGATTCTACACAATTAAAGGTCTACTACTTGTATATATCAACACTTACCATAACAGTGTTAAGGTAATGTAATTGATATCATACCATTTTAAGCGAATAAATAAATAGCTAGAAAGAATCCAGACAACTATTAAACAATTTTGTTAACAGTAGGTACCTTCGTGCTGAGACTCGGCTGGTTTGGTAGTTGATATGAACTTTGGTGGAAGCCACCAGTGGTCATGGTCTCTCTTTGAGACAATTCAGGTCAATTAGTTTTTTTGAACATTGAACAAGATCACATCACAAGACATCATGTACACATCATGCCAGACAATTATGATTTTATCAGACTCTTACTTATATCTGAATGTTATGTCCAAATCAAATAGAAAAGTCTTGGAAGAGTATGGTACAAGAAAAATTCAACAATTATGAGTGGAGATTGCTGTTGCTCTTATTTATCTCACGTGTCTGAGAATTAGCAAGGGACATAAACATTATTATATCAGTCAGAAGTATGTCTTCATAAAATTTTTAACAACTGAAAAAATTAATAAGATGGTGGAAACCCTTTCTTGACTTTCTCTTATTATTACAATTTTTTTTTTTATATCTGTTAGTAAGGCTAGTTTTTGACCACTATCTCGCCTGGTGTGGTCAAGGATGGTTAACATGCAAAGCATAAAGGACTGTTAAACTGTTCACTTTGCAGCAGTTAGCTGCTTCATATTGTCAACTATAGCATATATTCTTCAATAGCTCTTTGCGTTTCCAAAGGGTGTGTGCTGCTTGAAAACCGAAGGTTAATGGGGGAAAATTTTCCCCTAGATTTTCTACAAAATTAAATTAAAGTAGTAAAATAATTAGACGAAATATTGGTTATTAAGCCTTTATTTTTTATTATATTTTTTTTTTTATACGTTATAGGCTAGCGTTTGACCACTATCTCACCTGTTGGTAAGTGATGATGCGGTCGAAGATGGTAAGCACGCTAGGCCTAGAATGGGAACTGGCTCTCAAGGATAGCTGCCGGAACACATTAGATGTTTCGTGACAGATTTTCTAACTTGAGGGTGGTAGCTGGCCAGGCGGACACCAGATAGTGTCCTACCACCATGCGGAGGTTGTTGGTTTTTTAACGATGTTTTTCCTTCACCGGAGGGCCACTGTGAAGAGCGCACATAAATTTTTCGATGGAAAAATCCATTGGTGCACGGCGGTTTGAACTTGGTACCTCTGGCATCAAAGGCAAGCGTTCTCCCGATTGCGCCACCGGGCCTTTATTGCCAACATAACAGATTTTAAAATGTAATATTAAGATATGAATAATTAAATAATTTTATATGAATAATTTTGTACGAAGTTAATTGTTAAAAAAAAAACTAATAAGTTGAGCTTATTAAGTTGAGTGAGAACGACACGACGGCCTCCAGCTCTTTCCAGTCTTTTCTTGTTTGGGTTGTTCTGTACCATAGTAAATAAAATATTGGTATTAAACTCTAATTAATAATTTGGCCCATAGATCATATAACCTGGATGAACGCTTGTTATACTTTTTATCCTGGTACGTGATATAGGACCTACTGACATGTTTAATGCAGGCGAAGCCGCGGGGCACAGCTTGCAGCTATATATAATATCTTACATAATCAATAGAAGAACCTCGTATCGTAAATACTACCTGTATCACGCTCAAATTAAATTCAATTGGCGTGTATGCTTTTTCTATTTTTTTATAAGAACGTACTGTTAAATACCAAAATAATAATTATGTCTTTGTTGTTTCATTGTGGAATTTAAATGGTAAAGTATTCAACAAAACTAAAATAGAAGACTTCATGCTTAGCAAATCGTAATATACATACCATGAACAAAACTGAAAAGAAACAATAGAATTAGTAATCCACCGATTGATAACATTTTCATGTCTTCTAAACCGCAAGGACAGGTAGGTAGGTAGCTGGCCTCGCCTACTAAATAATTCTGAAAATAAAAGTGTAATTCGCAATACCGCTTATTTTAGATACCATTGCCTTACGAACAAAATACCGCTAGTAAGGATACATTTAAGAAGAGAAACGATCTGTATAAAACTGCACGCGTGTGAAACTGATACGTGTGCACCGTCACGGGATGCTGTCAGAATAAATTATGAATCTAATAAGTCCTAAAGTTCAAAAATTAAATAACTTTCGTATCTATATTACCAAACCAACAAAATACATTATTTCAACACTGGACTAATAGACAAATCAAAATGTCCATTGAGAATCTTCAATAATCTTGTCGAGTTCTAAACTTGTGCACGTTTACTTTTATAAAGAAATTACAAGAAAACCCGACTAAGTGAGATTTAAACTGCCGTGAAAAGGTTCCATTATAATACCTACACACTATGAGCAAATTTCAAGGGTCTAGGTCTATTACAGTTTGCAAGATCGAGCGTTAAACGCCTGAAAAAACACGTTTCTTGTATGGGGACTCCCTTTAATACCTATTTAATTTTGTTATTAGTATTTTTGTTAAATCCCCCATAGTAATACATAGGTACTTCGTAAAAATTTCAAGTAATCTAACTATTACGGTTAGGAGATACAGCCCTGTAAAGTGAGGACAGACAGACGGACGGACAGCGTAGTCTCAGTAATAGGGTTCCTATGGGTACTCTTCGGGTACGGAACCCTAAAAATGGTACTCTTCGGGTACGGAACCCTAAAAATGTTGGATAGAATTTTTGCACTTGATTATTTTATACTAAAATTAATAACGTTTTTTATTATAATGCAATAAATATTTTAACAGGTGTAGGTACCTATCAGCCGTAATGTAAGTAGTAAGTTATTGCTGATGATGATGAAAGAAAAGTAGAGTTCATTGAGTTGGGCCTTTTTACTGAAATAAATAGGTATACTGTTCTAAAGAGTGAACCCGGGGTGGTGTGGTGAGACACTAATCTCTGTTTACATTACCTGGCGTAGTACACAGTTGATAATAAGTAGTGGTAAGTAGCATAATATTGAAACGTATTTCCCTGCCAGTATGGTCGGTGCAGAGTTACTTGCGGTTGGAATCCGCAACTTGCGAATGCTATCGATTTTCCACTGGCCGTCTGCGTAATGCATACGATTTGTCCGATCTTTGTGTTCAACGTTTGATTTCTTCATCTATATTATAAAGGATACAAGTCCAGTCAAATCAAACGGTGCAGAGAAAAATAATTAATTACTTTTAAGATGTGATCGAATTAAAATAATTTTCCTAGTTACTAGTACATACATATAAATTTAACCACATTCACATTTTTACGTTATATTCAAGGTAAATACTAAAATAAATACATATATCTGAACTACATACCTATATTTAATATAAACATTACCCATCACACAGTCGTTGGCGTTGCTGGCATTTCCAATAGGTGAACAATATTCACGTGTATGAAGAGGTGCGATCTGTCACATACGAATCTGTGATAATATGTAGGTAATATTTGCAGCTCCTGGCTTCGCACACGTTACAAAATAACCTAAGCCTATCTTCGTGCAAAAGTGTAGCTTTAGCTAAACTTTTGCACCGACTTTCGACCGACACCGAGCCGAAACGTGAATACGACTAAACAGTAAACATACATAGTTACTTTAGACTTGTACTATTCATTATTCTGTGCTTTAGAGTTTATTGTATAATATTAGTTGGGATGGAGATGGCTAATGATAATAATTAGGGCTCAGAAATTAGGGTTGATCCTTAGAAAAACGTCTAAGCTAGCTAAGCTAAGTCAAGTAATTCCACATAAAAGTATTTAGCAACCTGGTTTTAATATTCCGTGAAAGATAATTCTAAAATTTGATTATTATTTTAGGGGATTCACATATACATGTTATATTTCATTTTATAACAATGGAATAAAATTGTATGCTTTGTATTTTACTTGACTTTATAATCTTTTCTGACGTTGATAATACTTCTTTGTATTTTTAATATGTAAATGTTTTTTTTTGCTTGTGTCGGATGTTGCATGAACATAACACTATCCGCAGAGCCAGCCGCAGTGTCTATTCCGCATACCACCACGCCTGTTTACAAGTTTATAAACACGTGGTCGTAAAGTTTTTCAAGCGTAACCGTCTCTCGTCCAGAGAGCGTGTGTAACGTTCACGAATTTATACAAGGGACCTACCTACTCGGCGAGCCGACAACCTTGAACGTGTTCGAGTCAAGGTCGCTGATATACATTGGATCCTCTCCTCAACCAGAACCCGCTTAAACGACTCTCATTGTAACAACGAAACTACGGACGACGACAATACGTGTTCGAGTTGACTGCCAGAGCCTAAAACGTTAAAGTAGGGGGCATAAACCAGGTCAGTGACCCCCGATGCGAGGACCGATTTCGACTAACTCTTCGCTCTGTGTTGAGCATTATTTTCTCTCTATCGATCTAAAATGTTTCTCCATATTGATCTCATATCTGGATAGGACTATTCTACCCACTACCTATAATAAACAAATATATTATGTTATCGTTATAATTTTTACCGTATTAGTACTTAAAACACTTCGTATAATTTGAAAACATAACTTTTTTTATTTAAAAATTCAGTTGTTGATGACTGCGTTGGTTGATATGATTGTCCGAGTACAGTGAATGTTTGTGCACAGATAAGAGTCGAGGCCCTGCGTGACTAATGTCACTGCTATTTATGTTTGTACTGAGAGTAACGAGGGATAATGGACGATAAATGGGTTGATGGGCTAGGAATTCTTTGCTCTGCTAATGACCAACGGTAACAACAACCTCTGATAAGATTTTTTGAAACTACAATCAGTTTCGCTCCAAGCGCAGCAAAAGGTACATCACGCGTCATAAAATTAAACTGTGAGTAGTACCTTACATATTACATGTGTTCAAATTATTGTAGCTACAGGCAGGATGTTATTAAGTCGGTGAACATTATGAGTGCTTCATTGTTGTGCTGTTAAATTAAAATCATAACAGAATAATCAAATCACACTTCTCAGGATTGTGATTAAGTTGCCTGCGTATTGTTATTTTCATTAATTATGCCTATTTAATAAAACTACGTAGGTATGAATCATTCACGGGGAATATACCATGTAGGTGTATATGTGTATAAATCGTAAAAGGAAGTCATTCAGAAGAATAATGGGTGAATCATTGAACGAGACAATTATATACATAATGTCGGAGTTGGTATTCCGGATTTGTGTCACATTGTGAATCTCAATTATATATAGAACTAAGTGAGAATGAAACACGTCGGTACTTATTTAAAATGTAATTAATAATTTAATTTATAAGCAAGTTGTTTTCGGCAAGACGTCGAAAATTAAATGATTATATTTGTCTCGTGCCACCTGTTTGTTCTGTAGTTGTGTGATGTTATTGCCCGTGTCTCCAGTCAGATCCCATCCCAAAATCTGAGTCCTCGTATTTATTTGTCGTTGGAAGGTCGTTGGCAAAAATATAACCAGCTAAGTAGTACGGATACGGACTCCTCACAAAAATCAATCACGGGTTCCTTACAATATCTGAAATCGGATTAATGGCTTTACACAAGTTATCTTTAAAATTACAACAATGATGTTCATGCCTTCTTTATTGCTCGCCAGGTTTTTTATTTTGTTATTTATGTACCTAACATCCCCAAAAAGTGACGATTGACTATGTCCTATGCTTTGTGATAAGTTCGTCCTTCTTCTCGTACGGAGCCCCAAAATCTGGGGCAGGTTTTTAATTCATTCGAGACCATCGTATGTCGTTAGTACTGGTAGAAATAAAGTCAATTTTTGAGACCTTTTATTTGGTCCAGGATATTTTTTGTCATTTTGTTCCCTAGATTAAATAGTAGATATATATGGTTTGTTAAGTCGCGGTCATCGCGATCTATTTGATGTGCATCGAATGCACTTTCGTTGAGTGATCTATTTCTGTCGGCACTCGGCAGTTAATATTTATTTCGGGCCAGTAGGTACCCAGCACCGTGACCCAGTGGCGCGCTTTGTATTCCAAATGCGGGCTTCATACTTGAATCGTTTATTTATATCTCGCAAAACATAGGATGCTTGACTATTTTGCATTTTCGTATTGCTTCAGGTGGGATGTATCAAACCAGTAACCAGTTTGTTCGCTCCTCGCTGTTACATTCATGCGTATCCAACAGTCCTTGTTATTCCAGTCTTAATATCGTACTACGTAATAATGATTACTGGGTAACTTTAATATGGTTTTAAATAATTTTCACGAATATAATATAATTTTATTGTATCCGTACGTACAGTTCTGAAATATTTGATGCGATAAAGTTTTAACGATGAGAGTTAGCCGGTTGTTTGTCACAAATATTATTTTAAACTCGGTGAAATTTCAAGGAGTTGCTGTACAGTGTACACAAAGGAAAGTTACGAAAATGGTAAATAAATAAGTACCCTGTTGTCGGACGCTGTATTTGCTCCTTATTTACATAACAATGGAGCGGACATGACAAGCAGTAGAAAATAATGAAACGAATAAAGTGCTTCTTTATCTGCCACATAAAAGGACCCTTCAAATATAAAATTTATAAGTTGATTGGATGAAATTGTTTATTGTTACTTACAATGACTCTAATTTGCTTTTGAATCATTGGGATGTATCACAAAGTGCCCTTATATTTATTTTATTTGTCTACTTAATAGAGCTTAGTCGACCAGAATGATGGTGATGATAAAAACCCTCGAAAGATTTACTCGCTTTCGAGTTGCGAGCTCAAATATCTTGTGTTACTTATATTATTATAATTAAATTCGAGTACCTAACTCAATATTTGAGTCACGTATGTAGACGTTTAGTTTCTTGACTAACACTAAAACTGAAGCTTGCAGGAAGTAGCTAACTGTGCGTTGGAAGTTAACGTTGCTTTTAAACAGTACCCTTAGTACGAGTTTTCATACCAAACTCGATATCAACTTTCGAACAAATTTTGTATGAAAAACAGTACAGCGCCTCTAGTGGTTATTACACTTCACTAAATTTAGACCAATCAGGGAGCCAGAATAAATCGAAAACTATGTGAGATCTGTCACAAGCGTTTACGATAAAAACTCGTACTAACGGTACGTTCACACGGAGACACGATTTGCCGAATTTTATTTTCATCGGATCTGGAAAAACCGAATGTTGTATTCACACAGCACATCTTGCTTGGCCGTATCCGACGGCCTCGTATCGGGATCTCGTGTGAACTCACCATCCGGCTTCCTCACCATCCTTCCCAGCTTGTGCGACGCATTCGGTTTCAAGATCCGACAAAAAACCGAATCTACCCCTGCGTGTATCGTATGAACGCATGTATTGAATGCCCTATACCACTGAATCGGATCTGCATTTTGCAGTATCGCCGGATCGGTTTGTAGTCGCAAAATCGGATGTCAACTTCAGCAAGATTCGGTTTTTTTGTCGTGTCTTGAAACCGAATGCATGTGTGAACTCCTTCATTGAAATACTTATGCCACTAAACCGAATCCTGCAAAAAACCGATTCGGTAGAGAAACACTCGACGCCGTGTGAACGTACCGTTAGGGTACAGAGTAATCGTGGACGTCGTAGCGAAATCATTTTAGCTACAATTATACTCGTAGGTTCCTCTTTTGAAGTCCTTTTGTTTGAACAGTAGATAAGATAGCCATCTTTTTATACTTGTATATACATATATATATATATACTAGCTGACCCGGCAAACGTTGTTTTGCCATATAAATAAATGGCTATTAAAAAATAAGGGTTGATCGTAGAAGGGTGAAAATTGAGGATTGTATGTATTTTTGTATGTTGTATCATAAAAAAATTGAAATTAAAAATTTTGTCTAAAAAATAAAATTTAGGGGTGGACTACCCCTAACATTTAGGGGGATGAAAAATAGATGTTGGCCGATTCTCATAGATACCGGATAAGCACAAAAAATTTCATCAAAATCGGTCAAGCCGTTTCGGAGGAGTATGGCAACGAAAACTGTGACACGAGAATTTTATATATATACTAGCTGACCCGGCAAACGTTGTTTTGCCATATAAATAATTTCGTAGTAATTTCTAGTGTAGACAAAAATAGCTCACTTATTGTAAGTATGTATGGAGGAAAAATGATTAAATTACTAAAATGGCTATTAAAAAATAAGGGTTGATCGTAGAAGGGTGAAAATTGAGGATTGTATGTATTTTTGTATGTTGTATCATAAAAAAATAGAAATTAAAAATTTTGTCTAAAAAATAAAAAAATAAATTTAGGGGTGGACTACCCCTAACATTTAGGGGGATGAAAAATATAAGTTGGCCGATTCTCATAGATACCGGATAAGCACAAAAAATTTCATCAAAATCGGTCAAGCCGTTTCGGAGGAGTATGGCAACGAAAACTGTGACACGAGAATTTTATATATTAGATATATATATATTGGAAAGTGTTCTCTGGAAGTCTTAGTATTCAATATTCAATGGGCGTACATTTGCATAGAATACCACGACTTACGTACTACCCTATAATAGTCATGGTATTCGGCAGTGATAACGATCAAAGTATGTCTATATTTGTCAATGACATTTTCATTGAATGGACAATGTGGACTAGACTTAGGTACTTATTCTTTAATAGAATGGAATATATTTTTATTGTACAAACTGTGTAAGTACATGGTGGTTGTATGTAAACTTTAGTGGCAACAGTTTTCCCATATCGGGCGTACAATATTTTGCAGTATATGTATCTAATATACATACTACTTATTATATATTACATTAATGAAATTATTTAATACTATATAAATCTCTATAAAAATAACAAATATAAAATGTTTATTCTTAACATGCACATTACAACGGGACAGTGTCACCGGTTCTTGATAAAGCTACAAATAGTTATTTATCATAATATGACGCCTTATAATGCTGTCAAAAATCCTTCTGATAAGGTGAAGTCTAAATTGTACTATTTATTATTATGTGGTCTAAGGCCTAGTTTCATCGGTACATGATAAAGTTTCAGTTAGTAATCTGACAAGATGACGCCATACACAAGTTGTCAAAAATCTGTCAGATAAGTTCCTAATAGGGCTACCAGGGACGGGTGAATCTAGCTCTTCTAGGGGCGGAGGGACACTATCAGGAACCGGTGAACTTGGCCCTAAATAGGCGTTTCAGCGTGTTATTGTAGACTTTATCAGCCCACTAATTAACTAGTAAAAGAAGTGAAGCATTCCATTAGAAGCCAAGTTATCGATCTTCTTCATAACCTTCTTCGCTTTTAACCTCGCTTCAGCAGCCTGGGCTAAATGTTTTTTTCATATACAGGAGGTTTTGTCTCTCAGGCCTAAAATGTGAATGTGCCCATAGTATTGGGTAACCTTTTCTTTTTTTTTTCTTTTTTTTATGGGCTAGCGTTTGACCGCTATCTCACCTGTTGGTAAGTGATGATGCGGTCGAAGATGGTAAGCACGCTAGGCCTAGAATGGGTTGTGTATTGATATGAACCTTATGTATTGTGTGTTTAAATATATTCTTTTTTACAGGAGAGTAAGGAGAATGGGTGCTAAACAGAGCAAGCGCTCGGTGGACATAAGCGGCAAGGAAGCCGAAGGTGGCGGTGAGGTGGCCGCGGCGGGCGCTGGCGGCGAGGGCCGCGTAGAACAGCTGGCTGACGCCGACGCGCTCAAACCGCAGCTCAATGGTGATGCTCACATACAGCACGAGAAAACGGTCAGTACTACGGATACCTACAATATTTTATAGTATCAACATTGTCATAGAATCTCCCTATCTAGGCTTGAACACTACATTGCCCCCCTTCTGTCAGACAGACCTTAACACTCGCGATTGGTACACATCACCATTTCTTTTTTGTATATTGACTTAAGTTATTACATTCAATATCATCCCATCTATTCGAAAAAATATGATTTGTTCCTCGATATGTGCTCGCGAAATAAGTCTTTTCCGCCCGTGGGCGGTAAAATGTTTTTCATCATTCCGAGGCCGAAAGTTTGAATTTCTTCTTTTGTTTGTGGGAAGAAAGATGCATATTTCAGACTGCTCACAATTAGTGACAGTTTAAAATTTAGTCTATTTTTGTTTTAATTTTCTTCCCGTTATCTATTTGAAATAACTTATTACCATGGTAACCGTGCAGTTGTTATTTCAATAAGAGTCAAATTTTCTGATTCTGATAAAAATTACATCAAAAATATACATAGAAAAAAACTTGTGTATAAAAAATAAGTGAATACAGCTGTGTAAAAAAAAAACCCGACAATGAATTCATCGGATTATTCAAGTGACGACTCTGAAGATGAAGAAGTGCGACGAAACATTGCTGCGGAAGCTGCGGAAATAACTCAAAATTTAGCACCCTCCAAATCGGTACAGCGATATAAAAATTGTTACAATCAATTTATTGCTTGGAAGAAATTGCATCGTATTATGTATTATGATAATGAAAATTGAAATATAATTATTAAATGACACATTTATAATACAGTATTATTTACTGTTTTAATTACTTATTTTATGTACATATTGTTATTTCCTATTCAATATTCAATGTTTTTTGTTTGCGTTCGATAATAAATACTATTTTTCTCACTAAAAAAATTGAATATTTAATTATGTCGAATATTATTAATAATATCTATTAAGTTTAAGATAATTAAAACTATTAATTTTTTTTTTTCGTCTGGGGGGGCGTCGCCCCCCCCAACCCCCCACCGGGGCTTCGCCCCGAACCCCCTCAATGAATAATTTGAACTACATTCGTTTTTCTTATATACAATGTCATTAAACTTTCGGTCCTGGTATGATGAAAAATAGTATACGCGCCACGGGAAGATAGCAGGACTTTTCGACCCACGCTTTTGTCACCCTCGCCTTCGGCTCTCGAAAAAAGGCGCTCGAATTATTGTCATATTTAGTCTGTAGTCAGGCTTAATATGAATTGTAGTCATCACATCGTGCATTAAACATTATTTTTAATTTTATAGGAAGTTAGTTCAGACAGTTTGTTAAAGTAGTAACATCTGAAAGTATAAAATACGACGCAGCTAACTAATGTTATGTTTAATATATGAAATACCGTTGCCTGCCCAAAATATCTGCAAGCTTTAAGATACAATTATTAAATATGTAATATAATTATGAAAAGTGCAAAAGGAGCGAAGTTTTTGTCGTCAACAGTATGGTTCATTATGTTTGTTATGTTAGTCAGTCTCTTTTAATTATTATTTAAGATTACTTTGCCTTTTCTTTGAAATTAAAATAGTGCCCTGAAGTAGTAGTAGTTTGTATTTTTCATCATAAATAAACGTTTGGTTCCAATAGTAGAGAACCAAGCGTTTATTTATCACTATACTTTTTCTGATATCGAGCAGTTCCAGAAAACTTGCGTGATGAAATCAATCGTTATTTAGGTGTGGGCCTTTGAATAAATAGTTTTGTTTTTGGAACGTGCCCTCGGGCTCGGGCAGGGCCTCACTTATACACAATCTTCCTTCTCATTTCATTGGTGCTGTCACACGTCCGTCAAACAAATGTGAGCTTATTAAATGGGGAAATGGTAGGGTGCACGAACCTATCGGACAATATGCGGGTAGATAGCAAGGAATCGAGTAAGGGCCGCATTCCGTACGGTCGTCCTAATTAGCATGGCCAACAGCGGCGGCTCTGTAGTTTCACTATGTTATTGTATGCGTGCGTTTAATAGCTTATCAAATTGACCATGCGTAGATACATATTTAGTTTCTAGTCGGGTCAATGGGAAGCTATTTCAAAATTATCTTAATGCTACGAAGAACTCGGCGATGGCGAGGCTTTCGTCACCGTCATAAAATTAAATTAAACTAGTACCTACTTATGTCAGATACTTTCATCAATATTAAATAAGATAACGATATCCCGTTATTACATTATATCAGTGTACGAATGAAAACAGTTTGTTTAACCATATAGCTATTACTTATTTTATTAGAAGGAATTCCTAACAACTGGTTCCCAGACTGGCTTCCCACCTTTTCCTGTCTAGATAAAGATTTGAATGTAATAGTTTGGTTTGACAACATTCAGCAGGAGACCCCACACTTTTTCGCTTTAATTAGATATTTGATAGGTCTCGGGCGATTGGATGTAATGTAATGCACCCTAGCAACGAATTTACAAATGTCTCATTTAATCGTTTTGTTACTTTAACCTATCATACAGAATAACAACTTTCTGCTTATTTTTCGTGTATTTTCCATCCGTCTCATACATTTTATCTTAAATAGTAAATCGCTAGAAATACATAGAAAAAGAAATAAATATCGTGAATGTTGAAATATCCTTTGGTTTGTCATTTGTACTTCTTTGTCTTGTTTATAAAGGAACTTTGTTCTTTGCAAGCTTTATTACTGCGATGCTTTGCTGCGAATGTCTGGCCGACTGGAAACCCAGTTTTGAGGTCCCAGTGGTGTAGTTGGGGGAATGGTCGGCTTTGAGGCCGGAGGTACCGAGTTCAATCCCCGCCGTGCACCATTGGATTTTTCTATCGAAAAATTTATGTGCGCTTTCACAGTGGCCCTCCGGTGAAGGAAAAACATCGTTAAAAATCCCCTAACCCCCGCGTGGTGGTAGGACATTATCTAGTCTCCTCCTGGCCAGCTACCACCCTCAAGCTAGTAAATCTGTCGCCAAAAATCGAATGTGTTCCGGCAGCTATCCTTGAGAGCCAGTTCCTATTCTAGAATAGGAACTGGGTCTCAAGGACGCTAGGCCTAGGCCTAGCGTGCTACCATCCTCGACCGCATCGTCACTTACCGACAGGTGAGAAAGTGGTCAAACGCTAGCCTAAACGATATATATTTAAAAAAAAAACCGCCAAGGGTTATGTGCAATTGAAGTTGACTATTTCCTTCCAATAGTTGAGTAAATAAATATTAAGTATATTGATGCGTTTTTCGAGAAGTCATTTAGCTTATCGATGCAAATTAGGTAATTCTGTTTGTGTAAAGCGAGCATTAGTGTGAAACGAACACTTAGATAAAGATGTTTTCACGATTAAACGGCCTGTTATTGTCATTGTGCGAAAATGAGGTTCGGAATTTCCTTTGTTTGTCATTGATCGTTCCCGCGAACCGGTAATTTAATATGTGTTCGGAGGGTGGCGTGGCCGTTATTGATTTTAGTGCGACACATGGATGCACTGAAGGGATACGTGACGCGGCTCTACTGCGGCTTCCTTATTTGCACAAACAAATCAGCTTTGTTCGTTTTGTTTACATAGATTTTATACCTACTCGTAATCCGATATTATAAGAGCCAAGTGAGACAACAACATATTGCGAGAAAGGACGAGATTGTATCTCTCCGACTGGTAATGATAACTTTCGAGCGTGGGCCGCTTTCGATTTATCATCATTACAAACGCAGTAGTGAGTAGTGACCCTCTCCCTCCTCGCCTGCGCGCGCATCGAACCGTCTCGCTGACATTGAAATAAGTCACGGACACCCTCGTGTCGCTATATAATTATACCCTTATATTATTCTTCTTTTTTAGGATAAAGAAAAGGACCTTGACAGCGGCACTCCTGAAAATGAAAAAGATGCCACCACAGAAAAGGAAGGAAAGGAGGAGGAGGAAAAAGAGAAAGAATCCACTCCCGTCACCAACGGAGACTCTGAACCGAAGGAAAATGGAGAGTCCACTCCCCTCCCCGAGGACGGGAAGAAACCTAAGAAGGAGAAGGTAAACTAATGAATTACTATCGAATTCTCTGAGGTCCGCACCTCTCAGCCTTGTTCATGTCTAACTTACGTTCGTATGCGTTCTGTGCATGTTGTGAACATTTGACGTTATTAACCCAGAGCATGTCGTGGACAGGTGAAGAAGAAATGGTCGCTCAGGTCGATCAGTTTCAGCCGGAAAGACAAACCGAAACAGGAGAAGAAGCAAAAGGAGGACGAACCCAAAACGAACGGCGAGCCGGAGAAAGTTCCCGAGGAGGTAAGACGAATCACTTATATGGCTTTAGTAGTATAGTCGGAAACGTTCCGCGGGTAACGGAAAGTACACGGACCGATTGAGATGTACAAAAAAAAACAGATTCGACGTCCACGAGTAGCCTGAATGAGAGTGGTTCTAAAGCTATAACTTTCTAATTTCATTCAAATGTATTATTAAAGTAGTGTGGCGTCGATGAGAATTTATAATCCATCAACGTAGTACGAAAGTACAATGAAATGAACAGTAAACGCGCAGGCCCTCGCGCCTTGTCTGATGAAATCATCTATCATCGACAAGTTGGCCTACTTTCGTGTAGCAGCGCTACTCCAAGTTCCCACCGACATCGTTCATTTGAACTCCGCATCATGTACCACATGCTCGTATAAAAATTAACAATAAGACGTTCGTGCAATTATTTTGGGAGAAGTCGTTGTCCTTTGTTAAGCGAAATTTTAAACGATGTGAAATCGTGCGCACGTGTACGCGAAACTGGTACGAGGGCGCTCGCTTCGGCATTAGGTGCACGGAACAAGCGGCGTACCATCGCTCCTGCAATAGTAGATCACTCCGCGCAAAAGGAAGATTGCGCTATAATATTAATAACCGTCGTAATCTCGAACGCAGATATAGTTATCAGGACTGCATACTGTCCGATCGTTATGAATACTTCTCAATTAGTACAACGCGATTCGTAAATTAACTTTTCAGCAATTTCATAGATAGGTATTGCGTCGACCGTCTACGACCTTGCCGACTCGAGTAGAAACCGACGATTTCTATGACAAGTAAGTATTGCGACGTAGTGCATTGCACCCGAAACGGCGCAGCGAGGAACAATGCGCATTATAATTCAAAGTGGTGCTATATCCGCGCTAACCGAACGTGAGCCGGCCATTGTAGAAGACGATGAGGCGGGACCGCGCACCGGACTCCACTCAGGGCTCATCGTCGAGCGCCTTCCCGAGCCCGAGACGTGTACGATACACGTAATTAATACTTTACTATGGACTTGTACTATTATTTATTCTGTGCTATGGATAAAGGATAGCTCGTTATTTACCGAACGTGCTCGGTTAATCCACGTTGCATCGCGCCGCTTACCGTTTCCCCTATCGCTGGGTCCACCACTTCAGCTGTAGCGTCAATTTAGCGGTTAGCGAATGCTCGAGTACTTCCGAAAACGTTTTTAATGTGTGCAGTTTTGCACCGTTTTGTAGATCGAGTTTTTTTGCGATGATTTCCTGTTGAAGTGAAGTCGATGCGTTCCACTATAACGCTTCAATCGTCGACCGTATAATTTTCGTGATCATAACAATGAATGATTAGCCCAATTTCTTTGTTTACGCTTCACGCTCAAGATGCATTAATTACGTAGGGTAGATATTGAGCGGGATATGGTACGGAGCCGGAGCCGCGTGTTTATTTGTCTCGTACGGCTAACAGGCGCCGATGCGCGGTCATTAGCACTCGGCACTCAGCCTCCCACAACGAGAATTTGACACGTTAAAACTTAACAATAATACATTCTTAACTCCCATGTTCACGCTCATTATAATGACGGACGCTCGGCTTGTACCATATGAATAAACGTATAAACTATTCATAGAATTACAAAACGGAAAACACGGCCACTATTTATATTATACGGCATTCTAGCAATGCCACTTTATGACATTACACAGCAATTATTACATTATAGTATACTTTTATATCAGTTATATGTATATCCAATCCAGAAGTCATATCTGTATCCATCGATACGATATCCATACGAGATTAATTCGCTATAGTGTGGTCCACATACTTACCTAAGATTTATTAACGTAGGTGAATTCTCGTACGAGACAACTACGAGAACGAGTCTTCCTTCGACGAGTGATAGGAATACAACTTCAAACATTACTGTATACCGTTATATATATTCGTTTAGTAAAACTTTGTTTTAATCAGTTGATTGACCAAGGTACCGCGGGAAATCAAACTGCAAACTGAAAAGAGAAGAATCGAACGATACTGTATCTGATGGTGTGTAAACTGCACAGTAGGACCGCAGGCGAGTCGATGACGTAAATACAGGAGCATTAGATAACGAGTTTGTAGAGTGGAGAATAAAATTAGCTGCCTTGGCAGGTTTAGCGATCGTGGGCGTTTTACCGACCAGTTGCAGCCCGGGCCTTCGACGTAGTGTTGCCTGATCTTCTCGATTGTACAAACTGCAAATAATTTTCAGTCCTGTTCGCCATACTGTATGCTTTCACTTAATTAATTTAATTGAGTATTTTTTTGAATTTTCGTCTTTAGCCGGTATAAACTTCCAGAGTTGCAAGTTCTGTTCAATCGACATTTTTTAATTCTTTCTTCCAAAAATTCCTATACAATGTTTGTAACCCTAAGAAGCTAGAAGTTTCATTCGGTTGTATGAATCGCTTGCCACTTTGTCTATTATCAAAGTAAGTGTAGTCAAGTAAGTATAATCAAGTAAGTTACGAACTTTATCTATACAAAATTAAATTCTAAACTTGGCAATAAATGTCTGAACTATTAAACAAACTATGACCTTCACCATCATCACATCTCGTTACTCACAGAATTTGTCATCAAATACAGCACATTCCAAGTTCCAACCCATTAATGAAATCATTGAACCATCGAGTGACACGCCGTTTCCTAACAAGTAAAACATGATTCAAATGAATGACTATTCACCGAGCTATTCCGTGAATTCATTGAATCAATTAACAGGCGACGGACACTCGCGATAACCTTAAAGACTTCGTTTTATCAACAGACCGAACTTTCGAACCATTATTCGGATTTTGGTTTACGTACAAGTTCCAGAAGATGATCAAAGAAAGCTTCACGATAGAACATTTTTAGAATTCGGTAATCAAAGAGTTATCTTTGACTTTATGGATAGAAATGTAATAACATTTTTGGTAGTGCACCTGGCAACACTACGTAGGAGGTCGGCAAACCACTTCTCCCTCCACCCACGGGCACAGGCCGGCGCTTCGGACCGCGGTCCTGTGTCGCACTGTTTGCGAGAGATAAACATACTCGTATACTATACTCTACTCCTCGACGATCGCACAAAACGGATGAATTACTTTGATATAATCTCGGCGTATTTTGAAACTAGTTTCGAAACGTATAATCCAGTCAAAATAGACTAAATTATGATTCCAGTTTACATTAATTCCCCCTTATATCTATCTCAGCAACGGTGGCTCGTAGAAAAAAAGTATTGATAATTTTTTTTATAGATAATTTTATGATATACAATTTTATCAAAGGTACTTTTATGATAAAACTTAGTTTTTCTGAAAATCGCGAAAAACGAAAATTTGTGACCTTTGACCTCGAATAAAAAACAAGCGGGATCGATGGGGACTTTTGACATATCATTTGTAAAGACGTATTCAAGGCCTGCACAAAAATCCAGCTTGTTGGCAATTAATGCAAACTGTAATGTCTATTTTGACTGGACTAGTAGCGGAATTTATTCCACTAAACCATTTTCATACAATTATTTTTATTATATCACATTTTATAATGTAATGATTATACTAGGTTATAATTTGATGGTTTATACGTAAGTTTTTATCGTCAGCTTTATATTACAATAATTGTCGCTTTCGTTTATTTTAACTTAAAAACTAGCAATGATCACTGCAAGCTTGGGAGTAAATCAAGAAACAGAAAAAGCTTGTTTACTAATCGTCAGTCTTAGAGGCTCGTTACATAAGCTGTAATCTTATTACGGTACATAAAACTTGTAACGTTTAATAGTCTGTTAAGTAGGTAATTTAATTACTACGAGTCATTAAGGTGAATAACAATACAATCATATCATACACTTGTCGTGTTTTCCTATTCTAATATAATTTTCCTCAATATCTTTCGTTATATTTAGAATGATCATCATCATCATAAATCATGATCATCATAAGCCTATACTTGTCCACTGCTGAACATAGGCCTCTCCAATTTTATGCCACTAAGCACGATACTCGGCTACTCTCATCCAGCTATTGCCAGCCGCCTTGCGAATATTATCGCTCCACCTAGTCTGAGGACGTCCTACTTACGCTACGTTTGCCAATTCGCGATCTTCACTCAAGAACTCGTTTACCCCAGCGGTTGTCGGTTCTTCGGCTAATGTGGCAGGCCCACTGCCACTTCAGCTTGCTGATTCGGTGAGCTATATCGATGACTTTGGTTCTCTATCGGATCACCTCGTTACGAATTTGATCCTTCACAGAAATTCCGAGCATAGCTCTTTCCATAACACGCTATTCGTGGACCAGGACCAGTCCAACCGTGAGACCACGTTTCGGCTCCGTATGTCATGACGGGTAGGACGGATTGTGAATACTTACGACTCTGTGGGATTGGCGATGTGAAGACGTAATTTCGTATATGCTGCCCAGCCCAGCTGTATTCTTCAATTGGCCTCTTTCTCTAAGTTGTTTTTACCCAGCTGCAGAGTTTGCCCCAGGTAAACATACTCCTTTACAAATTTGACAATACTGCCCCGTACTGCGATTTGTTCTTGACTCACTTACTCATTGAACCTTATAAATAACCTTAGTTTTATCTAAGTTCATCCGGAGACCAATGCGTTGAGAAGAATCAGCTAGGTAATTCAACATATGTTGCAGTTCTTGCAGCGTATCTGCTACTATGACATGTCGTCCGCAAACCGCAAGTGAGAGGTACTCGCCGTTTATGTTGATGCCACCTCCTTTCCAGTCCAGCGTCTTAAACATATCCTCCAATGCATTTGTGAACAATTTGGAAGATATAACATCCCGTTGTCTCACACCGTGATGCATGGGGATAGATTCAGACTGCCGCTTCTGGACTTGGACGGGCATGGTAGTGGCATTGTAAAGACCTCTCAGCACATGGATATATCGCCAATCAATTTGGCACTGCTGCAAAGATTTCCAAACAGACCATATGTCGTTTTTAGGGTTCCGAACCCAAAGGGTACCAACGGAACCCTATTACTGAGACTCCGCTGTCCGTCTGTCTGACTGACTGTCTGTCTGTCTGTCCGTCTGTCACCAGGCTGTATCTCATGAACCGTGATAGTTAGACGGTTGAAATTTTCACAGATGATGTATTTTTGTTGCCGCTATAACAACAAATACTAAGATCAGAACAAAGTTAAAAATTAAACAAAAGTTTAAAAAAAGTTTTTTACGATAGCGCAGCGCCATCTACCTAGCATCAAAGATGACACTATCGTCAACCTTAATCTGAATCTCGGAAGCGGCTCCAACGATTAAATAAAATTTAGTATACCTACAGGGGATTTCGGGGGCGATAAATCGATCTAGCTAGGAGTCATTTTCAGAAAATGTTGTTTTATTCGTGTTTTCAATAATCAACTTTATTGATAATCAACTTAATCAACTTAAAATATGACTCTTCCCGACATCTATTGGCGAGTAGAAGTACTGTGTCGGTAAAGCAATTAAGGCCCATTTAGACGGGGACAGTTTCTCGTACGTTTCCTTACGAGAAACCATACGCTACTATCACAAGCAATAATCGCCATAACACAATCGTATCAAAATGTTTACATACAGGCAAGAACTAAAATCTCGCCTACGATTATGTCATACGAGATTCGCATATGACTTATCGCTAGGCGATAATTGCCTATGTTTGTTTACACAACAAAAGTATAGTAAGCAGATTCTTGCTTATGAGAGTCTCGACTTGTATATACACGATCTCGTATGACATTTTTCAAGTTCATACGAGATTCGTACAAATCGGGTTGAACCGTTTTGAGTGCGAGAATCGAAATACGAGAAAATTCTGTTTAGACCGCCACTATCAATATTCTATTGCGAGTCAATTGTCGCCAGAGTGGAAGAGCGAGAGGTGTGAATGTTTAGACATATAATCTTTTTTATATTCCTTCGATAATCGTATATTCGAGACGAGAAACTCTCCCCGTCTAAATGGAACTTTAGTTGCTCTCAATTAAAAAAAATAGTATTATTATTCGTCAATAGATGTCGGGAAGAGTCATATTTGTCTGTTTAAGTGGCTAAAAATACCGAGAAAAGCTCGGTCAACCAGATATTGAATAATATGAATTACTACAATTACTATTACTACTATTACTATTATATAATACTATTCTACCTTTGTATTAACGTTTACTTAGTTGGTGTTAGAAGTTCGTTAGAAATTCGATAGATGGCGTTCGGAACCCTCCGTGTACGGTACAAAAGTCTGACTCGCACTTGGCCAGTTTTATTATATTACAATAAAATAGTTAAATTTGGGTAATTTCATAATTCACTGCATTTTTTAAATGTATAAATGTAATAATTTATATGTAACTAAAATGTATGACTAAAGAGCATCACACTTCTATGAAGAAGTGCTAACACCAAAGTTATAAAAGGTAACTCTCGCACCACTATACTATATATAATACATTTTTAAAAGTTTGAACGATGAAGACCGTACAGACTTGACATTTTCTTCTAATTATTTTATGAATTAAGTAATCTACGATGAAGTGATCCAATGTGTTAATTTTTTGCGGAATGGTACGTAGGTATTGCCGAACTAGTATACAAATACGGGAGTCCGAATCGCACTTTTCCGGATTTTTATTAAAATAATCTAATTACAAAAAAAATACTATGCGCGCCGACTACAGGCTATAAAATAAAGCATAGGCTACGCCGCTGGCTCTAAAAGTCATTTGCAAAAGAGTTTCTCGAGAAAGTGTCATTTCAACAGTTCAATACTGTAAGCCATGAACTCCCACCACACTTGCATAAAGTGTCAGTACTTGCTCGAAGCAAGCATGCAGATATCACATTTTACGGCTATCAGACGGAAATGCCATGGATCAGTTTCAGGTTACTTGTTTACGACAGTGTTAATAGCAACAAGTCGGCACCAACCGCCAACACCTTCAGCATATTTTCATAATACGAGTGTTGAATGAAGCATTGACATAACAAGGAAGGACTCTGCTTCCTTTGGTACTATTATGTGGAGTATCATGTTCGCACGCCGCGGCCGCCCATTACTTGGACTCATCCATTTATCTACAATTTTATGAAGTTTTTTTATCATTTAGTCAAGCGTTTGACCGCCATGTCACCTGATGTTAAGTGACGATGCGATCTACGATGAAGTGCATATAGTATGATCAAGTGCAGTTGAACTATCTGTATTGTGACATACTCGTAGGTAGGGTCAACATTGGGAAGGTCAAACACTTACCAAAAGTTTGTTTTATAAGTTTGTGTATAATTTTTTTAATAATGTATGCCGGTCTTACCCGAGTTGACCTTATATAAAATACTAGCAGCCCGCCCCGGCTTCGCACGGGTAGAACATATATGCCTACAAAATTAGCATCAGTTTGTTGCATCGAATATAAAATATGAACATATTTAACAATCATCGTCATATTTCAACCGATTTACACAAAACCTTAACGAATTATGCACCTAAACCTTCCTCATAAACACTCTGGCTATTGGTGAAAACCGCAGGATAATCCGTTCAGTAGCTATTGAGATTATTGCGAACAGACAGGCTGCGCAGTGATGGACTTTGTTTTATAATACTTACGTAGTGATATTGGACGGCCCTTTGGCGTAAAGGATAGTTACCCTGATTCTGACCCGACGGTCGTTGGTTTTAATCCTAGCTATATACCTACCAATGAAAGTTTTATGTGCATTCATGAATCATGAGTTTTCGTACAGTGGTAGTGGGATCATTAAATCTACCAAAAAGTAGCTTACCACCAAGGAGAACATCTGCCGCCTTAACTCTACGGCGTTCCCCGACGCAAAAAGTAGAGGTAATATACGCTTAACGTGTGTATCTGTGTGTCTGTCTGTAGCATCTTAGCACCTAACCGGATGAACCGATTTTGTTTTTATGACATAGTAACTATGACCTAATCTGTGGTTTCACTGCAAATATTTTATTAATTTTGCGATGCGTGTATGTGAATTTCGTGATATCTTCTAGAGTTTTCATTTGAATTATATACTGTAAAGGACAATTTTAATCTATAATATGCGGCCAAGCTAATTAACGTAATTATTTGGATAAGGATTAATACTATATACTTGAAAATAGCCTTGGAAGTTATGTAATATATTTTAACAAAAATTTTAAGATTAAAATGGTTACTGTGAGTCAACCTTAAGAGATAGACATATGCTGTCGCGGACTTTTTTGTAGGTCTTATTAAGTTGTACAACTCTTGCATAGAAAATATTCTTCTATCTATTTTCAATTAAGCAGCGTTCGTAAGAAACGTGTTTTCTCGACCGTTTTTTTGCCGACTTAGGTTGCAAATAAGGTCTCCACGAATGTACCTTTGATTTAAACGGGATAATATATAGCCTTTTTTCATTCCGAAAGTCCATTCTATGTATTAGTGAAAGAATTTTTTAAATCGGTTCAGTAGTTTTTGAGCTTACTCATTACAAACATACAAAAATACAAAAATACAAATGTTCTCTCTTTATAATATTATTGGTATAGATACTTTAATATCGTACAGTCTAGCGTTTGACCACTATCTCACCTGTTGGTAAGTAATGATGATGCGGTCGAGGATGGTAGGACCATTAGATAGAAGCTAAACTGTATGAAGTAGCCCACAATTTTATGGTAACAATTTATGTAATAGCTTAGATATATATTTTTAGAGACCTTTAAATAACTGCTCAACAATTTTTTTAAATCAATTTTAATATTTAATTTTATTAATTTTATGACATATTTATTATATTGACATTGACATTGTAAAATTTTAATGAAATGTTATTCATATTTATAAGCTATTGTTGTATTTTAAATTTATGTAAATTGAAAATTAATTGAATTGTGTTTTAAATTGTGTTTATGGGTTTAAAGAACCTGAAATAAAATAATTTTAAATGTAAACTTAAAACTACGGCACAGAAAAGATAATAGTCCTACGGACTACGGTCTGTTTCATTAAGCTGGAAATGTAATGAGCCGATATGCAAAACAAACAAGTTATTTCTTAATGTGTATCAAAACATCGCTATTGATATTTTAATATGAAGTCACTAGATAATCAGACAGACACGCAAATAAAACATTATCGTATCGTTTTATATTACTTCCATTACGAGCGCCACGGTACTAGTAGCTATGAACATTATTATCAACTGGTTTTATAACTTTTGTGTACAGAAATAGCAATAGCTGTATTGTTCGTAACTCGATAGCTGTAATCGGTGCCAAGACAGGGCATTCAACCGCTGATAGGGGCTTGAAGATGTACGGCCGCAGTACATGATGTACCGAGCGCGACGCTATCTCTTGTTATTTATTGAGATGCAAATTGAGCTCGTCCGTCGGTCGCTCAGTGGCATGTCGTTTGCGAATATCATACATGAACACACGTGTCATCAAACACATAAGCCTTTCACCGTAACGCCACGAACATCACCATGCGATGAAGCCAGGTCACAGTATAAATAATAGTACAAGCCAGGTGAAAAACAATACGCACTTTTGATTTCACCTGCCCCTAGCCCCTGACTCATTAAAAGTACAACGGAATCGCTGCGAGATGCATGATACACTTAGGTACCTACACTCCAACTGAAATGGATCAGTATTATCAGTCTTTTTACAATAAAACTTACGCTTTTGCCCCTGTATAATTTAAATGTCACAAATTTGGCGTCACCGCTAGTAGAGTTTTAGAGCGGAAAATCATTACCATAATAGTTAATGTCTATGGGTTGCCAATCTGTGAGTCACCGTGAAGTACCTACAACATAGACCGCGGTACCGTTACCGGCTCTCGTTAAACACAAGTACCTACCTTCTACCTGGTGGAATAAAAGCTGCGTATTCAGTGTTTGGTATCGTAAAATTGGTCAGGTAGTGTTGTCGCTGCGAAGAGATGCCCTCCGTGGTAATTATTTTAGCTGCGTCGTTGTCACGGGTCGGCAGACAAAGGCTCTAGTGTATAATTTTTAATGTAGTGACCTCCACTGACATATCGATAATCGTGTGCTCGATCCTGTTCCACCGGACCGTTAGCTTCCCGTGGCGGGTCCGCGGCGCGCGGCGATCCATTGTTCGAGTTCCGTTCGTTCCGGATGACGGTTTTGTATTTGCCTCGCTCCGAACCATCGTCACGCACCGGCATTATGGTATTAACCACTGGTATATCATTAACATTTACCACTTTTGTGTCATCACCGCGATAGTCGTCGGAATGCAATGCCTGCAATTACACTATTCTGAAATAGTTTGCTGCCGGAAACTGAAGGGTTGCATAGTGAGGCGACTAAGGAAGCGACGATACGATCTGAACTGAACTCGTAAACACTATTTAGATTCATACATTATGTCTAATTTTTTAGTTCTGTCCAAGATATGTTGTACACTTATGTTCATATATTCACTAGATTTGACAAGATAGTCCAGTCAATAAATGGCCTACAAGATGAGGGATGCGTAGCAGGCACCTTAGCGAGTCTTTCAATAACTTGTTCCTCGGAACAAGAACTCTTTCTTACGTTGTGCTGACGTCTACGCGCTGAGCCACAGGGGAAAAGGAGAGGGGGGAGAGGTTGGTATGCAAAAGAAATCAAAAGAATAAACATTTTAGAAAATGTTATTAATTTTCATTCGTGTAAAGAAAATTTCCCCTGCGTTCGTTTTAGAGATACAGGCGGAAATTCCAATGTTGGAATCTTTCCCCCTTCATTGCGAGCTCACCTAAACGCTAGGAGTTTTGGTATGTTCACCGTAAGCACTCTAAACAAGTTTCTGAAAGAATCACTTAGGACTTAGGTGCTTGCTTTTGCGTACGCACTCTGTAACTCCTGGCTTGACTAGAGTACAGAATGATGTATGTTATACTTAATTAAACAAAAAAATCATAGACTTGTCATGATTACTAGTCATTAGCTCTAAAATTAATGTGTCGTAATCATCACCGACACGGGCCACAAAATTTAGCTACTGAAGTATAGGAAGCTCTCAATCAATTCATTACCTACATGAAATAAACGGAAATGAATCAAATAAGTACCAAATTAGAGGTTTACAGTTAGGAGAGACTTAACTTTGTAGAAAAATCCTCGGAACGGCTATGAAGATCGAGAAAACGTGGTTGAAGTTAACATTATTGTAAATATAAATTAAGAATACATTTATTTTAACTGCATGTAATGTAATAAAACGCATGTTGGTCTTGACATACTTGTACACTGCAAGAGCAGCTATGTAAAACGTTTTACCTTAGGTCATTGCACCCCGAGTTTCACAAACACTGGTACTGAGATACTCAGTGGGCCTATTTGATGCTTGATGTTGTTCAATCGCTCTACTGCTCACATCTACAATCTTTTATAAGAATAACTTTGTAAAGTACAGTTTGATACATTGTTATGTAACAGAAACAAACACTACCGAGTACCGATACATAAACTGCGCATTAATGTAGGGACTGCGTACTTATTTATCCTGCGTTCACGTTGTTGACAACTGACTGCTTCGGTCGTGAAACGCACTACCTATCGAACTAAGATATGTTGCCAATCAGTCGTCTAGAGTTCAAAACATTAGAAGTAACCAGTTTGAAAGACGGCATGGCGCGCTTCGTATGGCCGATGATCGTACTTAGAGGAAAGCGCTGCTCCTCTTTGAATGCGTTGTCAGTTTTTTCAGTCGGGAAATATATACAGTAACACAATATGGAAATATGTACAGTATAAAATAAAAATAGTCTTGCCAAACATAAATTTCACTTGATGTAAGCACATTCCCTTGTGTGGCAAGCACTGGTCCCAACAATAACACTCTGTTGATATGTTTTTGTAACACATGCCTGTGTCGTTTCTGGCTAACGTCAGAATGTACTAATGTTATACGTGTAAGTGCAGCACTCGAGGCGTATCTTTCTACATCAGTAAACAAAGATGTCCTTGTGCCTCGATATCGGATTATTGTTTGCCACAGCCCTGCGGTTGAATATATCGAAACTAATATATCCCAATCCCAACATTATTCACTCTTATCTTCCATCTCACTCATATTATAGTTTATCGAACAAATTTATTGGAATGCCCTATGATATTTACTTAAGTCTTATCGCTTACTTGATTGGTAATTATGTTTGTTCGTAAACAGCTTCGAAATAGTCCTTTGTTAATAGTGAATAAATAATCCATTGGACAATTTATGTAAATCTAAATTACAGAAGGATGGCCTAGTAATTATTATAATCACAGACAAACAAACGCGAAGTACTAACAAAGTTAAAAACGGTTGTAGTTAAGAACTCATTCACTTGACAGCAGATTAATCGATAAATTGAAACCATTTAGTAGCAATATTAATAATAGAACAAATATTTAATTCCGCGTTACTACAATACAAGTAAACTTGGTTAACAGAAAAATGTTTCTCCAACTCATTGTCTTTCGAATAAAAATCTGTATAAAAGTTGTAGAGCAAGGCGTGGTAATACGTCTCCATTTCTCGCTTGATGAATTGACGGTCGACAGCCCTAGTCCTTATGAAATATAATATGTCTTTGATCATGAGCATTGAAGGGTAACTAGTTAAAAATGAGAGTCAATCTTCCGTTACAATGCGAAACTATAAATGATATCGCGGCGGTCTATCCCCCTTCAGTCTCGCTCAGGATATCTCGGGAATCGCATCGTCGAAATCTAGTTAACATGGCCGATGACAAGGTATGTCGTAGTTTGCTATTCGTTGAGAGTCGCAGTTTTATCCTACATTTACAATAGTGTCCACCTTTTGCTATGATCTGCCGGAGAAGGAAAACGTAATTATTTGACAATTTACGAAAATTAACGTAATGGTTTATTTTTAGACGGCCGAAGCCACACCCGAAGCCGCAGTGAATGAAATCGCCGAAGAAGTGCAAGTACCCGCCGAAGAGAAGGAGGAGAAAACTCCCGAGACTCCCGTGACGGAACCTCTGACGAACGGGTCGAGCACGCCCTCGTCGGGCGCGGCACAGACGCCGGCCGTCGAGGAGGCGCGCCTTGCGGAGCCCGAGCCTGCGCCCGCGCCCGCGCCCGAGCCGCAGCCCGAGCCCGAACAGCTGCCCGTCAACGGACTGTCCCTCGACGAACACAAACGAGACACCCCCGAGATCGCTAACACAGAGGAAAACAAACCCGAGCCGCCTGCGCCCGAAACGGCCGAAATCGTCCCGGCCTCCGAAATTCCCAAAGAGGTTTGTGTTGAACGAATGCCTTTGTTAGAACCTACGCCTCCACCGCTCCCCGCCAACCCTCCCCCCTCGTCGGTGGCGTCCTTCGCCGCCACCACCATGGCCCCGGAGCTGACGGACGCTTCGCTAGCTAACACCGCTGACGCTGCAAACGCGCCTCTCGACGCACTCCCGGACACTAATCGCGCACTCCACCTCCCGGCACCGCACACCGACACCCTCCCCACTGACCCTCCCTCTGTATTAAAGGAGGCCGCCTGCCTCGCGCCGCCTCGCCCCGAGGATGACACGGTCGAACCCGCCGCCGCTGCGGACGTGAATCCGTCTGAGGTGGAAAAAACCCCTGAAGTCGAAAACGTTACTACAGAAATTCCCGACACTAAAGTCGAACCCGTCGTAGATATGCTCATAAAACCTGAGGTCGTAGCCGACGTCGAATGTGCGGTCGAAAAGAAAATAGAAACCGTAATCGTAGAAAAAGTGGAACCCACGGTTGTAGATAATGTGGATCACGCCGTCGTAGATAAAGTCGAACCCACGGTCGCAGATAGAGTCGAACACGCGGTCGGAGACATAGTGAAACCCGCAGCCGTAGACAGCGCAGAACCCGCCGCTGCGGAAGCTTCGAAGACGGTAATCGAAGCGGTGCAGGCGGCGATTCCCGTGGTCGAAGCTGTCATCAGCGAATCTATTGAAAACGTGAGCGAGAAACTAGCCTCGACCGCCGCCGACGTCCTTAAACTGGGGGGAGCAACGGCAGCGATCGATGAAATCAGCGTTCCAGAAGTCGAGCCCGCGGGAGCCGAGGCAGAACAAAAAGAAAAGGAAACGCCAGTCCGAACCGTTGCCGAGCCAGTCGTAACGGAATCTCTCCCCGAACCCGAGAGCTTGCCCGAGCCGGAGCCGGAAGAGTCGGAGCCTTCTATTTCGGAAGCGGACGAGTGTTCGCTCCCGCCGCCGCCGGCGCAGGACGAGCTGGCCGCGACCCTCGAGGAGGTCGAGGACAGACTCGAGGAGAGCTCGCAGCAGCTCCCGGAGCCCATCATCGGCACGTCGCCGGCCGCCCGCCTCGCCGCGGAGATGACCAACGGAGTGCACGAGGACGGTCTCTCGGCCGGCGATGCCGTGACGTGCAACGGAGGGTCGCCCCCCGCCGCCCCACCCGCCGCGCTGCTGAACGGCGCCGCCACCGAAGCCCCCAGCACGCTACAGGTGAATAACATCAGGACAGTCTTGCTCTTGTAGTGGATTAGAACCGTAACTCGTGGACCGTTTGACTCCCGTTAACAGACTCAGTAGTATCATGTGTATATACCGGCATGTGCGGAGCGGTGACTGTGACTCCGATGACCCGACGTATGTCTCCCGTCCCTCGTCCTCCCCCCGGCGCCCCCGCCGTGTAACAGCATGTCGACTTGCCGCTTCAGTGCTAACATATTCATTTTCGACTACACGGATTCGTTAATTTCCGAAGACGTCGTGTTTAATAATATGAGTGTTCCTAGTTAGTGCTCGGGATCGTACCGTTAGTTTGACTCAAGATAATACAAAAAACACTTCATTTAGAGCTAACACATCATTGTTGCATTGTAACTGTCATGAATCGATTAGTATAGTAGCGAAGGGTGAGTTGGACTTCGGCCGTGATACCGTTGTGTATGTTTGCAGGAACCTCTCCCGGTGTCAGACAAGCTAGCGGACTTGATCCCAGAAGTACCTGATGTGCCAGAACTCAAAACTGAAACGGTAAGCCTTCCCACTCTGAATACCGAGAAACATCTCTGCTACCCAAAACTTGTTTTATTTGTGCAGTAATACTATGTATTAATTTATATTAAAATTAAATGCTGTAAGAGTTAGTCTGTACCTTGCAGTCTTTTTTATATCTGATAGGTTAGCGTTTGACCTCTATCTCGTCTGGTGGTAAGCGATAATGTGGTTGAGGATGGTGAACACGCTAGGCCTAGATTGTGGTCTGACTCTCAAAGTTTGTATGCTGCTGCTGGAACATAGACATAATGTTTCCTACCATCGTGGATATAATGCTTGTGGTATCATAAAACCTTATTATATAGCCGCCGTCATTATTTACCATATCGGCGCTTTTTTAACTTAAGCGAATGAACATATCGCTCGGATCGCGTACTCTTAATAAACCCCCATCGGACAGCTTTTTCAAGAAAATATGCACGGTGTATTGGCCCTCAGCTGTATAATAAAATTAGTAAACAATTGACAATATGTGATAACCAACCACGAATTGTAACTTGCGCTTATCTCACAGCTAGTGCACTATTGTATATTACGATACGATACGTGACTAAAGTAGTCGATTACGGCGCATCACTTCACTTCAGCTTCACGCCGTGCAATAATAGACAACTTAAGTCACGAGTATCGTATATTATTTTATAGATCGCAGTGTGACACAAACCCGCACGATACGCTTTTCCGTGAAATAGTCGATTCGATCGATGCACGGCGTGAAGTTAAAACGTTAAAGCTAAACGCCGTGCAATAATCGACTATTTAAGTCACGGAAAAGCGAGCGTAAAGTGCGGGTTTATGTCACACTGTGCTATAAATTGATTAAAATACCTTACATATAATATGTTAAAAAGTTGAATGTACTTGATAATAAAGTTATTATTATTATATGCATGTGATTCCAGTAATGAGGTGTGTTGTTGTTCAGTTGCAGGAGACGGCGACCGACGTAGCCGTGGCTAACTAAGCCGGGGGGCGCGACACCGGACGTGTCCAGAATGAGCCTATTATTTATTATGATTAGCTGCTGGGAGCTCGAACTAAGTTCGTGCGATATACCTTTCCAACGATGTGGATTTCAGTTTCACATGCCGTGACCTTAGGATGATTATACTATAAGTTTAGCGTGCTTTGCTTCACTAAAATTAAGATTTTTATACATTTTATTCGATAGTAACTATAATTATATTACAATAACAAAGTTATATAGGCAGTATACGGTGCGATTAGTTGGTGCCATTATTACAGGGGTATTAGTTTGACGTCTGTCTTAGCGTTTCGCTCGCTCCTAAAATGTATTCGTATAATTTCCTATATCCACTCGATTTACGATTATTGGTGATAATTTGATGATTGTGAAACCTAAGCGCAATTTAAATTTCGATCATGACTTTTAGGATCTGCTAGTTTAACTAAATTAAAGGCTAAGATGTGAACGAAAAATGGTTGTTGTTAATGTAACGTGGTCGTATGTAGAGTGGTCATATTTTCATTAATAAAATTTAATATCGAATTGTCGCATAGGATAACATTTCATGCGTAAATTATGCTGGTATTGTTTTCCTTACGAACTAAACTGGATCTCCTTCATTTATAATTAATATTGTTGATCATTCATAGCGACCACTCGGACTAAATTGTCTCATAGATTCGGCATATTTGTATATATGAATTTCACTTTTCATTAATTACTACTATCTCGTAATTTGTCGGTGACGGACTCGACAAATTGAAGATATTGTAAATTTTTAAGTGTGAACTAAATATATGAATTTCCTTATATTATAATCATTAATGTATTATTTTTTTTATTGTGACACATATTATATTCTAATTTATATTTTAAGTTGTATAAATTTAGTTATCAGCTCTCCTAATGCAAGCTTATGGAATTCAATTTAAATGTGTCGAAATTAGCTCCAATGTAGTGAGAGGTGCGAGGTCGGGTACGCGACGTGTCTCGTGTCTCGTTCGTGTGAAACAAACAGTACGAATGAGAGATGGATTTTATTATTTTGAAATTGATATTCAGCGGCCAATTTGTATACTATACAATTTTTATCAATTTACAAGACATATTTGTAATATTTAGATATGGTAGTATTCACGTACATACGTTATGTAACTAGGTAGACGGCAGGTGGGTACGTTAGCTGTCGGTTAGAGTTGTCTTCTCCACCTCATTCATGAAATACAAATAGAAATTTGTACCTAAGGTTTGATATTTGTATACAATGTAATCGTTTTCGACGGAACCTTGTGTCCATTCATATGGTTTATAAAGCATTTTTGTAATTTTATACATTTTTTATGAAATTAAAGTGGCACATCTACATAATTGGGAGAAATACTAAATAAAAAATAGCCAAAAGGAACGTAAGTGAGACATTCCATATCAAGTGGTATCTTGAGACTGCTAGTGTCGGCGATGAAACGGTTTGTTTCAAGTTTCTACGATTCAGAAACATTAGATTGGATATAGTGTTCTCTTCTTGCTCAATTGAGACTGTACTAGAATAAATCAGCCATATTTCACACGTCTACACAAAACTCATAGTTAACTTTTAATTTGATATATGAATTAGATTGTGTACTTTTTATAGGTAATGTTAGGTAATTTTTACAAGATGATTGTAAAATTTTGAGAGTCAAAACGGTTAGCAGTTTTCGTATTATTGGTAAACGAGTCTTTTATGACTCAATTTAAACAATTATTAGAAAAGACATTTTTTACATTAAAACGTAAATGGTTGTAAGAATAGTTGAATGAGGTAAACATTGCGCATGGCAATGTAGAAGTTTGTATGATATTATAATGTTTGTAATTATGTTATGTACTCCATTTATTAAAACCTAATGTTGATGTGTGAATGTCTCTTATCAATAAAATTTTAAATCTTGTTCAGTTGTTTATTTTGTAACAGTTTATAGTTACCTATAGTAATATATATATAATACCTCGGAATATAGAAAAACCAGAACCGCATCCATTGGCGTAGCGTGGGATTGTCCCGCCCGGGGCTGAAGTAAATTTTGTCGCCTCCTTATTTAGGTACAAAAATTTAAAACTTAAACTTAATTAATTTTGTAGCTAAGTTTAATATATGTCATATATATATATATGAACAGTATCATATTATTTATTTATTTATAAGATATATACATCTTATATGTATATATCTAATATATGATACTGTTCAAGAAATAAATAAATATGATAAATTAAAAATAGTTTAAAAACTAAAAGAACCGACTTCGATACCGCGCGAGTCAGTTTCTGTTTACCCTTCAAGGGTTAAAGTGGTCAAACTAAAAAAGTTTTTGAAATCGGTTCACAATTGGCGAAAATATATCGATGAACAAAAAAATACATACTGCTATGTAAATATATGTCGCAGAGGTTTATTCCCACCACTAAAACGTCTCCCAGTGGGGGACGTTTGGACAAACTATAAATTTTTGTCCCGACGCCCCCCAGTGGGGGACATTAATTATAAATGTCAGTCCCAACGTCGCCCAGTTATGGTCGTTGGGACATTTAACATTGTTTTGATACCAACGTCCTCCACTAACACGGCCGCCAATGGTGGTCGTTGGGACATTAAAAATAGTATTTTATTTTCAGTGTTTTGTCATTATAATCTAACAAGGGTATCAATTTTTTTCTATTAATTTTGTAAATGTGTAACCTATAATAATCGGGACGGGAATAGATAGGTATTACCTACAAGTATCCACCTACTACATTCATAGTATCTATCTACTACCTTAGACTTGGCTGGCACTGACTTCAAATAGATGAGTGGGTAGCGCTTATAATAATTATATTTATTTATTTTTCGCTTTTGTGTGCCTATTTCTGGTTTTGAAGTCGGTTTTTTAGGGTTCCGTAGCCGAATGGCAAAAAAGGGAACCCTTATAGATTCGTCATGTCTGTCTGTCCGTATGTCACAGCCATTTTATTCCGAAACTGTTAAGACTACAGAATTGAAACTTGGTAGGTAGATGTATTCGGTGAACCGCTTTCCGATTTTTATACAAAAATAAGAAATATAAAATTTTAAGGGGGGGCATCCCATACATGGAATTGAAACAAAAAAAAAATATCTTCAAACCTATACGTGTGGGGTCTATGGATAGGTCTTCAAAAATGACATTGAGGTTTCTAAAATCATTTTTTCTCAAAGTTCATCATTTGAAAGATAGGCGCGTCTAAAGTGGTAAAATGTGTGTCCCCCCCTCTCTAACTTTTAAAGTATGGGAGTGAAAAATCTTAAAAAAATATATGCTGTAGATCTCAATAAAAACTAACAACGAAAATTGATTTGAACGAGATACAGTCAGCAGTTTTAGAGATATGGCGACCGCAAAGATAACTTTGTTTTTCATACAAACACTATGAAAAACAAAGTTAATTTTGTAGTTGCGAAAAATCATAGTTATGGAATACTTAACTGTGTTACGGAACCCTACGAGTGCGAGTCCGACTTGCACTTGGCCAGTTTATTTTTAAATAATTTTTAACACCGTTGCTCGTAAAGCTGATGTAATTCCACCGGTTTTAAATATGTAAAGCGGGTCATAAAAAACGCGTATGTTACCAAAGCAAATAGTTAAGTTATAGTCCATACAAATTCCATAACAGTATTATTTGCCATTTCGCGCGCTGTTGCTATTCAAATTTCGAACTAATCGCCGCGCGGCGCCAGTCAGTAGGCAGCGCTAGCGCGCTGTTAAAATGGCGGGAAAGCAACAGTGTGCATTCACAGATTCAGTTTATTTAAAATAAAAAAAATCAGTTTATTCGGTAATTTAAAAACTTGGCTGCATGCCCTAACGTCTTTGCCAACATTTTCACGCAGCTACGGCGGAAAAAAAATCTCGCGCCATTTTACTCAAATTTTCTTTTCTTTGTACTTGTATTGTGAAACTTTAAATATGACAACTTTCAATAATGGATAACAGCCATATATTACTTCAACTCCACCGGATATACTAACAGAAGCGCGAACCGCATGCGACAGCTTGCTGCCGTCAATATCCAAAGACAGATACATAACCACGTATGAAAATTTCACTAACTGTTTCAATAATTAGAAATGAACAAAATATAATTTTTTTTTTCTGTTTCCTCGCAAATGTGTTAAAAAACGTCTTACGATATACGTGCCTATTGGTTATAACATGCTCGGGCTGAAATTCCGCCTCGCATGTTATAACCATCATAACGCACTAATATCGTAATGTACTATTATTTTACCATTTTTAGTGCAAAACAAGTTTTAATTACTTAAATTACATGAATAGGTATATAAAATTTCGTGTCTGGGCTGTTGACCGTTGAGAAGTTCCCTCGCCGGAAGTCAACCCTGGGTGCAGCAGCCATGTCATGATGTAGTTTTCACAGAACAGGCTACATTACAGTTAAATCCAGTTACAAAATTTTTTGCTGTTTGCCGGTAAGGAGTTCCACTCTCTACTCTCCACCTCCTGACTCCATCATCAGATCAGCTCAATAGTACCAGATTATTGCATTGTTACTAAACTTACAGAAGTATGCCAAATTTCAGCTCAATCGAAACCGGGAAGTGGGTCAAAATTGCCTTCTAAGATATTATTACATTGTTATTTAGTTTTTCCTCGATTTCCTTGAGATTCCATCATCAGATCATGACATGATGATAATGGGACCACCTCGGGAGTATATACCTTTCTAACTAAAAAATATGTTTTCAAATCAGTTCACAATTGGCAAAAATACAATAAAATATATATATATATATATATACCGACGAACATAGAACCTCCTCCTTTTTGAAAGCCGGTTAATTAAAAAGAAAGTATCCTATGTCTTTCTATGAACTATTGACTGTTTTTGTACAAAATGTCTGCTGAAAAGATCAAGCAGTTTGGCTATGTATGTTTGTATGTATGTTTATCTGTTCCCTCATAACTTCTAAACGACTTATTAGTCGTTGGACGCGTCTTATTTGTCTGCTGGTTATAGGAAAAAATTGAATGTGGCGCCCTCTAAAGGGCACGAAGTGTGTATAGGGACGTTAAATAGGGATTTTAAAATGAAGGTAGGATTTGGTACATCATATTTTTGTCAAGCGTAGCGTTTGCGAGATATATCCCGTCGAAGTCAAGAAAACTAATTTTTACCCGACGGCGCGGCGTCGCAAAGAAGCAATAGGGAGGGTTATGTCTTTGTTGATTGCTATGTATGTATGTAAGTATGTTGACATGTATGCATGTATACATTTATGCAAAAACCCCAAAATACTTGAAATAACAAATAAGTTCAAAAACTAAAACCCGACTACTGAAATATCACGCTCTAAAAAGTATGAAACAAGAAAATATTCCTATCTGAGATCGCTATGTACAAACTATTCAATATATATCTTTTATTATATAAAAAATCTTACTTTTAATGAATGTTTTATCGTAGGTATTTTATATATTATTCTTAGTGGTGCTCAGAGGATAGCCGTGGTCGTACGTCACCTACCGTAACAAAACAATACATTCTGAAAAGTAGCATACGACCACGGGTATCCACTGAACACCACTAAGAATATGTATAAAATGCGATAAAACATTTATTAAAAGTAAGTTTTTTAATAAGCAGCATGATAAGCCATTCAAAAATGTTAAAAGACGAAGAACATTTAAGAAGAATGGAAATGGCTGATGAAGAGCATTTAATAATAAAACTGGCCAAGTGCGAGTCAGACTTTGTCCCGCACACAGAGGGTTCCGAACGCCATCTATCGAATTTCTAACGAACTTCTAACACCAACTAAGTAAACGTTAACACAAAGGTAGAATAGTATTACATAGTAGTAATAGTAATAGTGGTAATAGTAATTGTAGTAATTAATATTATTAAATATCTGGTTGACCGAGCTTTGCTCGGTATTTTTTGCCACTTAAACAGACAAATATGACTCTTCCCGACATGTATTGACGAATAATAATACTATTTTTTTTAATTGAGAGCAACTAACTGCTTTACTGATACAGTACTTCTACTCGCCAATAGATGTCGGGAAGAGTCTTATTTTAAATTGATTATCAATAAAGTAGATTATTGAAAACACGAATAAAACAACATTTTCTGAAAATGACTCCTAGCTAGATCGATTTATCGCCCCCGAAATCCCCTGTAGGTATACTACATTTTATTTAATCGTTGGAGCCGCTTCCGAGATTCAGATTAAGGTAAAGACGATAGCGCCATCTTAGCAACTAGATAGGTGGCGCTGCGCTAACGTAAAAAACTTTTTTAAACTTTTCTTTAATTTTTAACTTTGTTCTGTTTTTAGTATTTATTGTTATAGCGGCAACAGAAATACATCATCTGTGAAAATTTCAACTGTCTAACTATCACGGTTCATGAGATACAACCTGGTGACATACGGACAGACAGACAGACAGACAGACGGACAGCGGAGTCTCAGTAATAGGGTTCCGTTGGTACCCTTTGGGTTCGGAACCCTAAAAATGGTAATTCATAAAGAAAAATTAAAATGTGTAATTCCAGAAAGAGAAATTTTAGAATTTAAAAAAGCACGTGAAGAGCTCAGTTAGTTTAGGTTAGTTATTCTTTGTAGTTATGTTGGTTTTAAATAATACACGACTCATTTATGACCTTACGTTAAAATAAGATCGTTTAAAAATCTTAACTTCAATGCCGCGCTATTAATTTTCAGTACCAATTTTGAGGTGTTTATCTCCATATCTCTGAAGATACTTACCATACCATGGTACCACACTTGGGATATCTCCTTTCCAACAAAAAAAGAATAATCAAAATCGGTTCATAAAAGACGAAGTTATCCGCGAACAAACATAAAAATAAAAAAAAAACATATACGGTCGAATTGAGAAACCTCCTCCTTTTTTTGAAGTCGGTTAAAAAACAAGAAAAATACTTAATAATGTCAGGGCTGCGTTCACGACCTACGCTCGGAGTGCACACAAACGCTCTAACCCCGTTCACGACCTCAGAGCGTCGCACTCGGTTGTAGCAACTGTGTCGTTCACGACCTCGGTTGTTTCACTCCAGTTGCAACTTTTTAACCATCGAATTTAATGGTTAAAAAACGCTCTGACGTTTGTGACAGTAAATTTGGCGGGAAAAGCCGTAATTTTTTTACAGATTAAGCAGATCAGAAGAAATTTGCATTGTCGAGACCAAGACATGACGAGATATCTATACTAATATTATAAAGAGAGAACATTTGTATTTTTGTATGTTTGTAATGATTTGGCTCAAAAACTACTGAACCGATTTAAAAAATTCTTTCACTAATACATAGAATGGACTTTCGGAATGAAAATAGGCTATATATTATCCCGTTTAAATCAAAGGTACATTCGTGCAGACCTAATTTGCAACCTAAGTCGGCAAAAAAACGGTCGAAAATACACGTTTCTTACGAACGCTGCTTAATTGAAAATAGATAGAAGAATATTTTCTATGCAAGAGTTGTACAACTTAATAAGACCTACAAAAAAGTCCGCGACAGCATATGTCTATCTCTTAAGGTTGACTCACAGTAACCATTTTAATCTTAAAATTTTTGTTAAAATATATTACATAACTTCCAAGGCTATTTTCAAGTATATAGTAAGGGAGTATTCTGGTCTAGAAATTCGAAAAAAATAGATTTTTTTTTGCATATTTTCAAAGTTTTGACCCTTAAAAATATGTCCTTAAATGGATTTTTCAAAATTCGAATAATTTTCAAAGATACAGTGGATTTTGTGACGCAGCATCTAAGCCGGCCGATCGTCGCTCTCAAACTTTAAACGCGTTTTTCTCGAAACTACTTTTTTTGAAGTGGTCGACATGATATCTCAAGTATAGTATAGCGAACCGATTCTTTTGAAATTTGGTGGGAATCTTCTTTATATATCTCTCTATCGCGTCTGCTATGGATTTTAAAAAATTTCAATTTGGAGTATTTTTAAAAAATTCAAAAAGGTCAAAAAAAAGGGGTAAAAAAAAAAATTGATATTTCATGTCGACGCCATTTTGTGAATTTTTTTTTTTGGCTGTAGTCAACGCGATAGCCACATTTTTATAGATTGAGAATTTTTCAAATTTTTTTGTTTCAGATCACTACAAGAGCTGGAATCATGTCAACCAGGGTGCACCGTTTTTTTTGTAGCCCCCACTTCACCGGCCTGTGATTTGTCCAATTTGTCATTTTTTTTTTCAATTTTTTTTTACATTCTTGAAACGTCAATAAACATCATATAAAAAACCTATCGTAAAAATATTTTTCATTTTTTTTATGTCAGTTTGAAAAATGCCTAAAATTTAGGCTTCTAGACCAGAATACCCCCTTAATCCTTATCCAAATAATTACGTGAATTAGCTTGGCCACATATTATAGATTAAAATTGTCCTTTACAGTATTTAATTCAAATGAAAACTCTAGAAGATATCACGAATTTCACATACACGCATCGAAAAATTAATAAAATATTTGCAGTGAAACCACAGATTAGGTCATAGTTACTACGAAAATATTATTATAAGCTTAGCTATGCTGTAGATCCCCACCGATCACAATCAATTTGAAGTCAATATAGTATAATAATATGATCTATTGTATAAAATAATATTCATCTATAAATATAATAATATAATATTTTAAACCACCCCGACTGATCTACGTATAATCTTTTCATTAAAAGCATTCCAATGACTCTAAACACGACATTTAAAATCTGAGCTGTAAGTTGGTGAGGATTTGAGTATTCTGTAGAGTCTAGGAGATGTCCCAGCATCAGGTCAATGCTTCCATGTTCTTACAATATCGTTGAAGAAGAAGATTTTCGAATTGATCAGACCTATGAAAGTTGATTTCACAGCGCAATTAACTAGAAAAAAGCTCATAGTTGTATAACGATTGAACGAATTTTCTTTAATCAAAGGTAAGAAAACTCTCGATGAAGACATCAATCAAACAAAAAAAAAACTATCAATAATAAAAACAAAATCGGTTCATCCGGTTAGGTGCTAAGATGCTACAGACAGACACACAGATGCACACGTTAAACGTATATTACCCCTACATTTTGCGTCGGGGAACGCGTAAGGTTACGGCGGCAGATGTTCGCCTTTTTTTTATATCTTATAGGCTAGCGTTTGACCACTATCTCACCTGTTGGTAAGTGATGATGCGGTCGAAGATGGTAAGCACGCTAGGCCTAGACTGGGGAACTGGCTCTCAAGGATAGCTGCCGAAACCCATTAGATGTTTTTGGCGACAGATTTTCTAACTTGAGGGTGGTAGCTGGCCAGGCGGACACTAGATAGTGTCCTACCACCATGCGGGGGTTGTTGGTTTCTTAACGATGTTTTCCTTCACCGGATGGGCCACTGTGAGAAGCGCACATAAATTTTTCGATGGAAAAATCCATTGGTGCACGGTTTGAACTCGGTACCACGGCATCAATGCCGACCGTTCTCCCGATTACGCCACCGGGCCCGGGCTCCTTGGTGGCAAGCTACTTTTTGGTAGATTTAATGATCCCACTACCACTGTACGAAAACTCATGATTCATGAATGCACATAAAACTTTCATTGGTAGGTATATACTCGTAGCTAGGATTAGAACCAACGACCGTCGGGTCAGAATCAGGGTAACAATCCGTTACGGTAAAGGGCCGTCCAATATCACTACGTAAGTATTATAAAACAAAGTCCATCACTGCGTCTGTCTATCTGTTCGCAATAATCTCAATAGCTACTAAACGGATTATCATGCGGTTTTCATCAATAGCCAGAGTGTTTATGAGGAAGTTTTAGGTGCATAATTCGTTAAGGTTTTGTGTAAATTGGATGAAATATGACGATTATTGTTAAATATGTTCGTATTTTATATTCGATGCAACAAACTGATGCAAATTTTGAAGGCATATATGTTCTACCCGTGCGAAGCTGGGGCGGGCTGCTAGTTAATCATAAAAACAAACGGAAAATATTTCGAAATAGAAAAATAAATGAACATAACCTCGAAATTCGAGTCTGCGCAAAATGTCAAAGTCACAATTTGAGTGAAAAACACCCGTGGTCGTTCCGGACCTTCGAGCGAGTTGCAAAACAACCAAAAATCCTTCTCTGGAGGACGTGAACTGAGCCCAGGCCTCCCTCACTCGCCCATAGCTACTGCGATTTATACCTAAACTTTCGTCAACTCCGGCGGTACTATCTGCCAGTCGGTTGTCACTGCTCACGCGCGCGCAACGTATTTATTATTCAAATGACGGGATAACTGCGCATTCGTATTCTATATTAGAAACGATTTAAGTTTTTCATAGTCATTTTGCGGGTTTCACAAAAAACAAGCATAATATGTTTAATTTTTTATGCAACCGATACTAAAATGACAAAACGGCGTAAAATTCACTTTTTTTACTTCAAATTTGATTCTTAACTAGGAATTTTGATGTTATTTTGTGAGGTAAATAAAAAGAATTCGTACACTTTTTTTTTATTTCATTGAGTCCAACCCTTTACTGTATCAGGCGCGCGCCGATAAATCGCGCGCTAAACGAAGTAATAACAACGCTAGGTCGAGCGCCTTAGACACATTTTTGCTTGTATTGTCTGAAATAAACGTTGGTATTGTGTTTTTGTAGGGGGGTGAAGTATCTGTTACGTAGTAACTATTATATAATCTGTGATAATATATCAACATAAGAAGGGACCTATTAAAAATTAGCTTCAATAAATACAGCACGTAGTGCATTTCCTCTTATTTGGTTTGCCACTTGAATCTCTTCATTATCTGAATCAGCTATAATACTATTCTCTCCCAGTGTACCAACGGCGGATGCAGGGGGGGGGGGTTCATGACCCTCCCCCCTGAGCTGGTTCCAGGACTTAGGTATACATATATATATTTTGTCACTGTGGCGACCTTGCCTTATTGGTATGACGTTCAAACTCTTTGACGACGGCTTGATTTTCTCATCCGACAGATTTGAATATTTTCATATGTCGATGGTAGAATTTGTTGTCAAGAAATTTGACGTCTATTTTTATCTAGTTCATATTTTTCTCTCGCCATAATCGGCAATATTAATGTGATAATTACCTTCGATAAAAAGTAAGCTAATGTAACGTGAGCCCAGACTGTAAAAGTGTCTAGGCCACGCATTTAAACTATTAATCACAGCAACGAGCGTCTGGTCGACTAAAAGACCAATGCTCCTCTATTTTCCTTTCAGCAAATAAAATAATTATAATTATGTGGAGTTTCCTTCCATAGTGAAACCCAGTGCCTAATGTACGGTCCATTCGGACTAGTTATCGACGGTTACTTAGCTTAACTATCGACGGTAGTAGTTAGTAGTTACTAACCGGGACCGTCGATAGTTAAGCTAAGTATTCCTTATTACTTATTATACAAGTGAGATATAGCTCTGCCCTCCACCGGGTTTTGTGCACGAGTCGCAAATCGCCGGAACAGCAAGTGCCATCCCGCTTCCTGTCTCAGTAGCAAGTAGCAGTAGGTAGGGAAGGCACGCGTAGCAACTGGGATATCCCGGGAGTTTTCCCGGAGGTCCCAAATCACCATACAGATTTTATATAACTACATACCTTTAATATTTAATTAATTTAATATAAAACTGAATTATGGCAAATGTTTGGGAACGAAGACGCGCCAAAGCTGGATCCGCCCTTGCAGTGTACTTCTGTCATGAGTTAAAGCTATATTATGAAGCACTGCTAATGTCACTATAGCAACTTTTGTGTTTTCAGGCTTTGTTGTAAAACCCCGCAGGAGGCAACGAAATCTTTATTTTTCTGAAAATTAAACACAGATAGGGCTTAGACACGTTATTTGGTGAGCAATACGTACTTAAATAGGTGGTAACAAGCGTTATTTTTACCTCTCCACGGGCCCATGTTCGAATTGCAGTCAGCACTTGCAGATATGGTGCAACCGCACCTTCCTTTAAATCATGCTCTAAGTTGCCTTTTACAAATCTATTACGTACAATGCAGTTGTTTAAGAGAACCGATTTTTTCGTCCTAAACTCTTCTTCATCAAGTTTTTCCACCCGATTTTCTCTGGTTTTATAGATTTCTAACCTTCTCAGTGAAAGTAAGTTATCTGCTTCTTTAATTTCCTGGATTTCATTCACCAGTGTCATGTCATGAAGAAAATAGTCTTCATCCATCATTTTTTCCACTGTCCCACAAACAGAAACTCTTCAAAAACCAAAAAATATCTAAGAAACATCAAACACATAATTAGGATAGTATAAAAACTAAAACAACCAACTTCAATGCCCCGCGATTCAATTTCAGTAGCAAGTTTATGACGTTTATCGTCTTATCTCTGGAAATACTTATCAGATCTCGATAAAATTACAATATGACCACCTCGGAAACGTACCCTACCGATTACAAAAATAATCATTCGAATCGGTTCTCAATTGACGGAGTAATCGCGTAACATACACACAAAAAACATACAGACGATTTGAGAACCTCCTTCTTTTTGGAAGTCGGTTGAAAATGAAATCAAGACAAGTAAAACTTGTATTGCACTGTTTTTAATTTGAGGTTATATGACATTTCTTACGAGTATGACACAGAAGAAATAATACATAGTACAGCTAAACCTTCCTTAAACCTACACATATGCTAGGATTAAATGTAATCCTTGGCGTAGTCTTGGTTTAAGCTAATTCTTGTTAAATTAAAGTTTATTATTACAGGTTTTGACTAATACTAGCTTAATCCTCGGCGTAACTTTAAACTCACGCTACTCCATGTTTATTAATAACACTGTAACAGTGTGCATTTGGTCTACTCTCCCTCAGTCTTACGAATTTTCGATCAGGTCACGTGTCCTGACGCGAGTAACATTTTTTACCCATCCCAAAAAAGTTCACAACGCCGCTAAAGAAGTTTTCACTTCAAAAAACTTGACACCCAGATACGACTGCCAAAAAAAGTTTATGTTGATCTGCTATAATGTCCCAACGACCACCACTGGCGGCCGTTAGCACAAAAATGAATACTTAGTCTTAACGGCCTCCACTGGTGCCCGTGTTAGTGGGGTGGTTGGGAGAAAAACAAAGACTATATTAATGGCATAAGCATTAGCCAGCCAGTTTCTTAAATGTTGAACACTACTGCTGGATATCATTCAGGAATCTAGTTGAACGGCGCTGTTTAGAGATGAGGCTGTTGATTAAACGGCTATTTAAGCTAGTTGCCTGTAACATATACACAAAAATGTCCCATAAATCAATATAAAGTGCAACAGATGACAAGGTTGGGTGACGTCAAGTCAGTGCGCCACTCCCTGAGCAAATGTATTCTGTGGTGCGCAAGCGTAGCAAGCACGAAATTTTACGCTATACAGCTACAACGAAAGTTTCAAAGAAAAACTTAAAAAAAAACTATGATAAGTAATGTCTAATATACTTTTAGTATTTATCTATATCAATATATACAATTCAACCATAATTAAATCAAATATTACATAAACATTTAGATTGGCATGGTGGTAGCACACTATCTAGTGTCCGCCTGGCCAGCTACCACCCTCAAGTTAGAAAAATCTGTCACCAAACATCGAATGTGTTCCGGCAGCTATCCTTGAGAGCCAGTTCCCATTCTAGGCCTAGCGTGCTTACCATCTTCAGCCGCATCATCACTTACCAACAGGTGAGATAGTGGTCAAACGCTAGCCTATGAAGTATTAAAAATAAACTGGCCAAGTGCAAGTCGGACTAGCACTCGTAGGGTTCCGTACCACACTACAGTATTTTCGATCGAGCAAAAAATACCACTTATCATTTTTCGCCAGCAATAAATAATAATTAATTAACATTTTATTTCTTATAACGCCATCTAACGTCTAACAAAGGTGTTAGGGATCGAAATTTTAATATAACGCCATCTATGGGACGTTTACCTAACAAAGTGTACATAGATGGCGTGAAATGCCGAAACAAACACGTTTCTTGTATATACCCGCTATTATTTTTAACTTTATTGTTTTTAGTATTTGTTGCTATAGCGGACACAGAAATATATCATCTGTAAAAATTTCGACTGTCTTAACTATCACGGTTCATGAGATAAAGCCTGGTGACAGACGGACAGACAGACAGCGGAGTCTTAGTAATACGGTCCCGTTTTACCCTTGGAACCCTAAAAAAAAGATTACTCAAACATTAACAACTAATAAATAAAACATTCAATAGAGCGCTTTTTCTTTATTAAGCTTAACATTTTGAGCGCCAAAGTCACATTAAACGTGACAAGCACTTGCGGACCCTGTGCACCAAGCGTCGTCTATAGATGACAAAAACAGTATAAAACCGTACCACTTGGCGTACAGGGTATGGGAGTGGATTTGTAGCATGGTGCTCAAAAGGTTAAATGACCCAGGAAAAGCCATATTTTTAGTTCGATAGCCCTAATGATAACGATTAATATCTATATTAAAATATTACCTAAGTTACACATTACAAATAATATTATTAAGTTATTGTTACATATAACAAACTTTCAACTTCATTAATTATATTAGGGATGTTACGGAGGTGGTTTTATCGGAACCGAAGACGAAACCGGAGATTTGAAATTTATTTAATGGAACCGAAATTGGAACCCTGGATTCCAATTTAGGTTCCACAACACTCCCATGAAAACCTATGTTAAGGCCCGGTCAGATAAATGAATAAAACAATGCTATAATTATTCAGTTTTATATCCGCTTTTAACCGAAAGTTACGGCGTATCAGAACCTAAACCGGAAAACTCTGTAACATCTCAATCAAATATATCATAAAGACAAGATTCAGTAAATAAGAAGTACACAGGGTTGTTTAAATGCTGAAACTGCTTGTTTGCTACTTACATTTACAGGTAAATATGTTTCACATTTTGGACATGAATGGTATTGAATTCTTTTAGGACAATATAAGAGGACAGCACATATAAATATTAAAATATACAAGGTTCTTTTTATGAAACACCTAGATTTTCCAAGGCAGCAATTGTTTTCAGTAACATATCTTTATTCATATCATACATAACTCTCCTCCTAGTTCCATCGTTGTCTGTAGACAATATAAGTTGCAGCAAGGGATATTTCAACCTGTTAAGGTCACTCGTTCCCAACACAAGTTTAAGAATCCAATCAAAACTAATAACACTTTCGCCATATTCACTATTTACACTCAAGAGAGTTGCGTAAAGTAATTCAGTTTTCTTTTCTTCTAACAAACCTACAAAATATGCTACTCTTTTTTCATTGCAACCTTTGTCAACAAGTAACTCTGAAACTTTACGGAGATCAAAATTACTTCTCATAATTAGCTTCTTGATGTCTTCTTTGGCTGAAGTAATTTTAGCGGCATTAATTTCAACCGCCTGAGGTGCATTGCCCGAATTATAATAATTGCTGACCACATCGGTTACAGTCTGGGAAACAAAATGTAATTGTTATTCGAGAATGTTTATGTTTGTAATCAAACTTAGTATATCTAAAAGTTACGTTTCCATACCTGTTCGAATAACTCTTGTGGTTCAATACTAAATATAGAATTCATTTTTACTTTACTAGATTACTATGAATTTTTATTATAATATAATTTGAACTTACTCTTTGTTTGTTTAGAATTTTTTAATTTTATCATATTTTTTTTTATTTTGTCAAATTCACAGAATGTCAGAAATGTCAGAATTCTCAGAAATCTACTATACTCCCATCTACGCCACAGAACACTATCAGCCCTTGAGCTGACGAACAGCTGGGATGGATCGTGAATAAGGCCTTTTATTCATTTTCATCCAATTTATCACGCTGGCCAAGCTACATTATAATTCGCAGAATCACATCGTGTGAAAGAGACATAGCAACAACATGTGAGCGACACTTGCCACCGGCTAGAAGAGAGAATTTGTTTAAGTTAATTTGGATCTTATTCTCAACACATTTAGCCTTAAATTTATCTGACACTTGCTTTGGTAAATAACGCTGCGTTACAAATACTTCAAATGAAAATGAGCCTTATTTTAAATGCGGTAAGGTTTTGATTAAATAGGTACTTGAAATTTATAATGCCGTGCAATATAATGTGTATATGCAATATAATATAATGTGCCGTGTAATATAAAAATATTAAATATATAAAATATAATATATAAGTAAGGAAGGATAGTAATCTGTGTCCTGCAGGCCTATCACGAAATTAGGCTGAATGAACGAAATGACGGGGACGCAGCTATGTAGGATGTATAGCACCATCTCTGTCATGTTCGTTCATTTCAATCCCTATCAAACATCAAACTTCGTGATAGGCCCCCCAGGGGGCTGATCACGTAAATCATTGAATGAACGAAATGACGGGGACGCAACTATGTAGGCTGTATAGCTCCGTCCCCGTCATTTTGTTCATTCAATGGTTTTCGTGATACGGGGGCAGGATTTGTATCAAGTAGGAATAACCTTGTATTGTACCCATATTAAACCGACTTCAAGAAAGGAGGTTTCTCAATTCGACCGTATATGTTTTTTTTTTGTTTGTTCGCGGATAACTTCGTCGTTTATGAACCGATTTTGATTACTCTTTTTTTGTTGGAAAGGAGATATCCTAAGTGTGGTACCATGGTAATTTTATCGAGGTCTGATAAGTATCTCCCGAGATATGGAGATTAACACCTCAAAATTAGTACTGAAAATTAATAGCGCGGTATTGAAGACGGTTCTTTGTAGTTTTTTAAACGATTTTATTTAATTTTATTTTACACTTTACTTATTTTATTTTACAAATGCTTGCAAAGGCCCTGGGCCCCTAGACAAAATCCAATTACCTGTTTCCATTCACGCTAACGCAAGTTCAAAATGTATGGGAATGACATCTTTGTTGCGGAAACATCCATGTCATTCAACAGTGTGTCAGTCAAAACAACCAAAAAACCTTCTCCGGAGGACGTGAACGCATCCCATCATCACCTTTCCCAAAAGTTGGTATATTTGATCCAGGGCGTGGATGGAGTATTCAACGGATTTCGCATTTAAATAACTTTAATAATAATATGAGAAGGATAAAACTATACAATCACTAGTATGAGAGAGCGATATGAACAACATTTTTTTGTCCTTCACTGCGTTTGACAGTTCACAACGATTGAGTTACAGATCTCAAACTTTCAGAAAATAAATATGTTACTAGTACTTACATGTCGTATAAATATCAATCAAATATCTTCCGGGGGCAGATTTTCTTAGCGTATACCACTAGGGCCTTTGTAAAAGTTTGAATGAGAAGGTAAACTTTATTTTATGGTTCCGTACCTCAAAAAGTAAAAAAGGAACCCTTATAAGATCAGTTTCTTGACAGACACACGTCCGTGTGTCACCATCGATTTTCTCAGGAGCGGGTGATCCTAGCAAGTTGAAATTTATACCAAATACTGAAAGCTATAGTCCCTATTATGTATGTAAAAATCAAGGTCCTGAGTGAACACGATAAAAAGATATGGGCAAATTTAGATTTTCGCGAAAACTGGTAAGTACCAAAATGTACCTTCATTTTCAACTTTTTTTATTTTTCGGAATTTTTCCTTGACAATTCTAGGTCAACCGGAAGTACCCTATAGGTTTTGGGTCGAAAACCTGTAGGGTACTTCCCTTTGACCTAGAATCATGAAATTTGGCAAGAAGCCAGTTCTCATAGCACAAATAAAGGAAAAATAAAAAAAAAAAAAGTTGAAAATCAAAGGGTGTCCCCATACATACATAGTTCACTCCAATAAAGATAGGCCTCTGAGTTATATGAGCGCTCATACAATTTAGAGGTCTAGCTTAATTAATACACACCAACGTTGGTACGGAAGTTTCGGTGGGCGAGTCCAACTCGACTTGGCCGGTTTTATTATGCCTTATTTTATGCCATAATAATATGACGGCAAATTTTATGCATTTGTTGGAGTGGTTGGTGTTTTGGCAAATGTTTTGCCAGTGTCGGGCAGATTCGCAATTTAATATAAAAAAACTGCCTTAAGGACGCATTTCTGTAAATGTCATAAAATAGCTGATTTTAGCATATTTTAGGTACAATTGGTTTTAATTTTAAAATTAAAATAAATTTTAGGAACACTACACGAAACTTAGTCAACTGTTATTATTATCTATCAATAGACAGGTCCTTTGCAATCAAATTAAGTAATTTATTTATTTACAAAAATATATATATTAAACAATGAAAAATATTTTCCGTAGGCTCCTACCACAAAAATGTCGTAATCGAGTCGAGTTTCGGTACAATATTTCACAATAATATCAATTTTCTAACGGAAACAAAAATACAATTAAAAAGCATATATACTGAACAACAAATAAAGTAATAAAAATATTTAAAAATGTTTCCAATAACGTTCAGAAAAAAATAATACTTTTACCTTTGCTTTGTTGAGATATCGTAGATTTTGCTAAATTCGATAAAACGTAATAACTCGCCTGTAAGGTTGCTTTTCCTATGGCAATTTTGAGTATAAATAAACAATCATTTGAAATTACAACTCAGTCCGCACGTAGTATTTATATTCTCTTTGTCAGTCCGCGGTCAACCGCCGTAGAGGCAAGACCTGTGCCGGTTGACGATATCAGCTTGACGAAAAAACATCGCTGTACAGATACAGAAATTTTGCTTCCTCTAACTTGATCCTTGCGTAAAAACGTATGTAGGTGATCAATTACAAATATTTAGTTTTTATCTCAGACAGGCTAATGTACACGGTCAGAGTAAGATGTACCGTGTTTGGGCTCATTTTGTTTGTAGTGACGAGACTTTTCTTTAGGAGTGACTTGACTGACCTGATGATGGAATTCGGAGAATGCTACTGGAAATCATAAAATAAATCATAATCAATATCAAGTAAACATAGTCAAAGCATAATTTAACGTTTTGAATTTTATAAAATAAAACAAGAGTAATGAACCATTTAGCTACTGTTACTACCATTTAGCTATAAATGTATCAAGATGATTTTATTGACTCTTTTTCGTCCCGTCGCTGTGTGCGTGAGGACTATGCGCATGTAGTAGTACGAAATTTAGACCTGTGCATTTAAGAAACGCACCCTTAAAAATTATTACCAGGCAGAAAAACGACGCGAGCCCTCACAAAGCTCGGCTTTTAGTTAGTAATATGAGAAGGATAAAACTATACAATCACTAGTATGAGAGAGCGAGATGAACAAACTTTTTATCCATCTCGGCGTATACGGTTTTACAAACTGCCTCCAGCACTGGAACCAGTTCTAGTGCACCCATTGGCTCCCACCCGCTGTCATGTATGATCCGACTAAATTACATTGTTCATTTTATCTTATAGCTGGCATATGTATCACGTGTTCATCATTTTAGTCGGGTTATATCTCTATAGCTATTTCATTCGCATACGCTAATGTTCTCTCTATATATATACTTTCTCTATGCTCCAGAGAGTATGTAGCTAATGGAACGTAGAGTAGAGGGAATATTAAATAGAGAGAACATTGGCGTATGCAAACATAAGACGTAATATAAATTGACTGCGCAAAATGCCCCTGATGACACCACCGACCTAGAACGGAGTTTGTCCCTTTCTTTTGTATGAACGACTTATATACTATACATATAGTAAAGAACAAATATACCATTAGCAGGTTGTTAGACAAGGACAGACTCCCACCCTGGTGCCCTTCGATTGGGCTGTTTTGTTCTACAAAGCAATTACAACCTTATTGCTGAGGCATACGGATAAAATTGAATTTGTCAAAACATCTACAGTGCATCATCTTTTTATATTACGTCTATGTAAGCGAATGAAATAGCTATAGAGATATAATCAATCCATTTCCACTTTTTTTAATTATTTATTTTCTTTGTCTAAACATTATTCCTTGTTTTATTTTTATTCGTTGTTCGAATAACAAATAAAATTAAATTATTCATTATACCAATAAAATTGCTTTGCATAAACCGTAAACGTAATGATTTATTATTCGTGAATAACTTATCTTTTTTCATTCGTTATGAGAATAAATCTGCCCAACTCTTGGGGTAGAGGTAAGGAGAACAATATTATTAAATATCGGACAAAGTGAAAAATAAAAAACAGAATATTTTTTTCAAAGTGAAGCTTGAATAAAATTATATTTGTAATAATTGATACATTGATTGTTAGATATTTATCAGATCTTTTCATTTAATCTGAGAACGCTGTTTTTTGTTATTTCAAACCTGGGGCATTTTGCCAGTCAAATCGAAAGCGGAAGATCCGTGTTGATCTTCAGAAGTTTATAATTTTAATTGGTAAACCATCGGATCGGACGGTTTTGGGTTTACAGAGCATTGTAACGGTTTTCTTAAAAAAAGTGCTATCACTACTATTATTTTGAACGTCAAAGTACTAATAATTAAGATAAATTGATTATATAAAATAATCCGACCAAAGACATAAGTAAAGACATTTACCAAGAACGATTTGAGGAGAACTAATCACCCAATTTAACTGAGCTTAGATTTAACAATTAAATGCGTATTTTAAGTAGTAAAATTACGGCAAGTAACAATGAACATATGCATAAATCGCCTTAATTAAATATTCTTACCTAAGTACATACATTAGATTACACATTAACATTAACAAATCTAAACTTTGTTCATTAAAAAAATCTCTGTACCGAATGTCACAGTTCTATACGGAACAAAAATTATATAATGGTATAATACCCTATGTTTTATAAAGTAGGCACAAATAGTGTGTTCTTAACTTATCTATACACCGGAGAATATATGTACTTACATAATATACAAGTGTACAAAAGTAATGTGTTAAACATTATTTAGGCTCATTTGAAGAATAAGTACAAATAAATTATAGATGAAGGCATCGATTGACAGTCCGAACTCTGACTTAGCCAAAGTTTAGCAAAGTTTAACTCAACGGAATGGCTGACTTACATAATTACTTGGGATTTTGGGATGTTACACAACCATACAATTGTATGGACTAACTTTAACTGAGCGAAGACAAAGCTAGTAAATAAGAAGCTTTTATTTGTGTGGACCCTTAGTATACCATATAAAATTTAAAATCCAAAAATGTGTAACTATGAGTATATACTGTTAACATTTGTATTAATCATATCAATCTAAAAAATATTTTACAAGAATATTAACATTTCCAGTCACTAATTAAGTACATTTTGAATATAAATATGTTTTTGAAAGTATGGATTGTTAGTTATAGTATAGCTAGATAACAATAAACTGATGTTTAGAGACACATTTTATTATATATTTTTATTGATTACGGCAGTGTATTTGTAACTAGAAAAACGATTGGTACATTTATTAACTAGTACAAATAAATACATAATTAATAGAACATGCACCCTTATTCTGGGAAAGTGGGAAAGAGACATAGTATTTTAGTAAAAAAAACTTTTGATACTACGTTGGTATAGCAAAACACATTGGTTACGCACACAATTCAGATATTCAAAAACTAAGCCAAATAGCTAAACATTTTCACTCTTGTCGCATTTTTCTATTTACAGTTCTTAAAATTGAGTTTATTATTAGTGCGCCTAGATCAGAATTTAGTTCACGGTTATATATCCTCTTTACTTGACACAAAAAGGTTTATACGTTACAACGATGTACGTAAATATGTTAACAATATGTATTTACTATTAATTAAATGCAACAATACGCAATTTTAAAGTAAGTATAAGAGATAAGTATTGTAGAATACAATGGTACTAGCACCAGTTATTGATTTTCACTGAAGACTGTGTTTTGTAAAGATTTTATAAATACGTCCCTAACAAACTATAATAAGATATGTATTCCTATAGTTTTACAGATTTGGATTATTACAAATACGCGTGTGGCATAAATTCGTAATTATTTAATACTATTAAATATTGGTATACAAAAAAAAAGTTATCAATAACTTATTTTTTTAATCAGTTATCTTGAAATAACTGATTAACAAACTATCTCTCTCGTTTACTAAACAAAATCGCGGATATATCTGTTACGTTACTATATGTGGTACTATGAAGTATTCTGTGCTATTAGTTGGGTCAGTACGTATGTGCTCAATGATTTAGTTCGTATATTATTTGTTAGGAAAACATATAACTTTATTATACAATCAATAAGATTGAGGTATAAATATTTGAAAATGATCAGAATATATTAACGCTTGGAAACACAGAATTATGGTATCATTTTATACAATACCGACTATTACTTTAAATTATTGCGTAGCTACATTAAATCTAGCTACATTTTTAACTAAAATGAGAAATAAATACTGCAGTTTTCTTGTATTTGATTATAAAATCTAACTTATGGCGGGCATCTTGCGTTTTAATTAGTATAGTTATTTTATTATAGTGAGTAAATGACATTATATTCGAAAAGATCGTCGATATATATTATTCTCGAAGATCTTAGACATCCACTATAAGATATCATAAACCCGAAATGTTTGCGAGTTTGGCGATTTCACCAGACAGTTTTATAACAGTGAATATTAAGCATGATTATTTATAATATGTAAGGCACGTAGCGTTATTTATATTGCTGCAAAACTATTGCACAGTAAACATGTGATGCCCAGTGAATAACCAACTTATTTTGTCGGAGATGATATGGGATTATTATCAAAAAACGGCTATGATAGTCTATTTATACAGGAGTATATATACGTAAGTGAATTGTGAATAAAGTGACAGATAGCTATCTGACACAAGACTTTATACAAAAGCTGTCAAAAATGTCCGATTTGTTACTGATAGGTCTGGGCTATCAGGAACCGGCAAAACTGGCCCTTACGGTTGTAACTGTTTGCATAGATCTAATGAGTAAATGGGGTCTTGTTAACCTGCACATAAACTAAACATGATGAGACAGCAGCTCTGAAACTATTTTCGTCTCTTTCTTACATGTGACATGAGATGTGTTCGTAGTATTGAGTTGTAAATTTATTTTTTTATATGTCATATTATAACTGCCTATTATCACTAATTATTATTATATATATATTAATTAACTTCCGATAGATAGAGTTAATCACCCTGTTTACATAATTTACACAAGGAGTTCTTATAATGTAATGTGATGTTACAAAATGTGGATATAATAATATATATATGTTTATTGGGTGACGAATAATAAGATAAATTCGAAGTGACTTATTTATTTAATTATAACTACATCAATAACATGTCAATTAAAACATGGTTCCAGATTTTAATTTACGTTACATAATTGAGTTAAATTGGTAAAAACTAAAAAATATATCCACATGTCTTATAAATAATAAAATAAATAAACAATTATATTATATAAAGTTGAAAGAGACTTGCTGATGAAACGTGTGGTATAATTAATAATAATTTAATTAAGTAAAAACTATATGTAAGTACTATTTTACAGTATACATATCATTTTTCTAAAGAACTAAGAATAAATCCGTTTCCTAACGATTTAAGTAACGTTAAATTAAGTAACAAATACAATAATAATAATACAATTATGTGTACCATTAATGTAAAATGTAAGTAACTAACTGGTATTATATGGAAAATCGAGTAGTATATTGTTGGTTTTCCAAGTACTTTATTATCAAAGGTGTTGGAAAACCTACAATGTATCAATAACAGCATTTCACGGAACATCAATTATTTTACAGATTTCTCAACTGTATAATTTCTTGAGTTATTGCTGTTCTACAACCAAAATTACTAAGTAATATACCATAACTTTATTAACACTAAACATAGTAAATATTTAAAAAAGCAAGAAAAAATTGCTATCTAAAGTCCTAATGTTTTTTTGTAACGGGAAAATACTTTTAATTACATAAATTTTTGATGTCTTCATTAGTGAACATTTATTTGTACGAGTATTTTAGCTGCAATAAGGATTTGTAGAGACAAGCACATTTGCCCAGCATACTCCAACAAAAACCTTCTATCTTCTTCTTTATATCTAAATTATATGTGAACACTTTGAATAAAAGATAGCGCGATTACTATCTAATATGGCTAATTAAACAAGTACACACAATAATTATCTGATAACAATACAACATTTCTTTTATAATCGAAAATCGACTCGAGTAGAATCATCTATCGACCTTAGCACAGCATAAAGAAATATTTCGGAAATAATGAATGAGTGAGAAATTCCATGGCTTTTGTTTAGCTCGATTGTTACACTACACTATGCTAAAATAAGACCGCAATCCGGGATAGTTACTTTCTACTGGACTGAAAAAGTTAAAAAATATTTATAGCTTAGCATTTCACTATCCCACATTGGCGGTCTTAGAGCATTCAATTAATTCGAGGTTGTTTTCTTCTAGTCTATTTGTGGCTGCGAAAGAGGCTTCTAGCAGAGTTAGACTTATTGTTTATCTAATCGATTCGACGGCATCGATTTTGCGCAACTTTCACGAGTATCGCAAAGTAATACGATGACAAGTTTAGAGAGAGTCTGTGCAAGAAGAAAACCGTCGTGGCATTACGATGACCTAACATTCAAAGGTTAGGAAGGAAGGTACATGCCTACTAGTAGCACACGATGATGATAAGAGTAGGTACCTACGAAGAATCAAACTTTTTAGTCGTACTGGTAATGAAAGCAGTGTTATCAATGCAACAAAAACAGTACCCCTAGTACGAGTTTTTGTCGTAAACGCTTTTGACAGATCTCACACAGTTTTCGACTTATTCTGGCTCCCTGATTGGTCTAAATTTAGTGAAGTGTAATAACCACTAGAGGCGCTGTACTGTTTTTTATACAAAATTTGTTCGATATACGATATCGAGTTATGAAAAGTCGTACTAAGGGTACAGTAAGTTAAAACGACCGACGACCGACGCGACTTCAATTTCGACGGTTCTCTTTTTGCACATACTCTAGTGGAGAAGATTCGCTCGGATGCGAAGTGGAAGTGAAGCGCAGACTGCTAGGGCCTCCTTTGCCTGCGAGCGATCGTCGCAAGAAGACCAACTATGGTCTAATTGACAAGTCCCGCGTCTTTGGCCATGCCGTAGAAGATGGAGTTCTTGTCTGCGAGCAGTTGTTCCGGCGGCGCGTACTCCACGAGCTGGCCCTTGTCTAGGACCATCACCTTGGTCGAGTCCATGATGGTGTTGAGACGGTGGGCGATGGTCAACACGGTGCACGACGCGAACTCTGACCGGATCGTTTTCTGTAACGGACAATTTAGATATTCATTTAATTGCGAAATTTAATTATGAGGACTGCGTCGACCCCGTTCCAAATAGTCGCTATGTATATATGGAGTAATGTTAACATGGATAATGAACCCCATTAAGTATAATACTGCGTTAGATAAAGGTACCTGCGTGTACAAATCAAACATTTGATGAATAAATGAAATGTTTCCTAATCCGTTGAGCTATGTCGATCACTTTAGTTCTCTGGCGAATTACTTCCGTTCCGGATGCGATCTTTCTATAGATTTTCTGTATGAATTTATATATTTCTAGCGGATCCGGCCCGATTGCAGCGCCACCTATCGGTATAATTGTAAATGTAAACCATTCTCGATACCACTTGAACACACACATAAGATGTCATCAAAATCGGTCCAGCCTTTAAAGAAGAATTTAATTAGAAACACACGCACAGAAGATTTATAAATATTATATATTCTACTATACTTTGACTGTCTGTACGCTTTTTTGCTTTTTGATGACCGTCACAATATATTTGTAAATCTTCACAGAAGATGCACAGAAGATTTATAAATATATATTTGACTGTCTGTACGCTTTTTTGCTTTTTGATGACCGTAACAATAATTTGTAAATCTTCACGGAAGATGCACCGAAGATTTATAAATATTATATATTTATATAATAAATAATTATATATTTATAAATTTTCTGTGCATTTTCTGTGAAGATTTACACATATATTGTGACGGTCATCAAAAAGCAAAAAAGCGTACAGACAGTCAATGTATAGTAGTACACATACATAGAGTTTACAATAATAGTATGGACCAGTATTATAGATGCAACATGTTCTGTACCTGTATAAGTTCATCAGTCTCTAGATCGATGGCGGCGGTGGCCTCGTCCAGCACTAGCAGCGGAGTCTTGCGGAGCAGCGCGCGAGCGAGACACACCAGCTGTCTCTGTCCCACGGACAGATTCTCGCCGCCCTCGGAGATCTCGTGTCTGAGACCAGCTTGGAGACCTGTTGAAGGGTACAAAGTCTGTAACTTGACTTTTGATTTGTTTGTCTTTCAGTATATTTGAGGACCTAGTGGTGTACTGGGAGAATGGTCGGCTTTGATGCCAGAGGTACTGATTTAATCCCCACCAATGGTTTATTTTTATCGAAAAGTATATGTGCGCTTTTCACAGTGACCCTCCGGTGAAGGAACAACATCGTTAAGAGACCCCCAACCTCCGCATAGTGATAGGGCACTATCTAGTCTCCGCCTTGCCAGCTACCACCTTCAAGTTAGAATATCTGTCGCCAAACATCTTTAGTTTTCCGGCAGCTATCCTTGAGAGCCAGTTCTCATTCTAGGCCTAGCGTGCTTATCATCTTCGACCGTATCATCGGATACCAACAGTGAGATAGTGGTCAAGCGCTAGCCTATATGAAGTGTTAATAATAAGAAATAATTCAATAAAAATAACCTGGTTTTATTTATACCACGCAACAAACAGTTTGACAAAAGTAATAAACATATATATATATATATATACACTATATATATAGAACATAAATAGCACAAGCAGGTTGTTAGACAAGGATACACTCCCACCCAGGTGCCTTACGGTTGGGCCGTTTTGTTCCACAAAGCAATTAAAACCTTATGTATACAGCATACGGCTTACATTGAATTTGTCAAAACATCTGCAGTACACCATCTGTTATATTAAGTCTTTGGTAAATCCCAACAAGAAGTATAGATAAAATATGTGATATAATGACCTTGTACAAAAGCCTTCAAGTGCGCATGTTCTAATGAGCGCCAGATGTCATCGTCGGTGTAAGTCTGGAAGGGGTCAAGGTTCATCCGCAGCGTGCCGGAGAACAGCACGGGGTCCTGCGGGATGATGGTGATCCTGGACCGCAGCTGATGAAGGCCGATCTTCGATATGTCGATACCATCGATCATTATCTTACCGCTCATCGCTTCTACTATCCTGCGGGTTATATACATACATAAATGTTTGACAAGTTAAGTTAAGTCCAACATCGGTAGTCTTTACTCTACATAGGTGAAGACGGCTTTGAGACCAATATACTTTGTATAGATTTTTTTACTGTTCTATTTTAGCAATGATATAAAGCGTCTGTAAGTATTCGAGAAACTAATACTGTCTAATGATGATTTTCGAAAGAATTCAGCATAATAGTAGTTCCAGCTAAGATGGTACTACCACTTTTTCTGCTATAAAAGTAAAGTTCAGGGCATGTGAGACCATACAATTTTTTCAAGGCAAAGGGCGCAGTACAGTGGCGATGCAAACTTCATTCAATGCAGAGTTGTGCGTGGTTTTTTTTATAGGTAGACGTCATCGTTTTCTATCACGCACCTCATAAAATAAAATATTAAATGTTAAGGTTTGAGTAGGACTGATTTAGTGTTGACGCAGTGACGCAGTGATGCAGTGCAGTATGTTTAATTAATTTGATGCCGTACAACTGGCGACTGTGCGTAGATCCTTAGACTGTGCTTATTGGGATTCAGATTTGGTGGTCTCTATTCCATGGGGTTTACTGGCATGCCATAGGAGAACACGCTCACTGTGCTATATGGAAAGGGCTATGCTCGGAGTTTCTCTGAAGGAGCGTATCCAAAACGAGGTGATCCGACAGAGAACCAAAGTCATCGAGGTAGCCCATCGAATGAATAAGCTGAAATGACAATGGGCCGGCCACATTAGCCGTAGAACCGACAACCGCTGGGGTAAACGAGTGCTTGAGTGGAGACCGTGAATCGGCAAACATAGCGTAGGGCGTCCTCAGACTAGGTGGAGCGATGATATCCGCAAGGCGGATGGCAAGAGCTGGATTGAGCTGATGCGATTGGAAAGGCCTATGTCCAGCAGTGGACCAGTATAGGCTGATGATGAATAAAAGAGATGCATGTCCAGCAACGGGCACGTACATCCAACAACAGGCTTGTATAGAGCGATGTGTATTTCTGAACAGTCCCAGCCCGGTCACGCGGTATCCTAGGGTCGGGCTTTCTGGTTGTAACTATAGACACAGAATAATGAATAGTACAAGTACAGAAGATGCACTCCCTGCGAGCAAAAAGCGAGATTAAACCTAGTTACAACGTCGGTATCGTTCATAATAAGCTATACGCCTCGGATGCGACCTTGAATGAACATTTGCATCACAGAATGAACTAATAGTAACTAGGTCTCGACTAACTAGGAACGCGTGTTGCGCACCGTAAGTCCGCGCTGCGAGTCTGTATCACTCGGTTAGCTCGCGGGCCGTCAGCTGTCTCTTACTGTAAGGTTGAGTGTTGTGAGAAAACGGATTGAACAGTAAAAGTAAAGGCGCGCGTCAGATCGAGAGCGCGCGTGACACTACTGATTGAACTTGTAGCCTGCCGGCCGGCTGCTAATATTGTACTATGTATATACTAATATTGTCATAGCTACAGCGCGGAGTGCGACAGGCCTGGAACAGAAAAAGGTCCAGTATGTACCTGAACAGTCCCAGTGTGAGCGTAGACTTGCCAGCGCCGGTGCGGCCCACGATGCCGAGCTTGTCGCGGGGCGCGACCGCGCAGGTCACGTCGCGGAGCGCAGGCTCGGTCGCGCGGTACCCGATCGTCAGCCGTTCTAGTTGTAACGCACCAGTCTCGGGCCAAGATGCGCCTGGGCCAGCTTCTACTGTCCACGCTGCTTCCTATAGCATTCACATTATGTTAAAACATTTTTTTTCATGTATTGAAAAATGTTGAGCTTTTAAATGAGGAATCTGTAAGGTAGGTAAGCCATTTATAAATATTTTAAATTTGATTATATTTTACCCCAACTAACCGTCACAAATGGTGCCCGATTGATGGGGTGAAGTAGAGAATATATAATAATGAAAAATTGACGTTATAACTTAAGATCTATCTAAGCTAGACTTAGGGCCAGTTTCACCGGTTCATGGTAAAGTGACAGATAGTCTGACAGATGACGCCAAATAAAGCTGTCAAAAATCTGTCAGATGAGTTCCTAATAGGGCTATCAGGATCCGGCAAAACTGGCCCTTATTATGCTAGATAATATAGCCAATGGACAAAAAACATGCTTCAATTTATACATCCTATATGTTTGAGACAGTAGAAGAGAAAGATCTGAAATGTGGCAGTTCTGTTATTTACCGATGTAGTTTCCGCATATTCCTTTATCCTTTCTACGGCAACAATATTGGTTTCAACTTCCGACGTCATTCTCACTAACCAGTTCAATGTTTGGGTAATCTGAAAAAAGAAACAGATACGGCCTTACTAATAAAGTTTTTTTCACTCTGTACACACGTTGTATACCACAAAAGCTGACCAATAAAAATATTTTTGACGTAAGCCTTGGATAAAGTTGGTATACAGATGTGCCATTATCAAAGGAGGCTGTCCATTTCTTAAACAGCCTGGGACCCTAGTTTAGCGAGTGTGTTAAGGATTAAAATGGCGGATTTCTCTATTATCAGCTGATTGAAATCATGTCTAGAAATAGTAACTATTATTGAATCTGTGTCTAGTATTCTGTAAAAAAACGTTTTGATTCTTCAAACTTCAAAAAGTATGCTGTCATTTGAGGATCGTTTGCATGTGTTAGATTTGTTCTCATTGAAATGGATTACATAAATTATTTCGACATATTTGACCATTGGGAGATAGAAGAGGCAAATAAAAAAATCGAAAACATTATGAAGACCGTGCAGATCCATTATTTTGAACAATTCAGATTTTCCATTTTAAATACAAATAACGGGTTTACGAAAAGCTATGCGGAAGAAACTAAACGCAGTGATTACATTCTCTTTGCAAATTGACAGTTTATTCAAATATGGCTACAATCATGTTTATATTGTAGCCATGGAGACCGCTAGTCTCCATGGCTACAATGTCAACAGCGTAGACAGAGGACAACAGTCAATTTGAGTGTTTCGTTCTAAAATTTGTTTTAATTCTTTCACTCCTACTAACAGAAAATATTTTCTATTATGTCAACTAATTTCAATAAAAAGTTCCAAAAACAACGGAGTTTGATTAATATTGCATTCCTAAAATAAAATTTCATGACTAATATTAATAATTAGTAAACTTTATGAAATAATAATTTACGGAACTATTTAAGACGTAAACCAGTTTCTAAACGAATTGACTAATAGTTGCCAGATGAAAAATAAAAAAGTGTTAAACGTCTATGTAGATACCCACCTCCTATTCAACGTTTATTAGTCAAACAATAGATTGACGCGTGTTTAGCGCTTATTCCTTGTGCAACTGCACAACCGTTTAACAGACGTATAGGCAAATTTTTATTAGTAAGGCCGTTATTATATAAGCTACTAGCAGCCCGACCCGGCTTCGCACAGGTAGAACATATATGCCTACAGTCGGGGTGGTTTAAAATATTATATTATTATATATATATATGAATATTACTTTATACAATAGATCATATTATTATACTATATTGACTTCAAATTGATTGTGATCGGTGGGGATCTACAGCATAGCTAAGCTTATAATAATATTTTCGTAGTAGCTATGACCTAATCTGTGGTTTCACTGCAAATATTTTATTAATTTTGCGATGCGTGTATGTAAAATTCGTGATATCTTCTAGAGTTTTCATTTGAATTATATACTGTAAGGGACAATTTTAATCTATAATATGAGGCCAAGCTAATTAACGTAATTATTTGGATAAGGATTAATACTATATACTTGAAAATAGCCTTGGAAGTTATGTAATATTTTTTTACAAAAATTTTAAGATTAAAATGGTTACTGTGAGTCAACCTTAAGAGATAGACATATGCTGTCGCGGACTTTTTTGTAGGTCTTATTAAGTTCTACAACTCTCTCATAGAAAATATTCTTCTATCTATTTTCAATTAAGCAGCGTTCGTAAGAAACGTGTTTGATGCCAGAGGTACCGGGTTTTAAACCCCGCCGAGCACCAATTGATTTTTCTATAGAAAAATTTATGTGCGCTCATGGGCCCTCCGGTGAAGGTAAAACATCGTTAAGAAACCACCAACCCCCGCTTGGTGGTAGGACACTATCTCGTGTCCACCTGGTCAGCTACTACCCTCAAGTTAGAAAATCTGTCGCTAAACATCTAATGTGTTCCGGCAGCGATCCTTGAGAGCCAGTTCCCATTCTAGGCCTAGCGTGCTTACCATCTTCGACCGCATCATCGCTTACCAACAGGTGAAATAGTGGTCAAACGCTAGCCTATATGATATATATAAAAAAAAATACTCAGCAGTATACGATTATGAAAATCGCCTTTTTGATGTGTCGTTCATACGCGTACGCTAAGTTAACAGAATGTCAACGATAGATATCTATAATCTAAATAATGATTGTCCAACGTTGCATGCTCGTACTACAGCAACGGTAATTTTATTTCACAGTATTATTTTATTTAGACAGACAAGAATTTAGACAACCAAAAACATGTATATTTTACCCTAGCAAGAATTTATCTGGCGTACCTGTAGCGCGTAGCTGACAGAAAGTCCCACGAGCCCAGGACTGACGGTGTGTCTCCACAGCACAGCAAATAGTGCCGAGAAGAATATGATGAGGTTTCCGATCATCTCCAGTCTCACCGCCAGCCAGCGGTTGGCGATCGTGCTGGGGTAGTGGCAAGACTGGTTGTAATCCACGTGCCGCTCCGATTCTTGCACGAATCTATGAAAGCAGTCAACAATATCCATGCATTCATTGTGTCGGTCACCTCGTTACGCTGAATAGGGTATTTTACTCTATAATCATGAGAAAAAATCTAATGATATATAATTGAGATAGCTTAGGCAAAAAGCAGTCAGAAAACGTTTTTTAGTTCATAAAATAGCAAAATAAATTTTAAAATTCTATTAAGGTTTCAGCTTTTTTAATCTGTTTCATAACACCATTAAATAGTAGTCGCCATGTTATTACGTCATACGGCTATGTAAACTTAGAAGTGTCAACTAACAACTATCATATCACTGCATTTGTTTACTTAGCCAACTGACGTCATGACCACAGAGCAATATGGGGTCTGCGATGCGTCCAGCGTTTTCGTCTAATTACGCGCGAAATTTGAAGATGCAAAATGTAAATGCATTGTTATGGCACTTAACGATTGAATAGAAAATTTGTGAAATTTTTCAGTGGTTCATCTAATACTATAAGAATCTTTGTCCTGACATACTGACTGACTGACTGACAGACAACGCACATCCTAAACCGCTGGTCGTAGAAACTTGAAATTTGGAGGGTATATTTGTCTTAGTACGTAAGGGTGTACCTACTAAAAAAGGATTTTCCAAATTTCATCCCTTAAGGGGATGAAATGGGGGTTCAAAGTTTGTATGGAGAAACATGATTAGATAGTCTTTTGTATCCAAAACTTCACACAAGTGCTCCAATAAAATAATAAGTAAATACATGTTTCAGGTTTTTTTGAAAATCCACCCCTAAGAGGGTGAAATGGGGTAAGAAAGTGTGAAAATCAATATTGTTTCGGAATGCGCTGAAATTTGGCATGCAGATAGTTATTACGACGATTGTTACCTCTGAGAAAGGATTTTCCAAAATTCACCCCTGAAGGGGATGAAACGGGGGTTCAAAGTTTGTATGGAGAAACAAGATTAGATAGTATTTTCCATTCGAAACTTCATACAAGTGTTTCAATAAAATAATAAGTAAATACGAGTTTCAGGCTCTTTCGAAATTCCATCCCTAAAAGGATGAAGTGGGATAACAAAGTCTGAAATCAATATTGTTCGGATCGGATTGTGCTGAAATTTGGCATGCAGATAGTTTTTTTTACGTAGGTATCCGCTAAGAAAGAATATTCAAAATTCACTCTTCCAGGGGATGAAGCGGGGGTTTAAAGTTTGGATGGTCATTTTATTCGACATTTCACACAAGTACAATTCAAAATACTTTATTGTACACCACTTAAAGTACCTTACGAAACAGTTAACTCATAAAAACTATAGTACAATGGGCGGACTTATCGCTAAGAGCGATCTCTTCCAGTCAACCTTTGGATGGAGTAAGAGAAATAGTGAGTTGAGCAAGGTCGGTGGTGTTCTATTGCAAAATAATAAAAAAAAATGAAATAAAATATGTATAAATATATTTTCAATAAGAAATATGAATATATACATCTAATACGTACCTATATACCTACATATAATACATTCAAAACATATACGTATATATTCATATATATCATTTATACTTACAAAATAAATAAATACATAGTTTATATCAATTGTCGAATAAAGTGTTCATAAGTTTATTAGTCAGCAAAATCAGCAAGATAAAATGTTTGAGCATAGTCTTGAAAGCAGTCAAAGACTGTGCTTGCCTCACCTTGGCTGGAAAACTATTCCACAGACGCACAGCTTCTACAGAAAACGATTTGTCCTAAAAACTGGTTTTGTGCTGTGGAAAACTTAGAAGTAGATTTTCAGCAGATCTTAAAGTGTGATTTTTAGAACAGTAAAGAGGGACAAAACGTTCCTTTAGATAAACAGGAGTGGAAGGATTGAAAAGTACATTGTATAGAAGAGAGAGTATATGAGAGTTCCGAGGAAGGCGAATAGGCAGCCACTTGAGCTTTTTACGAAAATGAAAGATGTGGGCATATTTCCGAATCCGAAAATAAACCTTATACAATAGTTTTGGAGGCGCTCAAGTTTAGTAAGCTGGTACTCCGTGAGATCGAGATAGCAGACATCGGCATAATACAGAATAGGTAAAAGAAGGGATTGTGCAAGCGCAACTTTAGTAGCAGTAGGAAGGAAATCACGTAATCTTTTCAGTGACGCACCGGAAGCGAACACCTTTCGACTAATAGATGCTATCTGGGGACCCCATGAAAGGTTACAGTCGAGTATGAGTCCCAAATCTTTCACTTCAGTGCAATAGGGAATGCTGACACCCTCAAACAAGTACATCTGTACATAAATAAGTAAATACGAGTTTCAGACTTTTTCAAAATGCCACCCTAAGAGGATAAACCGGGGTAACAAAGTCTAAAAATCCATATTGTTTCGGATTGCGCTGAAATTTAGAATGGAGCTAGTTATTATGACGTAGGTATCCGCTCAGAAAGGATTTTCTAAAAATTCCTCCCGGATGCGGAACGGGGATTCAAAGTTTGTATGGAACAAGTTTTGATTGAAACAAGATGTACATTGAAGGATTTTTCGAAATGGGGTAGGTATTTATAAATATGAATCCCGAATTGCCTTAATCACGCGATAATATGAAAACGGGTGAATTGATTTGGCTAATTCTTATTTGATGTCTTTAATGATAGAATCGTTTTTACAAAAGACAAGTTTTAAGTAAATAAAAGAAGTTTTTAACGCGGGCGAAGCCGCGGGGCACTTCTAGTTAGCACTATAGAATCTAATTGAGACACTTTTCAAAAATGGGTGTAATACCCTATTGTGACTTGCCATGTGTATACAATTTTCATTGTTATTGCTTACATATCAACAGAAAATAAAGTGGTTCACAACAGACAGTTTTTAGTTTTCTTTTTGACTTTCTTATGTTGTCTCTTTCGTAATATCCTTGTCTAAATTCCATATCAATGTAACTACCAAATTGAAGCTTTACCTAAGCCTTTAATTGTAAAAGGGGCCCAGCTGAAATCATTTAAAATCGGAGCCTTCTAATTTCTCCGCCACTGTACTTGCAAGATGAAAAGTACTCTAAAAATTCCATAGGGTTTAACTAGCTATGCCAAATTTAATCAAAATCCATTCAGCCTTATCTCGTCTATCCGTCGTTTTCGACGTGCATAGGAAAAGAAGTAATAAATACTATTTTTATAAAGGACATTGACAGGGCTTGGATCAAATGCTGTCCAGACATGCGAGTATTTCCAAATGATTTCCTAGATCAGTTTACTTAAGAAAAAAATATAAAAAAATAAATATATCCCAGGTTTTTTTTGTTTTACCATAAATCCGATGGGTTTTACGTACTCTTTTTGTCAATATTCTTTTCTTAGTCTCTTTCAGAATCTCCAGTAATTAGTATGTATTTCAAAATGGGTAGAGTGCTGTGTGTGTATCAAATATCGTGTGGAGCCATAATAAAAAAAAAATAAATAAAAAAAAGTGAAAATATATGAAATAATGAATTAGTTGAATGTCAGTAGCGATCAAAAATAGTCCATATATATTTGTTTTAAAATTCATGTTTGGTCAGTAAAAAATCAATGAAAAACATGTTTTTCTCTAGACTCCCAGAACAGAATTTAAGCGCTTCGGTTTATAGGTTTGTATTGACGTACGGAACAAAATGCACTGTGTTCATTCAGGGCAGCACTTGGTCCAACATCCATACATAGATAGTCAATGACCATTAAAAATATTTCCAATCCACCATCTCGTCTTATATTAAGTGATGACACGCATGGACTAAGACTAAAGTGTATAATAAATACCTTTCAGTGACTCCATAAGCCCGTATAGTACTAGCACCGGTAATGCTCTCGCCGAAGTGTGAATATATCGGCGAGCGCGCCACCGACTCCAGTCTCTTCAGCTGTCGGGACGTCGCCACGTAGAACCGCTGGATCACGTAGTATACGACACCAATCGGTATGATCACCGCGAGGAAGATAGGCGTCGACAGACTGATCACGAATAATGTGCCCAGCACCTGTTTACGTAGAATAGTGTTAAGCCTGGCTTACACTTGTGAATGTAAAATAAAAACATTATTATTATAAATACTTCGGCAACCCAATCTCTCCTGTTAGTGTAGCCTACCGGTTAATTGCATACCATATTAGTAAAATTACATTTTAGAAACTGCTTTATCTTTTGTACTACTTGATTTTACAGAATAAAAGGTCCTTGGATATGATTAGACATGATATCAGATACCAGTGTGCCTACCACCATAAGGCTTGGCAGTGTGGTTATAAATATAACGTGTTTATCCGTTCCCACAGTACGGAAGATGCAACATATTTTTTTTACTTTCATTTTAGAACCTACGTATAGAATAGAACACATGTATACAAAAATTAACATTAATTTAATCCAAAACTGCGGATTTAATGTCATACTTTATACAACAACGGTGCGAAAACGAACGAAATTCAATGACGCCACCGTTGTCGGTTTTACCAAATGTTTCCATGGAAACCACGGTCTTTTACGTCATTTCGATATGCCAAAGTAACGTATTGTTAATCAGAAACCGTCAAACAAAACAAAATAATCGAATAGCAAGAAAGAACATTTGGTGGAAGTCATGGGTGGGAATATTGTTCACAAAAATATTTATTTACATACAATTCATGTCACCGGATGCTGATAGGTGTTCTGCTTACTTGCATACTTAGCGGTTTGCTGACTTACAGAATTAGGGTCCTGTTGTACCCTTAGTACGAGTTTTTATCGTAAACGCTTTTGACAGATCTCACATAGTTTTCGACTTATTCTGGCTCCCTGATTAGTCTAAATTTAGTTACGTGTAGTAACCACTAAAATTGTTCGATATACGATATCGAGTTTGGTATGAAAACTCGTACTAAGGGTACTGGATAATTCAAGTAAGCCAAGTATTCAGCCTACTGATACGAATAGATTTAGTACTTTAATATTTCTATTGTGTTTGTCTTGTTAATTATGTGCGCTGCGCCTACCGTTTGTTATAATACACATAAAATAAGTCAAATTAGTCCGGGATCAGTTTACAAATGAAATGCGATGTTACTCATTAGGTACATAACATACAACATAAAATACCAAATAAAACACATGAAATCGACGAGCCAGAAAAAGTCTATACCAGTTTTTACCAGTGAGAATGTACTATGATGTTAAATAAACTCCCAGGATCCATCACCAGCAATTTCGAAATCATGATTTTTCGATCCATTAAAAATAAATTGGAAATATTGGCACGGCGATCTATTCAAACGCACATCATCTTAATCAAAGTACAGAACAGAATATAGAGCGATACAAGATATGCAGCAAATAAAAACAATACCCATCAAAAACAGCAAATAATTAACTAAATACCTACCAAAACAGCCGCAAAAATATAAGAAAGAACAGGCTGAATAAAGCGGCCGGTTACCTCGAACGCGCAATATATGACGTCGCTCAACTGTGAGGGCAGAGACGTGTCCAAAACGTCCACGTCTTTAGAAAATCTAGAGAGGATCCTGCCAAGGGGCGTCACTTCGAAGAATTGCAAGGGCGTCCTCAACACATTGTTCAACAACATCGCGTGAAGCACCTTCGCCGCGCGCCAACACGCCAAGTACGGCATTAAGTCGGCGAAAAACGACGATATCGCTGCAACAACGCCATTATACGTTTTATTACCTGGCCGACAAGCGCCGATGTAGTCATGTAGGGGTATTAATAATGAATACATTGTATACTGGACACGCGCTACTACGGGAAGCGAAGGCTGTGACAAGGGTTAGAGGTGCAAAGTACGGATGTTATAAACGCTACACTACAAGGACTCATGCACGACAAAACTAAACCTATTTAAGTATCTATCTAAACGTTAACAAAAAGCACGTCAGTTTCAAAAAATAAAAACATGGACCGTTTTTAGGCCTTTCATGTGTTCTACTGAAATATTTATAAACTGATCCCATGTTAGCGTTTACAATCTATTAAACTACATAAATATACATCACACCAGCACAGCGCAATTGTAACGTGACCGTCGCGCGCGGCATGTAACATAAACAAACAGCGCCATCTAGGTGCAGCACACTGGAAGTTGGTTTTAGTTTTGCTAAACCAGTACCCTTAGTACGAATTTTCATCGTAAACGCTTTTGACAGATCTCACTTTCCGACTTATTCTGGCTCCCTGATTGGTCTAAATTTAGTGAAGTGTGAGAACCACTAGAGGCGCTGTACTGTTTTTAATATTTGTTCGATATACGATATAGAGTTTGGTATGGAAACTCCTACTAAGGGTGAGCGTGATAAAACCAACGTCAGGGCATTAGATACATTTATGGTGATATAAATAGTACTGGATGCTCTGAGGTCGTTCGCACGCTTTCCGTTCGACGAAGGGAGATCGGATTGCGCGGTGCCGCTGCGTGACGTCATACCGAGAAGAAGCACGAGGTCCATCCGCGCAGAGTCATGGGCAGCACGTTGTCGAGGACGTCGACGTCCTTGCTGAAGCGGTTGAGGACGCGTCCGACGGGCGTGCAGTCGAAGAAGCCGATGGTGGGTGCGCGGAGCACGCCGGCCAGCAGGCCCGCGTGCAGCGCGCGCGCCGCCGCCAACGTGCCCAGGTACAACGCCAGCGATGACACCGACACTGACACCACTGCGCCACCACAACACGTCACGCGACAACCATACCCCGGTACCCACAGTGCACGGGTGCCCTCATACTGACTATTGTTTCAATGATAATTATAATATCACATTTAGGCCGGCTAACAAGTCGCGTTTAACCAATCAAATGGCTTTATTCTATGCTTAGAGTACTCTTGAGTAGATTGACGCTTGAGTATGGTTTTATAATACCAGCCTTAGTAGGTAATAATAATAGATACCTTGGTTTAAAAATAAAGAACTCTCAACTCCTGTAAAGATTCGTTTGAATTAATTTTCTTTGTGTTTTGTGTTAAAATAGCAGTCAGTATGTGTTTATTTTCTACTGCTTATTTTGTTGTATGTATGAAGTTGAATAGTATGTAGATGAAACTTGACATCTGTTATAATAGAAATATTATTTTAATACAGTGCCTTCTGGTTACATTGTACATATTTTTTACATTTTAAAAATAATTTCTTTCTTTACGGCTGAAAAAATGTTAAGCCAATATCTTTGAAACTTGAACATGTTATATTTTTCGGTGTCACATGATTTCGAACACCGAAACAGATAATTATTTGTTTGTTTTTGTTTTATGCGAGGGCAACCGTGCACTATCATTATAGTTATACAAAATCAACAAATAAGTAGGAAATAGAATATTTACAGATATCAAAAACACCCATGCAATAATATTTAGGTCAATTAAAAAGTCACGAAGGATGCATATTATTTTGAGTATTGAATTGTATCCTCAAAGGACAGGCGGAAGCAATGAAAACCTTAATTTTGATGATGATGAGCAATTAACAATCTACCTTGAGACCTAGATTATGTTTAGAATAACAAAATGATCTATTATTGTGTTCACCATTGTTTTGTTGACTATCTAGATTTCAATCAAGTCGGATGCTCTTTCAAGGTCGAGAGACATAGTGAGTAAAACTACTGGTTATTGTGTCATATTTGGCGAATATCCGCCAAATATGACTATGGCTGATAGTAATATTCTAAGATATCCTAGCTTCAGTACATAAAAAATTTTGAACATTTGCAAAAAAAAAAAATCAGCTGTTCCATATAAATTTTTCAGTTCAATGAATTCTGCGGAACATTCGATATTTTTCCCGCGAATTTTCTAAATTTCTAGAACAAAAGTTGTTCGTTACAGTGTACAGAAGTGGAAGCGAAGTAACAGAAGTGTCAATCATAATAAGTAATCCTGTATTAGAGATGTGTTTCACGAAATGTCGGTACCACATAACGTAGCACAATGGAACTGATATTTTATACTTAATACCTTCGTGACTTTTGCCTATTAACATCAATCTATGGGGTCTATCACAAGTCCATGCTTTTCAGATCATGAATTTCTTCGTGCATTTATAAAAATAATATATGAAACATTTCGTCAAGGAAAATATATTAAGAAAATAAATGTATTCATTATTAATGCCTTGGAAACACCATAGAACAATTTAAGAGTTCAGCATATGAAAATTATAATTTTACATTAGAATATTTGTAAGCAATGTGTTAGAAAAAGAAAGCAGAACATAGATATTAGAGTAGTAATTATTTTTATCAAGCTGATTTCGCCAAGCCGCTTTCAATATCGTAAAATATCTTTATAAATATATAATTCTTCTGATACCTATATCATATAAAGCACACGAAAAGACTTTAATATTTTATTTTCCAATTAAAAGACTTAAGCTTTAATAACTGACCGATATAAACTATTTCCGTGGAGTCGTACTAGACAAAATAATATGTTACAAGTTAGAGTCTAACAGTTTACCACGTATCTTTTACAAAGCGTTAATGAATTAAAATGAATTAAATGAACTTCAATTAATATTTATTTATATTTATCAAGACATCCTTAAGACATTTTAAATACTAAAAAAACCGACTTCATATGTTGCGCTAGTCAATTTCATTAGCAAATATGAGATGTTTATATCCATATCTCCGGAAATATTCCCCAGATCTTGATAATTAAATTAAAAGGAACCGCCTCGGAGATTAACCCTACTCATCTTAACAAAGAATCATTCAAATCGGTTAACAATTGGCAGAGTAGTCGCGAAACAAATATACAAAAAAGTCATACAGACGAATTGAGAACTTCCTCATTTTTGGAAGCAGGTTGAAATGAAAACATAACTTGGCAAAATCAAATAAGTATAGTTAGTTAAAGTGCAATAACACAGCCTTCCCAATGTTATAATTATAATATGTATTTAGTTGTAGTTGTAAGTAAATATGTAATTATATTCGATGTTACCTTGTCCAACGCCGAGCCCGCCGTAGACTCCGAGGTACATATCCCGACGAGTGGTGTCTACTGTGCCGTTTACAAGCTACAGAATAAAATCGGCAATGTATTTCTGTTTTGTACTATTATACTCTTAAATGGGTTTGATATATCTTCTTATAAATAAAAATTAATCCCAATTTCCCTTGGTCACGGCATCACGCGTGAACGGCTTGACCGATTTCGCTAATTCTTTTTTTGTCGTGTTTTTTATTATCAGGAGATGGTTCTTATGAAAAAAAAAAATTAAATAAATGTAAGTTGTTTTTAACGCAGGCGAAGCCCCGGGGCACAGCTAGTTCTTTATAATATGTACAAAGAATCGCATGAAGATAGCTATGAAAGTGATATCAGCATTAAAGAGATTATGACAGCGTTGAAAAGTATGAAATCGGGTAAGGCTGCAGGCTATGACAGGATTGCGGTCGAGATGCTGAAGACAGGACCAGGTGGAAGCGAGTCAGCTGTATCGCCTTGTATCCTTTGCTGGAGGAACGGAATTGTACCAGGAGACAGGTGCAAAGCTGTCATTGCACCGCCTTACAAAGTAAAAAGATCACAGCAATACTACAAAACTAACGCGGCATTAGCTTGCTCATGCTCAGCATCGTCGAGAAATTGAATGTAAAGGTACATTTATTTTTTTACAAGAGTGACAAATGAAACTGATAAAAAAATGTGTGATCTGCAAGTGGGTTTTAAGGAGAGGAATGAGATGCATGAATCAGGTCTTTTCCTTACGAAGCATAGTCGAAAAATGTTCAATAGCCAAAAGGCTACGAATAAATACTCAGGAAGTCTAATTCAGAACAAATTCCACAGAAAAAGTAGCCCTTCAAACCAAAACGACGTAGATTCAAAATAAGAATCCCTTTCGAAGTTACAAATTGGCTTGGAGATTGATTTAAATTCGGAACGAAAGCTGGGATCGGTTCGCGCATGTTCTGCAATGTCTGTTATGACAGCTGAATCAAACAAGACAAATGTCCGACTAATGACGCGCTGGACACGACTTTTAAATGTAATGAATTTAAGCAAGACCAAAGTAACGATTTCTGAAAGAGAAGAAAGCATGACAGATTGTAAGTTTACGATTGAAGGAGAGTGAGTGGAACAAGTGAAAGAATTTGTGTACCCTGGGTTCTAACGAGAGATGGAAAGTATGAAAGTGATATTGAGCGAAGAGTTTTGGCAGGAAACCAAGTGAGTGGGGAAGTGCATAACTTTATGAGATGTCAGAACGTGTCTAAAAAATCACGACTGGCTGTACATAGGGGAGTGTTGGTTCCCACACTCATGTATGGTAATGTAATGTATGATAATGTAATGTATGTGAATGCTGGGTATCGCAGAAGAAACATTAAAGTAAACTTAATGTTATAAAAATGAGACGTTCAGAAGTATGATTGGAGTGACTCTGATGGATAAGGATAAGAACAGCGTGATAAGGGAATATTGTGGTGTGGTAGAAGATGTAGTAACAAAGATAGAGAAAGTTTGTTGGACATCTAGAGAGGATGAAGGTCAGATGAGGTAGAGGTGGGTACCCCTCTTTATGGTAAAATTTGATGAATAAAATGACTTACAAAAAGTTTATCAGACCTATATTATTGAACTTACCATATGTTCGTCATTGGACCACTCTGCCAGCCAGTAATTGGATCCCACTTGGAAAACTTGCAGTATGAGATTCATTAGCACTGTTACCACAGAAGCCAGCACCCCTACACTCATTAGGTAATGTTTGTATACGTTCCATTTTACCTGGAAAACAAAATAATATTGAAATAGTGGGTATACACTCAGACCGTTATTACACAACGATATAGGTACTGATCTAATCTTAGCAGAGAATGAAGCCATTTTTTTGGTTCACGTTTATTTAAACAATTTAACCAATTAAACATAAGCGTTATAACCAATAGGGAATATGCGTCTGATTTAAATAAGGGTCACATATTTTTTTCTAAGGCTTCAGAATGTCTTGCATATCATTTTGAAGTGAAAACTTCTTTAGGGGCGTTGTGCACTTTTCTTGGGATGTGTAAATAATGTTAAACTTGCGTCAGGTCACGTGTCCTGATCGAAAATTCGTAAGACGGAGCGCAGAGCGCTTGCGGGTGTTGTCATTCCAAAATATTTAAAAATGACGTGTTAAAGTTTTCACTTCTTCCAGCACTCTCGGAGTGTAATCCGTTGTTTTTTTTTAATAACTTCTATTTGTATAAGAAAATAATTAAAAAGTGGCAAAAATTTGCGATTGATTGGTAGTTGAAAGGCACGCTATTGGTCAGATCAAAAAACTAGGTCAAAGTCTACAATACGAGCATTGAATTGTATGGAAAATTCCTCCATGGTTGATTATTATTATAGACTATATGATGTCACGCCAAGCGCTGCAACATGGTGGCGTACAAATGCGTGCCCGTATCTGTTTGTAATTTTTTATTTTTTTTATTTATACCTAGTTTCCTTTTTTAAGCGCTGGGTATTTTTTTTCTTATCATATAACGATATAATCTATCGTATAAATTTATTTAAAAAAATACATGCATATTCCTATATAGCCTCATTTTATGCTGAGAGCAGCTGATTCACGCTTGAGTATGGTTCTTTAATACCCGCATTGCCCGCCTTAAATGTTTACAGTAGAAATCACAGCACGGCACATTATAGCTCCGACCAAATAACAGTTGGCATAACAGTTGATTTAAGAGAGTCATTATTGACGAAGGAAAGAAGTTTATGGAAAGCAATTTAGAGGTACTTACGCTTCCTGTTTCTGTTTTTTCAGTCTCAATTAGTTTGTTCTTTTCTTTTAGTTCATTGGGTGTCATCTCCGGTGTTTTTCTTTTAACACTGCCAGCTCTGTCACCTGAGAAATTAAATAGTCATCTAAGAGTAGCAGAAGCGCTATCATTGTTAATTGTAATGTAATACTTTTTGTATGTTTTTAGGTGTTCAATAAAGAGTTTCTACATTTTGTATAGTGTATCCACGGGTGGTAGGGGCATATAATATCGAATTTTCGTCTGACTTGCTACCAAAAAGTAGCTTATCACCATCAATCAGCCGCCAGAGCCGGTGGTTGTTCGGTGTTCCGGGCAGCATGCAGCCCTTCACACTCAGACTATTCTGGCCCGAGCGTTTCCACATCATCGCTTACCACCAGGCGAGATAGTAGTCAAACGCTAGTCTATAAGATATTTTAAAAAATCACTTCTTTATGCATCGGGGATTAAAAAGATTCTCCTAAGATATGTAAGGTATCCTAAAAACATGTAACTTTTTGATTTATGCCATCTGATAAAAAAGCAATACACAATTTTTATAGTGTGGTTTTTATAATGGTAGGTATTATTTCATCATCATTATCAGCCGGTATCAGTCCACTGCTGGACGTAGGCCTCCCCAAAGACACGCCACTGAGCCCGATCTTCGACTCTTTGTTTCCAGTCACTGCCCACCACTTTGCGAATGTCGTCGCTCCACCTGGTCACACGGCGTCCTACGCTACGTTTACCGATTCGCGGTCTCCACTCTAGAACCAGTCTGCAGAACGGTTATCGGTCCTACGGCAGATATGACCAGCCCACTGCCACTTCAGTTTGCTTATCCGCTGAGCTATGTTCACCACTTTAGGTATTATTTACTGTGTTTCTATTGTCATAAACTTATTTAACCTGCTGCAGTCTGTTCCGATTCCGAAGCACTTTCGGACAATGATCTGGCCCTCTGTAGTTTGTTCTGGAACTCTGATCCAAGTTTGCTTTCCAAGTCTTGTTTGATTTCTTGCAGTTCTGAAATTGTATGCAACTGTACGTAAACATTTAGATTAAAATGCATTGAAATACGCTATTATCATAATCAGTGATGATGAATTACTGTCTCATACAAAATTAAAATTAATAAAAATACGTAAAACACGTGGACGGGAATTGGTTTGATTTTAAAATCTCAGACAAAGGCATAACTACCAGAACGTTATAAAAATTATGCTATAACCTATTTCTCCCCGATTTATTTATGAGCAAAATTTCAATCGGTCCAGCTTTTTGACCGTGAAGGGGTCATAAACTAGCATTCGCATTTCTAATATTGCTGTAGATAGTTGTTAATTTCGTTACAAGCATGAAGCAATCAAATAAGTAGCGAGATTGTTTGGAAAAACCAACACCATAATAGTTTTTTCATCCCATCTATTCGAAAAGTGATGGTTTGTTCCTCGATAAGTGCGCGCAAAATAGGTCTTTTCCGCCCTAGGGCGGGATTACAATATTATGCTCTTGAATTGCTATTTTATAAAGCCTTCCTATTCCCTTTTCTCATAGAGGGGGATGAAAAGCACCGACGTATTTTAAATCCCTCGCTACGCTCAGGATTCTACTTTAGAGTTCCTCGCTACGCTCGGTATGCTACTCTAGAATCCTTCGCTTCGCTCTGGATTCAAAATAGCGGCCTCGTAGAAACGTACTATATTGCACCCTTGTTATACAATCTACTATTTTTTACCTTCAGGCGAGGTCCTTTCAGCATCACTGAGATGATGTAACAAGAACTCTGCGAATGCTCCCTGCTTCTCCAACAATTGCTGGTAAGTGCCAGTTTCGGACATTTCTCCATCTTTCAACACAATCACTAGATCTGTTTGCGCTAGATACGACACGTTGTGTGTCACCCAGACACGTGTTTTGCTCTTTAGAAGACCATTGGGTCCAACCACCTAGAAGGTAAAATATTATGGATAAGTTATTATTATACTATTTATTCAATCCATATCACGGGCTGCAAATCGCCCGGTCCTTTGGAAGGCATTGACGGAGCCGAAGCCAACGTCAAGAGGCCCTTTACAATATTAAATTAAATTAAATATGATTTGTGGATGGAGAGATAAAAAACTATATAAAGATGGTACATTAATTTATTATGGCTATGAATGTGTGCTGCTTGATGTCTGTTTTCTGGTCTATGGGATGAGGTACGGCAACCGCCAATTATGCCTCATTTCAAAATATTAAGGCGGGTAGTGACTCGCTATACACTGAATGGGACCCCATAAAGGCGGACCGTTATGTCGGCGCCGAGGGGCAACATTGGCGTGGATAGCTAAGGGTGTTGAGAGGTGTGCTGCACTTTCACTAAACGCTACTAGCGGCTTTATGCCTATAACACTTCCACCCTGGAGCTTAGGTCTTAGCTCTTGCGATTCCCACCACCGGCCGGCCGGTCAAGGCAAGCCGGGGGTCAGAGGGTCTCATTTAGCCCTCACGGCATAGAAAAGATAATAATACTACGTATAGAACGGACACTCTGTTCCCCCCACCAATTCCGGGCTTCCTCTCCCCGCCACTGACTTGGAGCTGTCGAGGAGCTGCGCTGAGCAAGGACGCCACACGCGTACGACTATAGAACAATTACTACTCACGGAGAGAAGAACATCAACTTCATACATTTATGATGGGACCAGTAGACACTGGAGGTTCAAATTTACGTAGGTTCTTATTACGTAGGTATATAATAAACACTTAATTATATTAGTATACCTACCTACATATTCTTATTTTAGAATTCATTTTCATAAATGAAACAACGATATATATATATATATATATACTCGTGCGTAAATAACGCTTAATTTGTAAAATATTTAAAAAACTTTCACGTATAAACATTTTTATAACACAGCAATTGGGAACTCGATGTAGGTACGTAGTATTTATATTCTCTTTACTTGATGTCGCTCTAACGTGCGAGCAGGACACACGACATTGTTTAGTACAGCTCTGGCCGGCCGCCCAACACAGAATATAAAATAGTTACTGTGGTGCAGTTTGTTCTATGCAAGTCGACTGGACCTGGAGATGATGGTTTACGCAATAGCGACTAATATTTTTAGTGTTAAAAGCTTTTTGGGTAAGTGTACAAAAAATATTCATACGGTCAGTACGTAGTACGTATGTACGAAGTAACTATTATATAATCTGTGATACGGTGATTACGGGCGACCACCTTAGACATCACGCACACAAATGCACGTATAGAAAAACGACCCGTGTGTAGTGTCTGTGTCGGTGTCACAGTGTCGGTCGTTAAAACGCTAGTTTGTATGGAGATTTAGCGTGTCCGGGGTGTGCTCACGGGATAGGGTTACGCGGTGTTGCCACTCACCGTCGGCTCGCCACAAAGCCGGCCGTGCGGTTTTACTATACTTATTATTAGCATATATTTGTGTCTATTTATAGGACAGACAAGAATTTAACCCTTTCTACCACGATTTCTTAAGATGTAAAGTGATAATGTAAAACCTTTGTGCCCGTTTTCAATAACTTGATTTCTTTTAACTATCCAGAAAATATGATTGGAGACAGACAAATTTAGAAATCCTTTTTATTAAGACTAGGATACTGAATAAATAACCCGTACATACCAAAACGTACGTATGCTATGCTTTGTCTAATATAGGATGATATTTTGGACAGCTCACGGTATGGATGAGGTAGTGTATAATGAATTTATTCGATTATCATCGATGATCATGAGGGTACTCATGGAACTTAGAATCGATATTTGCATGGTATGATGTATTATACTATTTAATAATTGATTAAGTACTGTGCATAAACCGTTTATTTTAGATTTATTTTATTTTAAAGCGATTATCGATAGCCTGGTGATGTTCTTTATGCGTGATATTTTACTAAGGTGGCGATACCCGTCTATTAAGTACGACATAACTGTAGTAGAATTAACGGAAATAATTAAGATAGTTTAAAACTAAAACAACTGACTTCCATGCCCCGCGAGTCAATTTCAGTAGCAAGTTTGAGACGTTTATCGTCATATCTCTGGAGATACTTATCATGAAATTAGAATGGAAATGTACCCTACCGATTAATTCGAATCGGTTCACAATCGACGGAGTAATCGCGTAAAATACATACACAAAAATACAGACGAATTGAGAACCTCCTTTCGGAAGTCGGTTGAAAAATACCAACCTTCATGGACGTGAGCTGATATGTCATCCTATAATAGAAAAGGTATATAATAAGTTAATAACAACTGAATAAGTTAATAACAATAAGCAATGAGTAGTCTCACCTTATCGAATATATGTTTGCCGACGTGTGAGTCGACGGCACTGAGCGGGTCGTCCAAGAAATAGTTATCCGCGTCGTAGTACACCGCCCGGGCTAGGGACACTCTCTGCTTTTGACCACCGGATAAATTGATACCTGAGGACACGTACAATTTTAAACATTTTCGATTCTGTATAATAAGGCACTTATTACGCTTAAAAATGTATTGTATTTATCTTGACTAGTCTCGTCGTGACAGTGGACAAAGCAAATTGATTGAAACGAGGTAAACAAAATTAACGTTGTTTAGTGCGATAAGACTTGTATGTTACGATGTAGTAGCTACACACTCATGTACAATGAAAAGAAAATAAGTACATAGATTAGATTCGTTTGAGAAAGCTTTAGAAAATGTAGCATCAAAACAGAAACGCATAAATATTTCCATCTTTCTCTCGGTCTCTCACGCTCGTTTAATCGTTATTATTTTACGTATGAATACCTGTGCCTCGCGGCTTTGACTGTGTTTAAAACCATCATATATGTTAATCCAGGATATAAACTATTATTCGTGTATATATATAAAAAAATTCTTTATAGCGTTTTCTTACATACAAACCTTTTTTTAATGTATGACGGACAAGCCCATGACCGCTATCTCACCTAATGTTAAGTGTAGTTGCGGTTTAGAGACGCTGGATAACTGACCCTAGTCAATCCACAGAGTTATCCCAACCGTCTTACATACTGACTGACGAACGTCATGCAGAAATTCGGCAAACCGACTGGCGACATTTTCTTGCCCGCTAGATAATTCGAGCCATGGCCGAAGTGGTCATGGTCACACATTGAGCACCACCTAGGGATCCTGCGTAGAGTAAGGTCTAAGCCTACGGAGGCAGACAGGCAGCAATGACCTTACCGTGGCGTGAAAATGACCAAAAAACTTGATCATGTATAAATATTAGTAGGATAATCGTAAATGTTATATACCGGTTGTAATTCGCGTACCGTTACTCGAATTTTCTCGACCTAGGTTTCGAGCGAATCCGTCGCTCTTCCTCGGGAGTGAGGTCACCCGGTAAGATGTTCACTGGTTCTAAATCTCACCCTTCTCTCCAATCTCAGTCTGGTCCCCTCCAGGCAACACGTCGAAGTCAGTTTTGAGCGCGCACACCCCGATCACGTTGTTATACTTGTGTTTGTCCAACGGCTTGCCGAACAGAATGTTGTCTTGCAGCGTTGCGTTCTGTATCCACGCTTGTTGTGGCACGTAGGCGACCGATCCTGTCATGGCATTTCAACAGTTACTTTGTGTAGTGTTTCATTTTATATTGCTTTTATAGATGCACACTTTTGGTAGGAGACGACTAGAGACTAAAACATTAAAAACTTTACTTTGAAACTCTATCAAAAACCGGTTATTTTTCAACAGTCAGATCTCAATACTTATATTAGCATAAATAGCCCTAAAAGATTTCAAAACAAGTGAAAATTCAGTCTTTCTTAGGTACAATGACATATTATTTATTCCTAGGGTACAATCAAAACATATTTAGTAGTCAGTAGTAATAGCGTTTGACCATTATCTCGCCTGATAGTAAGCGATGATGTGGTCGTAGATGGTTAACACGCTAAACCTAGAATAATCTCTTCTTATTTTTTTTTTTATGTTTTGGTTGGCAAACAAGCAGACAGCCCGCCTGATCGTAAGCGGTTACCGTCGCCTATGGACAACTGCAACATTATGAGTGCTGTTGATGCGTTGCCGACCTTTGAGGAGTTTGTGGATACCCTTTTTAAAAGATTCCATCCTATAGCTAGATGATAGAAAAATCGCGGCGGGTAGATCATTCCACATCTTACAGGTGCGCGGTAAAAATCCTCGGTTAAAACGGGTAGTTCGAGATGTCCAGGTCTGTAAGATGTGAGGGTGAGCTTTTTGACGGTGCCGAGCAGTACGATAAAAGAATGGCGATGGTGGAATCAGGTCAAAAAGCTCTTCAGAGCATTCCCCATTATAAAGACGGTAAAAGGTGGATGGCGCTCCGACGTCTCTACGGAGGCTGAGTGGCTCCAGTTTTTCACAGAGCTCGGGATCGTCGACAATTCTAGTGGCTCTTTGCTGTAAGGAGTCAAGAGGCTGAAGCTGGTAGCTCGGAGCGCCGTTCCATAGGTGCGAGCAATATTCCATGTGTGGTCGAACTTGTGCTTTGTAAAGCACAAGCCGTTGACGTGGTGTAAAATATCGCTTCGCTCTGTTAAGCACACCTAGCTTCCTGGATGCAAGTTTTGCTTTGGCTTCCAGGTGACTCTTAAATTGGACCTCACTAGAAATGTCGATGCCTAGGATCCCAAGACTGTTGGATATTGTAAGAGGAACGCCCTGAAATTGGGGAGCTACGGAAAAAGGAGTCTTTTTAGCAGTGAAAGCGCCAACTAGTGTCTTCGTGGGGTTAAATCGGACCAAATTACATTCACCACATTTGGAGACTTTCTCAAGAGAGTTTTCTATTTGAGACACAAGTTTGTCTCTGCATTCCTGTACCTCGGAAGGATAGGCGTTAACACGACCGGCATAGTGTACGTCACCCGTGCTATCGTCTGCATAGCAATGTATGTCGGCAATTTGCAACATATCATTGATACATACATACATACAATCACGCCTTTTTCCCGTTGGGGTAGGCAGAGACTACTTCTTTCCACATGCTACGATCTTGACATACCTCCTTCGCTTCTTCCACTTTCATGAGCGTCTTCATACATGCTCGCCGGTTATAGGTACTTTTGACTTGGCCTTTTTTAAAACGTCTCCGATCTGGTCGTGATACGTTCGCCTAGGTCGGCCTCTACCAACTGGCCCATTCACACACGTCTCATAAATCTGTTTCGTCAATCTTTCTTCATCCATCCTCTCTAGATGTCCAAACCATCTAAGCATCCCTTTCTCTATCTTTGTCACTACATCTTCTACCACACCACAACATTCCCTTATCACGCTGTTCTCCAACTTATACATCAGAGTCACTCCGATCATACTTCTCAAACTTCTCATTTCTACAGCATTAATTTTAATTAATTTTATCATTGATATGCAGAATAAATAATCTTATAAACAATTAGTGAATTAACTTATACATGTACAGAAGAATCTCACTAATCCGGCACTATTAAAAATCAAAGGGTGCCGGTTTATTGGAATGTATGAAAAATTCATAGTAAATACAATGTAAATAAAATAGCGCATTTCATAAAGGGAATGTTTGTCAGGTTTTCTCCACTGTGTAACTTCTATATAGAGTCCATTTTATGATTCAGACCTTAGAGTCTTGTGTTTTCGTTTACTTAACATTTATATTCTAACTTGAAAATAGCGGGTAAATATGTTCGCATGTGCACTTGAAAAGTTTTGAGGTTATACTTGACGAAAACGGAGCGCATACGCGGTGCATGGCGTAAAGATAGGCGAGGAAAGCGCGGGTGGAGGGTGCCGGATTATTGAACTTATCGGTCTATTGAAGTGCCAGATTAGTGAGATTGTACTGTATATCTAAATACTAGTAAATCTACTAATTTACTGAGAAAGAGCCGAGGAATTCATAGCTCATATCGTTTTACTCATATACTCATACGTTTGTAACCCTGTCACTTTGTTTGTTTGTCACTTAATCACCCCTAAACGGACGAATCGATCGTACTGAAATGTAATAAGAAGATACTTTATAGCTATAGGCTACTTTTTGGGAAAATAAAATCAGGATTTTAACACATAACGAAACTAGCCGTTTGTTCTCATCTCAGACCTTAAGCCATTATTTTCAAAACGAAACATTCTAATGTGTACGCACATGTGTATAAAAGCGTACATACCATTGAGATTAACTCTTCCTGAGGTCTTGTTCATTTCTCCCAGCATGGCGGATAGCAGTGAGCTCTTTCCGGAGCCGACTGCACCGACGACGGCCACCAGTGATCCTCGTGGAATGTTCATGTTGATGTTCTTCAAGATGTTGTCAGAGTCATCGCCGCCCCACGCAAAATGACCGTTTTCAATCACGATGGGGTTCGCTGTAATTTGGGCATTTATTTTCATACTATAATAATATATAATAATACAATACCTACTTATTCAGACAAATACAGCGAGACAAAGCGTTGGACAACTTGACAAGCGATGTTAGTTAAATATAAACGATTCGCCTATCACTAAAAGGCAAAGGGGCTCATCAAATACTAGTGTGATTGGATTGATGGAAAATATAAAATTTGATGGTTTGCTTTGCAGGCGTGGTTGACAACTGTGTGGCTGTTCCTTTAATAGAGAAAAAAAATACTCACGTTCTTTAGAATCATGTTCCACTGAGTTGATATCCAATTCATCGCAGTTCATGAATTTATTCAATCGCTTTATACCGACTGCAGTCTGAAAACGTAATTCGATATTAAATTAAACGGCACGGAAGGTGACATTGTTACCCAGCTATTTTTTACAGCAAACATTTATGAAATGTTACTTTTTTCAGTTATACACATGCAATAAACAATTAGAATATTTTTTCGCCTTAATGTAATGTTGTCTTTTTTTAATTTCCATCTTATTCTATGGTTAGAATAAAAGCAACATTGTAACTCTTTTTTTGTTTTATCAAAATTAAGGCTTTTTTAAATGTATATCTGAAGCATCAAATAAGCAACATATTATAACATTAATTTTATAAAATTAGGCTAGGTCCCGTAACCGCACCGCACATGCATTATATAATTATTTAAAAGCTTGAAAATTAACATGAAATGTTTTTTGGTTTGTTAGTTGAACTACCCGGCAACTGTATTATAAATAAAATGTAAATAAGTTACATAGTATAAAATTTAATAAATTAAAAATGACTGTTGTTGTAGTAACAGCTGATAAAATAAGGTTAAGTTACATTGAATCAAAGCTAGCGATCGACTTTCCGGCATCCAATAGCACGAACTTTTAGGGCTATATCTCACTAGGACACCAGTGGCGACGTATACAGTCGCGCTATCAACATAATGTTTAAAGTTGTAAGGAGGGTATCTCATCTAATTCGGAAACTCTTTGTGGTCATCCATAAAACGTCCAGCAGAGGACTGACACCAGGTGATTATGATAATGATTTTGGCGATTTTCCGACTCCCCCTCTCTCCTTGATGTGAGATTTTGCCCGAACCCCTCCCCTAATCTCACGTGAGAGTTTTCTAACTGCATAATTTTAAAGTTAATAAGTTACTCTGGCGATCTGGATAAAAAAAGTATAATAATTATTTTTATTTAATAGTGTAGAATCAGTTAGAAAATCGAACAATTAAATACCTAAAAGTAAGAAATAATGTTAAAATTTGACTCTGTTTCTTAAGAAAAAAAAATTGGTTGACATTTGCCGAGACCTCCTCTCACCCCCAAGTGAGATTGGGTGAGGTTTGGCTAAACCCCCTCCTCCTAAATCTCCCACGTAATTTATGGACGGCCCCTTTCTCCTTAGACCCGGATCCTAAATTTGTGTTTCACAATGCTCCGATCGAAAACTTTTGATATTTCAATTCAAATAAAACCGGCCAAGTCGAGTTGGTCTCGCCCACCGAGGCTTCCGTACCAATTTCTCAAACAAGGTTAGGACAAACTTAACTTTGCAGTTCGAGCCCAAGACCGATGCCTAGACACTGTTTATGCACAAACCGCAAATAATAAGTTTATAATCGTAAATTAGTTTTATTTTATCCCAAAACTACATATTTACGGTTTGCAGATTTTTTCCTTTATAAGTCCTTTAAGATCTTGCTTCTTGCCAAATTTAATGATTCTAGGTTAACGGGAAGTATCTACGAAAGTACTATAGGTTCTGATTCACTTGTGAAATTGCAAAATATGTGAAAAATCGACTTAAACGGTCATATATTTTGATCGCATTGACTTACAAGTTTCATAGCTGAAAGATACCATAGACCCAAGTATTTGATATAAGTTTCAACTTGAAACTTTTTGCGTTCCTGAGAAAAAGGTTTTGGTTGCGCAGAAGGTAATAGATTTAGTTCCCGGCTCGACTAGTTGCAACACCACTGACTTCCTAGTGAGATATAACCCTCCTTTTGGCGCAGTAAGGTAAAAAGTAACAGCATACGACTAAAGGCAGCATGATCACCGGTTATCTGAAGGGTAGAAAGCGCATACTGATGTATCTTTTTCTATAATATGATGATATTAAAATACATGTTTGCCGGGTACGAATTAGACTTTGATTTAAAAGACACACACAAACACGCATTATCACTAAACTTACTTCTATAATTAGATTTATTTACGGGACGTGTACCTTATTTATTAGTTATTGTGAGTTGCCGATATTTCGGTGCTGTTGCAAGTGCCACGTTCACATCGTAACCAAACACTTTTGGCTAATGGCGATTAAATTAAAATGCATTGCGGTTTGTTACAACACTCTAAAACACCTCATAATAAAATGTATTGCTGCCGATCTTTCTGCATTATAAGACCTTGGCAATGATGATAAGATACTAAATAGGTTTATGCAAACCTCATGCAATTGTGATACAAAACAAGAAACGTGAATATAGTTGAGTGTAGCGATCGAGTTTCATCGACAACAAATAGTGGGAAGTCGTCCGAAATGAACGAAAAGCGGGGCCCGCAATCTACAGTTTATCCTCGAACATATAATAGCGCTTGCAACAGCGCCAAAATCTCAACTCACTAACAACGAAAAACATGGTATTTATCCCGTAATCAATTCTAATAGTAGTTCAGTGACAACGAAAACTAAAAACTTATAATAAACTTACTTGTACGACATTCGATATAACGTTAGGCAGCATGGACAGTGGGAAACGCAGAATGTTGAAAAGAGACAACGCTACGAAAGCCCTCTTAGAGTCCAACACTTCCGTATTGTTTACCAATACAAAGCACCCGAAGGACATCAGTGACACCTACGAGACCGAGACCATTCCATAACTTAATTATTTAATTTAAATATCCAGACAAGCCAACCTAATAAAAAGTAAGTATGCTTACAATATTGGTGGCTGAGATCCCCAGTTAGGGATACATGGAAAGATGTGCTGTAATTGGTCGACGCAAAAAGTCACTGTTTCGTGATTGGCCAAAACGATTGATGTCTATGAACTTGTTGGCGGTAATTGACCAGGCACATTTGTATGTGTGCATTTATGGGTTGCATTGCCAATGCATGCTAACCGAAGAATCTTTAGGTTGACTTGTCTGTGATAGTTTATAATGCTTCACTGGGTGTTATGGGGAGGCAAAGGTATACAGTTCCGTTACGCATAGTTAAATAAATATCGAAGTATGTAATCCACCACAGCGAGTAAGAACCGTATAACTTTATACTTTCTTAAATGTAACAATGAAAAAGTCGTTCGTATTCTCTTCACCATCGTTTTCCTTCACCAAATGAAGGCGACAGGGAGCAAAAATATAATAACTTATAACAACTGTTTAAACCACTACAAGGACGCGCTGCAAAACGAATTTTATGAAATTAGTTCAAGATACGTCATTGTAGAAGTTTTCTTATCTTATCTGAGCACAGTCATATGATAATGAAATATATAGATGCATGTTAGTTTTAATTAGCAAGAGCCAAAGTCCAGCATGCAGCATTTATAATAATTATTCTGATCTACCTCGATCACGGAAACGATGATTATTGGGAGCAAACCTAATGGCAAATGCATTGTGTAAAACAGGGACATCGAAACGAATATGTTCGTTGCTGTCAGGACATTTTTCTCAGGGTCGGAAATCACAAACGTGAAGAAAGTAAGGAAGGTAACCTTGAACATAAAACATTAGCGTTAACCATAGACGTAATAGAAAAGGATGGTGCACTGCAGATGTTTTGATAAATTCTATTTAATCCGTATACTTTAGCAATAAGGTTGTAATCGCTTTGTAGAACAAAACGGCCCAATTGAGAGACACCAGGATGGGAGTGTGTCCTTGTCTAACAACCTGCTACTGCCTGCTAGTGCTATATATGTTCTCTACTATATGTATAGTATATATATAAGTTGTCCATGCAAAGGAAAGGGACAAACTCCGTTCAAGGTCGGTCTCATAGGGGCCAGTGTACGCGATCAAGTTTAATATGTAGCAGGTCTGTGGCGTTAACACCATCGCTTTATAGTTTTCGTCAACATTGGTGTAAATATGGGTCGACGACATAATTCCTTGTGAATAAGCTTACCTAGATGTTATTTAGGTGCTGAGGAAACCGTAGTATTAAAACACATTCCATCTGTGACTATAGATGCAATGAACAATAAACAAATTCTATTGATTTTAACAGTCAAAAGTCAAAGCATTTATTCAGTATATGGGAAAATTTTAAATCTGCACTTACACACGTCAAATAATATTAAAAATAGATCATATCAATAATAATTTTAGACGTCGAACGTCACACTTAAAACAAATGTTTAATGTTTAATTAAAACATCAAATCATACCCATACATATACCATAAACACAAACACACTCACATTAATCCATACACACACGCGCGCGCGCGCACACACCCACACACACACAGACACACAAATCTATAGCAATTAATATCTAGTTGATTAAATAATTACATTTAGCTTATTTTGAAGTTATTGTAAAAGTATATAACACCATTGTACATATTACTTAGGAATACACTGCTTTTTTGCAACACAGTTTTAAAACTAAAGCGAAAAGGGCAGGACATTGAATCTAAAACTGTACCTGAAAACTTAGAATAAAGTATTTTGTATTTGTATCTTCATTCAGAATCAGGATAACGATGCACATACAATTATACAGGATGGGACAAAAGTAATCATCCAATGTTCTTTTGCTGTAATTTTTTTTTAAATGAAAAAACTTTGGTTTGGCTTGTAAAATGTTTACTTAATCCATTAGAATTTATTCCATTAAGTTGACAAAATGATATCGGTCAAGTGGGCGCCGGCAGAGTTGATGATCAGACGGGCCCGTTTTAGGGCATTTTCCATCACTCTTGCCAGAACTTCGGGCGACAGGTTCTCGCATTCCTGGCGAATATTCACCTTAAGCGCTTCGAGAGTCTCAGGCTTGTTGACGTAAGCCCGCGACTTTAAAAAACCCCATAAAAACAAAATCAGAAGCGGTTAAATCGGGTGATCTGGCCGGCCAGTGCAGATCACCAAAACGAGAGATAAAGCGACCCGGAAATGCTTCCTTCAGAATATCGGTTGTGGCTCGAGCAGTGTGCGCCGTTGTACCGTCCTGTTGGAACCACATGTTCTCTAGTCGCAATTCATCCAATTGAGGACGAAAAAAGTTCGGTAATCATGGCTTTGTAGCGTGCTCCGTCCACAGTGGTCGTTTGGCCCGCGGCGTTCTCAAAAAACAAACGGCCCGATGACACCTCCAGCGTACACAGCACACCACGCAGTAACTTTGAGCGGGTGTAATGGCTCTTCGTGGGTGATACACGGATTCTCGGTGTCCCAGAAACGATAATTTTGTTTATTCACGTAACCACTAAGATGGAAATGAGCCTCATCGCTTATGATAATTTTCAATGAAAAATCGTCCACCTCTTCGTTGAGATTCAGGATGGCTTCAGCGTAGGTTAGACGCGTTTGACGGTCAACAGCTAACAGCTCATGCACTGTCTGCACTTTGTAAGGGAACATCTTCAAATCTTTCATCAGAATTCTGCGTAGGGACCGCAGGCTAATGCCCAATTTCATGGCACGTCGTCTGGTCGATGTTTCGGGTTCGATTTGTCAAAACCAAATTGACAAATGTCAAAACCGAATTGAAATTTGGCGCCATTTGCAAAAGTTATAGCGTTTTCCAATAGGGTGATTACTTTTGCCCCACCCAGTATAAGTGTAATGTCACATTAGAAGACTTACTGTCACTTTCTGATTCACCAACATAAAAAGTGACGTCATTTGGCAAGGACTGCTGCATTTTTAATTACCATTTATGCGATGATGTAAACTCATCTACGAACTGTTTAATAATAGGATCTTTGTACGATTATCAAAATAGTTCTTTGTTGGGATAATGAGAAAAATGTGATGCTTTTTCCCTACACTAGAAGTTACGAGTATAATGTAATGCTACAGTTTAGCTGCTAACCTATCAATCAATATGAATGATTTACCAAATTTTGATAAATCGACCCATACAATAAAATCTTTAATCCATATCAGAATCACTAAAATGTCTAACTAATCAATATGTATTAAAGATTTACATTTTAATAACAGCAATCGATAACAGTATCTTGACACCAAGTGCTGCTAAGTGGGCGATAAAGTTTTAATAGCTAGATTTATAATTTATCACAATGTAAACAATTGCAACACAATTATATAATATCATGATTATGATTTATGAGTTATGTTATGACACACTTGTGTATGTCAAGTTTGTTGCATTATAGCAACCAACTCTTGGCATATTTTTTAAAGCGGAATGAATATCTAGTACAACTAGTAAGTTAAGTACTGTTTGCGCGTTAGTAATGAGTATATTGTATCGTGTTGCTTTAAGCAACAGTATTATAATTTATTATACAAAGATATAATAGTTATATTAAAATTGATGCGTAAACATAATAAATAACTCCGAAGAGCCGTTTTATGTGTATTCATAAAACGTACTTGTGTATAATAATTGCACTAATTAAAAAAGTATGTTTCTGATAATTTCAGTGTGTGATTTCCAGTTTACTTACCAAGAACGGTGCACAAGACCAAATAAATGATGTGGCGGAATTCAAATACGCAGTCTGTTTAAGTACATTCATTTCTTTATTCCTTATTTGTAGTATCTGATCCTCGAAGCTTGGCTCCCAGGCATACATTTTAAGTACCTGAAAAAAAAAGTTAAAAAATTGAATACGGGTGACGGGGGAGTAAATAGTAATAGAATTAATGTTACAATATATTTAAAAAATACGCTCTTTTCTGTTTGGATGTTTAAAGGACGCATGGCCCTAATTTAATTTTTCGCATGTAATTTCTGTAAATTCGCTATTTAAGACAAAAAATTGAGCAAATCTCGCCTAGGTATTAAATATCAAAAATACCTAAAGTTAACACTGTTAAAAAATCTATGGTTATAATATCATCAGTTATATATGGTTATACCATTAATTTAATATATAGAGGAACTAGCGACCCATCCCGGCTTCGCATGGGTAGAGCTTAAATGCCTACATTATTTGCATCAGCTTGTTGCGTCGAGTATGAATTGACATATTTAACGATCATCGTCATATTTCAACCAATTCAAACAAAACCTTAACGAATTATACATTTAAAACTTCCTCATGAATTGATGCAAATAATGTCATGCTGTCTATTGGTAAAAACCGCATAAAAATCCGTTCAATATTTTTTGAGTTTATAGTAAACAGACAGACAGACAGACAGACAGACAGACAGACGCGGCGGAGGACTTTTTTATATAATATGTAGTGATGTAATAGGAGTCATTTCCAGAACCACGGCCTTGATACGGCAATGAGACACGCTGATAAAGTGTTGGCATAAAATTAGGACAGTAGGTAAATATCGATTGCATGATTATATGGAATTGATTTTATCGATCTCAGTAAAACTGACTCGACGCTATATTTTATCAAGGTGACATAATATGATATGCGCTGTAAAACCTTGCTTCTTGCCAAATTTCATGATTCGAGTGCAATGGGAAGTAACACTATAGGTTATTATTTACTTTGTTAAATCGCAAAATATGCCACATAAACAGTCATATCTTATGATCTTACAAGTTTGATTTTTTTCACAGCTGAAAGAGACCGATCGACTGAAGAGATCATCATATTCAAGTTGAAATTTACATCAAATACTCGGGTATTTGATGTAAATTTCAACTTGATACCTCTACACGTTCCTGAGAAAAGGGGTCTTGGCAGACGCAGGTACATCAAAGTGATCTCCTGCAAAAGTTCCACTTTCCTATTGAGGTACTGAACCCTAAAAATATCGGGCAAGCGTCAGGATGGCTGATGATAAGTACACTCTCTAGCATAATACAATTTATTAGGCGTGTCGTAATTTTCCATCAGCTGATCTAATTTAAATTAGTTTTAATCTGAAATATAAGAGAGCTTAATTTTGAATTTTGAAATAGTTCCTATTTTGTAACGAAAACAACTTCTAGTTGAATCGCTGATTTTTCGAATTGCGAATAGCAGATTTGATACTAGGAAAAGGCAATATAAGTGTTAATGCTTATAATAGACGGAGAGAAAGTTTTCGAATACAAATTTGTATTCGAATGATTGTGAATAGCCATGTAGGTAGATTGCATGGCCTCATTTTTGCCTAGTTAGAATTTGTGATAAATTATTAGAATAGAAATATTCGAATTAAACAACAAACCCATCTTAAATAATCTTAAATACTCGTATAATTCCTCCTTATTAATTGCCTTGCCTCTAATTATCTATATATATAAAAGAAAGTCGTGTTAGTTACTACACTTATAACTCAAGAACATCATCATAATCAGCCGGTATCAGTCACTCATCAGTCACTCATCACTGCTGGACATGGCCTCTCCCAAGTCATGCCACTGAGCCCGATCTTCGGCTCTTTGTTTCCAGTCACTGCCCACCGCTTTGCGAATGTCGTCGCTCCACCTGGTCACAGGGCGTCCTACGCTACGTTTACCGATTCGCGGTCACCACTCTAGAACCAGTCTACCCCAACGGTTATCGGTGCTACGGTAGATATGACCAGCCCACTGCCACTTCAGCTTCAGCAGCTGCTAATCCGATGAGCTATGTCGATCACTTTAGTTCTCTGGCGAATTACTTCGTTCCGGATTCGATCCCGCAGAGAAACACCGAGCATAGCTCTTTCCATAGCTCGCTGAGCGACTTTAAATTGGTGGACGAGTCGAACCGTGAGTGTCCACGTCTCGGCTCCGTATGTCAAGACGGGTAGGACGCACTGATTAAAGACTTTTGTCTTTAGGCACTGTGGTATATGCGACGAGAAGACTCGACGGAGTTTTCCAAATGCTGCCCAGCCCAGCTGAATTCTTCTCTGGATTTCCTTTTCGAAGTTATGTTTGCCTAGTTGGAGCGTCTGCCCTAGGTAAACATACTTAGTGACAACTTCGAGTGGGATTCCATCTACGGCAATCGGTTCCGGAACAACGTGCTCGTTGTACATGACTTTGGTTTTATCCAAATTCATCCGGAGACCGATGCGACGAGAAGAATCAGCTAGGCCATTCAACATCCTCTGTAAGTCCTGCAGCGTCTCTGCCATAATGACGATGTCATCTGCGAATCGTGAGAGATGTACTTGCCGTTGATGTTGATGCCACAATTTTTCCAGTCCAGCGTCTTAAACATATCCTCCAAGGCGTTAGTGAACAGTTTCGGGGATATGACGTCCCCCTGTCTCACTCCTCGACGCAGGTGGATATGATTAGTACGCTGGTTCTGTACTTGTACACTCATCGTTGCGGCATTATACAGACATCTCATCACTTCGATATATCGCCAGTCGACTTGGCAACGCTGCAAGGACTCCAGAACCGACCAGGTTTCGATTGAGTCGAAGGCCTTCTCATAGTCCACAAACGCTAAGCACAGGGGCCGATTGTACTCTTCGGTCTTCTGTACAATCTGCCACACTGTATGGATGTGGTCCATGGTGCCGTAACCGCTTCGAAATCCGGCCTGTTCCGGAGGTTGGAACTCGTCGAGTCTTCGCGCAAGACGGTTCGTGATGACCCTTGAAAACAGTTTGTAGACATGGCTCAGAAGCGAAATCGGGCGGTAGTTTTTCAAGAAGGTTTTGTCTCCTTTTTTGAAAAACAAAACCACCATGCTCCTGTTCCATGCCTGTGGAGTTCTCCCAGTGAAGAGAACAGAATTGAAGAGCTGTTGCAGCTAGCTTACAGCTGGGGCTCCTCCAGCTTATAGAAGCTCCGTTGTGATTCCGTCTTCACCTGGGGCCTTTCCATATTTGAGTTGTTTAAGGGCCATCGCGATCTCATCACGGCTGACTTCGGGCAGGTCTTCTGTGAAGTGGCGGGTTAAGGTGTCTCTACAATCCTCAGTATCGGGTACGGGCCTTGAAGCATGCGATGCGTAGAGCTTGCCGTGGAAGTCTTCAACTTCTGACAGAATCTCCGACTTGGATGCGACGACGTTCCCCGTTGACGTTGTCAGCTTTGTGAGGTGGCTTCTACCCAGAGGCTGGGCGAACACTTTCGACCCCCGATTCTGCTCAATTGATTCTTTAATCAAGAGCGTGTTAGAGGATCGGAGGTCTAGTCGTACCAGCTTCTTAATGGTTTTGTTGCGCACCTGATTAATTGACAAATCTGACAAAGGGTCTGTTCGTCTCCCTTCCATTAGTCGAAGTGTTTCTGCCGAAAGTTTGGACTTTTTGCCCGTACGCTTGCTCTCGCAAAACTTCGTCCCTTCATCCCTGAGGATTTCCACCACTTCTTCGAGTTTCTGGTATACATCATCTGTGGTTTCCAAGGCAGCGAATCGATTTTCCAATTTTAATTGGAATGTTTCGGATCCAACAACGGTTTGGAGTAGGTTCGGTCGGAGCGTAGATTTCATCAATCGGGATCTTTCGGCTTTGAAGTCGATATCCAGAGTGCCTCGTACAAGTCGGTGATCACTTCCAGTATTGAACCTACTGATCACTGAGACGTCCCTGAATATGCGCCGTTTGTCCGTAATGATGAAGTCAATCTCATTTTAAGTCACAGTGTCGGGGCTCTGCCACGTCCATTTCCTTTGGGGCTGTTTCTTGAAGAACGAGTTCATCAAGAAAAGCCTCTCTTTCTCGAGAAAGTTGACAAGCATTCAAAGTCAAAGTCAAAGCATTTATTCAGTATATGGGCAAATTAAAAATTTGCACTTACACTCGTCAAATTACATTAAATAGATCATATTCAATAAAAAATATTATAGACCTAACAGAAACATAACTTATTGCTTTGAATTTACAAAAAAAAAACAAAGGTATTGAGCCATTCAGCTTTCATCTAGACGTCGAACGTCACACTTAAAACACATGTTTAATTCCCCTGATTAATGTAGGGTTGCCAACAGTACTATTACGAGCACCCGCAACCCAGTGGATGTTTCAGTACTTCAGACAATTTTTATTCAAAAAATTGTGAAATAATGAAACATAATAAATAAATAAAACGCAGACTAATTGCAGTACAAATCATATTCCGAATGGAACTGATTGTCCGTCTATCAGCTGCATAATACCGTCTTAACAGGTAACCCTAGATCTGCAAACAAAAGATGAAAACTGATTGACTGTTGAATCTACTGGTGTTTCGGAAGTACTCCCATCAGAGAAGAAACACCAAGAAACTTTATGGGCTTGTCACTTATTTTAATTCATTTTTGTTTTAATTCATATTCAATATTTTTTAAAAGTTACAACAAATAATTATGTTATCATACAATTTATATTATATCTTGGAGCTTGGGGCATTCAGGCCAAGTATTTTTGTCATTCATATAGTCATTTAATGTATAGTACGATTTCGTCATTAAATTGGATTTTAGAAAGGTTTTAAATCTGCTCATAGACAGTTGATCAATATCTTTAGGAAGTTTATTATAAAATCGTATACAGTTCCCCAAAAAAGAACCACTAACTTTCCACAACCTGAATTGAGGTAAAATTAATCTATTTTTGTGTCTTGTATTGAAATTATGTACATCGGACCTCTTATCATAATCATTCAAATTTTTGCGTACATACATAATATTTTCATATATATATTGACATGCCACTGTGAAAATTTTAATTTCCTTAAATTTTTCACGAAGTGAGTCTCGCGACTTCAATGTATATATAGATCGAATAGCTCTTTTTTGTAAAACAAATATAGATTGGATTTCGGCGGCTTTCCCGCACAATAAAATGCCATAGGACATTATACTGTGGAAGTAGCTAAAGTAAACCAATCTAGCAGTGGATTCGTCAGTCAAGTTTCTAATTTTACGTACTACGTATGCAGCGGAGCTATCAATCAATCTATCTGCTAGAGCCGATATTTGAGAACCACATTGTAGCTTTGAATCCAGGGTGATGCCCAAGAATGTAGCGGATTCAACAAATTCTAGTGGTACATCGTTTATTAATATCCTGCTATCAATGACACCCTTTCTTACATTTGGCAGCGAGAATTTAATACATTTAGTTTTTTTGGCGTTCAGTAATAAGTTATTGGTTGTAAACCAATTCATTTGCCCCCTGTGATTCCTACTGCCAAATCCGTGTGGTCCTATTGTCGATTCACTGCAGGTCTGTACTCCCACTTTGGCGTTAAAGTCTCCCATGACAACGTTGTAGTGAGCCTTAGAGGTGGTATGTAAAGCTCTAGATATGTCTTCATACATGCTCTCCATCTCTTCGACCAAGTGTGCCGAGGTCGGTGCGTAAACCTGGATAACCTTGAGGCTGTACCTCTCGGTTAACCTAATTATGAGGTACGCTACCCTGTTCGACACACTGGAGATTTCTACAACATTGTCACTGAGAACCTTGTTGACCAGAAACCCGACGCCGCCCTTGGATGGCTGGTCTCCTTCTCTGTAATACATAAGATGGCCCGATTCTAGAGTTATGGTGTCCTCTCCCTGTCTTCGGACTTCACATAATCCCAGAATGTGCCATCTTATGTGTCCCAGCTCCTCCTCCAGCTGCGCCAGATGATCATCCAGCCGAATCGTGCGTCCATTGTATGTTGCGAGGGTCAGTTTGTTTTGGCGGCCTACCGTAGCCCGGAGATTCTTAGCACCCCCTGCCCTGCCGTTACCGTGACCGCCGCCGTGGTCAGGAATAGCAGGGCGGCCGGGAACTGGGGGCCGCGCCTTATTGTGACTTTCCATACTACTTTCATCCCTTGGGAGGGATATGCCCTAATCGCCATGCTGGGCAGGCGTGTTGGCGATCGCAGGACGTTGCTTCTCGCACCGGTGACGCTGCTGCCCGTCACCGGCCTGTAGTATTTAGCTACGCCATAATTTGAAATGGTTATACCGCCATTTGTCGGTCGCCAGAGCCCCGTTTGTTGGTCAGCAGGATGCACCACGGGCAGGTGAGGTTGGCTGGGAGTACTTATATGGTATGTGTGCTACCTTACATCCCTGTGCTCCCTTACATCCCTATAACTCAAGAACGGCTGGACCAATTTTTATGATTTTTGTATTTTTGGAATTGTCTTTGTCATGAATAGGATAATAAGTATTAAAAACAATGAATAATTGACCTAAAAAAATTATATAAGAATAAATATTTTGCCAAAATGTTCCTGGGTTTAAAAACGGCCGATTATTTGATGTTCAATTGTTTATCCCGCAATATTTTTTTTTGTATAATTATAGCTCCACACGATTAGTGTATTTAGCCAGTGTCAAGTATAAACATTCTTCCCATGTGTGGATAGCATAACAATATTCGGATTATCGCGTTTTTTTTGGTAAAATTATGGCTCCACACGATTAGTGTATTTAGCCAGTGTCAAGTTGTAAATCAAGTAAAAATTCTTCAAGTTTTTGTGAATTCAAGTCACGTAGATTTAAAAAAATTTAAATATTGTCAGTAATGATAATTGTTTGACATATTTATTGGTTGTCAAATATGCGTGCGTTCAGAAATGTATGCTTACAAGCAACTTAAAAAGTTTATATTTCCAAAAACCATTTTTACTAATTTTTATTCTATATATGTGTTTTGCCATAATACATTAATAAACTTAATATCCCTTTTGTATTCATTTATCTATACTAATATAATAAAGAGAGAACATTTGTATTTTTGTATGTTTGTAATGATTTGGCTCAAAAACTACTGGACCGATTTAAAAAATTCTTTCACTAACATATAGAATGGACTTTCGGAATGGAAATAGGCTATATATATATATATTATCCCGTTTAAATCAAAGGTATATCCGTTGAGACCTAATTTGCAACCTAAGTCGGCAAAAAAACGGTCGAAAAAACACGTTTCTTACGAACGCTGCTTAATTGAAAATAGATAGAAGAATATTTTCTATGGAAGAGTTGTACAACTTAATAAGACCTACAAAAAAGTCCGCGACAGCATCTGTCTATCTCTTAAGGTTGACTCACAGTAACCATTTTAATCTTAAAATTTTTGTTAAAATATATTACATACCTTCCAAGGCTATTTTCAAGTATATAGTATTAATCCTTATCCAAATAATTACGTTAATTAGCTTGACCACATATTATAGATTAAAATTGTCCTTTACAGTATATAATTCCAATGAAAACTCTAGAAGATATCACGGATTTCACATACACGCATCGCAAAATTAATAAAATATCTGCAGTTAAACCACAGATTAGGTCATAGTTACTACGAAAATATTATTATAAGCTTAGCGATGCTGTAGATCCCCACCGATCACAATCAATTTGAAGTCAATATAGTATAATAATAAATTTTTACTGTATAAAATTCTATTGTATAATATATTTATGATCTATATATAAACCACCCCGACTGATCTATGTATAATCTTTTCAATAAAAACATTCCAATGACTCTAAACACGACATTTAAAATCTGAACTGTAAGTTGGTGTGGATTTGAGTATTCTGTAGAGTACAGGAGATGTCCCAGCATCAGGTCTTGATGCTTCAATGTTCTCACAATATCGTTGAAGAAGAAGATTTTCGAATTGATCAGACCTATGAAAGTTGATTTCATAGCGCAATTAACTAGAAAAAAGCTCATAGTTTTATAACGATTGAACGGATTTTCATGAATCAAAGCTAAGAACACTCTCGATGTAGACATCTATCATACAAAAAAAAATATCAACAATAAAATCAAAATCGGTTCATCCGGTTGGGTGCTAAGATGCTACAGACAGACACAGATACACACGTTAAACGTATAATACCCCTTCTTTGATCCCATGATTTGATTGATTTTGATTCAATGATCCCACTGCCTCTGTACGAAAATCCATGATTAATAAATGCACATAAAACTTTCATTGGTAGGTACGAGGGTCGTTCAATAAATACCTACAAAAGAAAAACGAAAATTTTCGAAAAGTGCCGATTTATTTTTCTACATAATCTCCTTTTAACTCAATACACTTGGCCCAGCGATGCTCCAACTTTTTTAACCCATCTAAAAATACGTTTTCCTGAAGTCTGCTAAATAGGCCTCCGTGGTGGTTTTGACCTCCTCATTCGACCCAAATCTTTTCCCGGCAAGTGACTTTTTCAGGTTTGGAAACAAAAAGAAGTCACAGGGGGCCAAGTCTGAAGAGTAAGGTGGATGGGGCAGCAATTCGTAGCGCAATTCGAATAATTTGGCCATGGCAACGGCAGAGGTGTGAGCCGGCGCGTTGTCGTGGTTGTTGTCCAGTGTGAGCAAACGCGGCACCCATCGCGCTGACAACTTTCTCATGCCCAGTTCTTCGTGGAGAATATGATGCACCGTTCCTTCTGCAATGCCCACAGTGTCAGCTATCTCGCGAACCTTCAATCGGCGGTCTGCCAACACGAGATCGTGGATTTTTTTTATGTTTTCGTCCGTAGTAGCCGTTTTCGGGGCACCTGGGCGTGGCTCATCTAAAACCGACTTGCGGCCACGAGCAAACTCGTTAAACCAATTCTTGACGGTTGCCATCGAAGGAGAAGAGTCACCGTACACAGCATCCCAGCGATTTTTAATTTCACAGCGCGTTTTCCCTTCCAAAAATAAAAATCGAATCACCGAACGATACTGCTCTTTTTCCATTTTTGTTAAACTGACCGACACGTTGGCTTTCAAAGGCTATTAAAACAAAACTAATAGAGGTCATTGTTTGAAACTTTGGCAGTAGGCTTCAAAAACATTGCACTGTACTATGGTAAAGTTTTTTTGTAATAGCAGTGCCATCGGGCGATGAGGCTACGTACTTGTTGAATGACCCTCGTATATAGCTAGGATTAGAACCAACGACCGTCGGGTCAGAATCAGGGTAATTATCCTTTACGCCAAAGGGCCGTCCAATATCACTACGTAATTATATTATTTTATTTTATAATACAAAACAAAGTCCATCACTGCGTCTGTCTGTCTGTTCGCAATAATCTCAATAGCTACTGAACGGATTATCATGCGGTTTTCACCAATAGCCAGAGTGTTTATGAGGAAGGTTTAGGTGCATAATTCGTTAAGGTTTTGTGTAAATTGGATGAAATTTGACGATGATTGTTAAATATGTTCATATTTTATATTTGATGCAACAAAGTGATGCAAATTTTGTAGGCATGTTCTATCCGTGCGAAGCCGGGGGGGGACAGCTAGTTCCGTTCATAAAAGCCTAAAACAAGTTCATCTAAAAGGTAATACGACATTCATTGTCTGTTAGGTGGTACGAAGTTCGCCGGGTCAGCTAGTAATATAATATATTAGGTATTATCACAGAACAGATACTACGTACTATACTACGTAGGTACCTATTATAAAACATATTATGTTGTTATACAGGCTGTTCAGGATAACATTGAACATAGATAAATCGGAGATAGGTGAACTCAGCACAAAGAATTGGACAAATATTAAAATATCTTTTAAAATAACCATGGGGCCTAAGTCCAATTCTTTGTGCTGAGTTCACCTCTACATAAAAGAATGAAACGGTTACCCGTTGAAAAATGTCATAAAATAGTGTCAAGTAATTCTAGGATTATAAATGTAATTATAATGTACATGTCAATACAATTAATGATGTCAAAATCTTACTTGCTATTCCAATACTCATTCATATCATAAAAACATTGCTCAGCTAACCATTTGTGCAGCCTTTTTTAAACATTCTTATTGGTAGCTCCCTGATGTATTTAGGTATTTTATTAAATATTTTTATCGTTATGCATTTGCAATTTTTTTCACATAAGACTGTTTTACTCTTTATGTGTTTTAATTGGGTCGGATCTATTCTTACAGTCCGTAATCGTTCCTTAATATCTACCTTGTGAAATGTTGTGAAATATATTCGAAATGTTACACACATTTCGAAATATTGTGAAATATCCTATTGAAAAACGTTGCGTCATTATAATTATGCCGCAATTTTCACTAGCCTAGTCACCATGAGGCAAACGTTAAATAAATATGCACTTTTGTTTAACAACGTAATATTGACACTTCCACTTCCATCTTCGACCGCATCATCACTTACCAACAGGTGAGATAGTGGTTAAACGCTAGCCTATAACGTATTAAAAAAAAAAAAAAGGTGGTAGTAGCATATTATATCGATGTTCCGCCTGACTTTCCACTAATAAAGTAGCTTACCACCATCAAGGAAAAAATCTACCGTCATAACCTTACGGTGTTGGGGCAGCACACAGTCCTTGAGAGTATTAATATTCTAGGCCTAGCGTGTTCGCCATCTTCGACCACATCATCTCTTACCACTAGGCGGGATAGTGGTCAAACGCTAGCCTACAAAATATTTAAAAAAATGACAAATGAAATTGTGCTATTTTAAAGCGATAATACTCAGATATGTGTGACTATCAATATTATCAAGACAGATATGTCTTGTAGTGATGTATCGATAAGAATATCCCTTATTCGCATGATATTTTTATTTTCTGGTTATTATCATATAAAAATCAAACCATTGAGCATTTCGATCATGACGTCACCACTGTGATAGTGCTACTAAAGTTATATATTTACTCAACCATCTTGTAATTTCTAAGTCCTCGCACAATTCAAGGTTAACATGCGGATTTTAAATTTTTTTTGAATTTTATGCAGTGAAATGTTAACTGTTAGATAATGCTCACTTCTCGATACTGTTCGAGGCAACTGATAGGGCGGACTAAAATAATATGTGCTTTATCTAACACTTCACTGAAACCATAATGCTAATTTACTCGCCGCTTATGATCTACAAATTATAACAATTGGAGTTCGATTATATCGCAATTCTGTTTTTATTACCTACCCGACTCAAGGAGAGTTTTGATTTTAACCGGTATGTATTCTTCATCTGTTGCCTCATACATCTTAACTCTGTATTGTTCTGTTCTATCTGTTTTTGATTCTGTAGTCGGTATAAAAATATCGATAATTTATCGATATGGAACTTACAATCCTTCTTCACAACGACGGCTATTTTCAACCACTGTCAATTATGTCAATATGAAATTGATTTAGTTCCGGAAACGACCTGTGTGGCGGTGCTTCAAAGCGTATAATCATGCATCAATACGGTATAGCATATCCAGCGTACATAGCAACTATAACTATACAGTTGTCTATGATTTTGGGTCACTCGAGTCCATAGATAACTGAATATTATGAATATGATAATAGTACTAAGTATGACGAGTACATATCTCACGGAAATGCCTTGTCGTTTCAGTCGTTAGAATCATAATAATTACTAACTCTGAATCCTCCGTTAGGTACCTATAATTTTATCCTATTCCTTATTCCTAGTTGTCCAACTGTTGATTTGATGTATTATATATACAGGTGTTCGGCAGAACGTTAAACATAGAAAAATTGGAGATAGGTGAGACGAAAAAATGAAATGGTCAACGGGTAACCGTTTCTCCTTTTATGTAGAGATGAACTCAGCACAAAGAATTGGACTTAGACCCCATGGTTATTTTAAAAGATATTTTAATATTTTTTTAAACAACCATGGGGCTAAGTCCAATTCTTTGTATATATAATTTAGCCAAATTATTAATATTTCAACAAAACTTTTTATTATGGCGATTAGTGTATTTAGCCAGTGTCAAGTATTGAAATTCTTCAAGTTTTTATTACTTTTAGTCATAGAGATGGGTCAAAGTCACATTTTTGGTCAGTTTTCAAGTAAAAATCTAGTCTAAGTCATACCTTCATTAAAGATGTGGTGTTTACTGAAGACTTTGAGAAGTGAGAACGCAAATAGCATGTTTTTCAACACTGTGCAGTTTCCCTACACTCGCACAAATTCATCGGTACTTAATGGTTAATAATCCACATTTATTACACATTAACACGCGGAAGAACACACGTTTTAGGAAAAAATACAATGAAATCCATTCTGTATTTTAATACATCCGAAAGTTTAAACTGACATGATGTCGTACATGACGTCACGCGCAGGTAAATCAGCTGTCAAATGTTTAAAACTTTGAACATTTTAGCAGCAGTGGCGTTGTTTTACCTCCATGTGACGTCATCAAAAACGCTATCACTGATAGAGCGTTTGCAGCATGTTTGCAGTCTTAGGAGCGCAGATGAAAATGCAATTTATTTTCATACATCATACACGTATTTGTTTCGAGATTCACCATACCAGCGCGAGCGTCAACGAGACCATACAAATTAGAAAAATTCAAAATTGCGGATTTTGCTGCGGCGGTAGTTTCCATAATAATGTGACCATTTTCCGTGTGAGGCCCGGTAAGATTTCGTTGCGTTGCGTAATTTGACAGTATGATGAAATCCTATTATTATTGAAACACATCTCAGTAGGCTTCGGTAGAGTCCACCCTATACTGCACTCGAAAACCGGAAGGTGTAATTAAGATAATAATTTTATGAATTTTCTCTTAACAAGGATGTCACACAAAGGCAGTTAATAACTGACCAATCTAGTGGTTAGTGAGCCCTATGTTCATAGTATAGGTGTAATTGTGCCCGTAATTTGTATGTTTGTAAAGTCCCTCGAGACACGGGGTTTCCTAGTGCGAGGAATTGTCTTATTATATAAATAAAAAAGATAATCATAGAAAGATATACTTAGCTACGTTTACTTTTTGTTAATAATAAAAAATAAAAATGAAGAGCAAATGTTACCTTAATCCCATTAAGTACTTCATTCATCAGTTTGACACGTTCATCTTTGTATTTCATTTGCCTAATCTGCAGAGTCTTCACTCTGTTCGCTATGAGACCGTTGACAGGAATGAGGATGATCATGACAGCTAACCCGGCCAACACGGAAGGTCCGAGTATCGCCCACAGGAAATATAACGCCAGTGCGATCTGAAGGGGGGCCGACCATATCATGTTCAGATAAGCTGTCAGGTCTATGAATCTGAAAACAAAAGCAATATGATATTGATTTTTGATAGTTTATTTCGAAGTGGGATAACGTCGCCTGCGTCACATAAGGAGTCGAATTCGGTTTTATGAAACTGATACTAATAAAACATTCTGCAGACTTTAGAATGACCGACCGATATCAGATCAACAGATGGATACCTACCTAGGTATATTACTAGGTACTACATGTAGTACCGATATCAACCGTATGTATGTATGTATGTATTAAATAGAGACACTACAATTGATCTCATCTAATATTAAGCGACGATGATGATCCTTGAGTTGATGATGATGTTGAATCGTGCTTGTTTGAAGGTCGAAGATGCTAAAGTTGGTAGTAAGACGAAGCGTTGTGACACTGGACAACCAACTTCAAATATATTTCTTAATCCTGAGTAGCCACATCACACCAGTAGAGATCGATGCCGGGCAACTAGGAACTGTCGATCGACGTCAACTGATCTCATTCAACCATTGATCGACGATTGATCGATTTGAACTCTTAATTGTATTGTAGTCGAACTATAGAATTCGAATTGTTGTCGTTTAATATAGTGGTATTAATCCGTTGAGCTATGTCGATAGCTTTAGTTCTCTGGCGAATTACTTCGTTCCGGATTCTATCCCGCAAAGAAATACCGAGCACAGCTCTCTCCATAGCTCGCTGAGCGACTTCATAGCTCAACGGATTAGTAAGCTGAAGTGGCAGTGGATAGTCATATCTGCCGCAGGACTGATAACCGTTGGGGTAGACTTGTCCTAGAGTGGAGACCGCGAATCGGCAAACGTAGCGTAGGACGTCCTGTGACCAGGTGGAGCAACGACATACGAGAAGCGGTGGGCAGTGACTGGAAGAGAAGAGCCGAAGATCGGGCTCAGTGGCGCATCTTGGGAGAGTCTTACGTCCAGCAGTGGACTGACACAGGCTGATGATGATGATTTAATTTTCAGCCGTGAAATAGGAATGTTCTTCGGTTGAATTGGGAAGGTATCCAGCGAAACTACAGGACATGTCAGACTCAACATCTTTATGTTTCGAGGTAACAGGCGCAGTGCAGTGACATGCAAAATTTTGGCAGTCCAGAATTTTTCATGCCGCTGTATCTGAATTGGCCGACGTCATCGCTTACCAACAGGCGAGCGTCGTGCTTGTCCTTTTACCCTATATAATTATATATATATATATATATATATATAATGATAAAAAACATCACAATTTGAATTCTTAACAAAGGTCGTAGTCTACGGGAAACATAAGTATCTAACTTTCATACAGTATATCATCATTGCTTAATACTCGAAATGTCAGAGATAATTTGTTATCTTACGCAAATAGTCGTTTTGTATGTTGCTATTGGTGAATTGCTTATCTAAAATACATAATTTTAACCATAACTACCATATACACACCTACGTTTCAAAATCAATATGTGACGTATTGTTTATTTATGTGAATGTACAGTATCGGTCATAATTGGAGTAGCAGTCTCAAAAAGCAATAGCATGACAGCAAAATACACACATACGACCTTCTTCTATACGACGTTTCGAAAGTAACATAATGAAAGAGAAAGATAGAAGAGATAGAAAGACCCATATATCGCACTCTTTCATTATGAACCCATTAGAAAGAGCGCATGTATTAATTAGTAGAATAGCTAGACCAGTTTTGCTTCTTTTATCAGGTTTACAAATAATGAGGGTAGATTTGAAACAAAATGTATTGATGGCATAAATGTATGAAGATAACATTGTCGGTTGGTGAACTTCGGTGGTGGTTGAAGTTTGGTTAATAAATAACTTAAAAAATCAAAATGCAAGCAAATATAATTATTAAAGACGGCGAATATTGAGGCATTGCATAGAAATGGACTAAATAAATTATATTATCTCAAATGTATAGTGAAAGCGGCATAAGTGTAAGTTATTGCTGAGTGATAAGTGTTGAGAAATCGTAGTTGTAAAATTAAATTGTTAACAAAGTGTGTTAATAAGATTTGGTGTTTTCAGACGGATTTTATTCGCCATTATGGAATGTTGGTCGCGCAGTTCATGGGTATATTATTATCTTTTCTATGCCATGGGGTTTAATAATGCAAAGGTGAGAAGCGCGAGACGAGAGATGTCCTGAGCAGCTGTAGCACAGATTATATAATAGTTACTTGGCTGTAGGCTAGATCTAGTTTGGAGAAAATTTACGTGACAGACATAATATGTGCGAATATAGTGGATAACGAAGGCTTCTTGGTTGAATACTCAAAGGCTTCTTATCTGTATCGAAAACAATAGAAGTCACACGAAATATTAATTTATAAGTATATAAAAACTAGGCGATGTGCCGGCTGTGATAATTTGTAAAAAGTAATTGTGTAAGTTATGATTATAAAGGATTAAGCTTCAATCCTCTTTTCCTAGAGAAAATGAATAATTAAGCTTACAACCTTAAATAATCAATAGGTAAGAGCAATTCTAAGATGCAACCAAAAAAAGTGTTATTTTGTAAAAGTAGAAAATTGTCAATGAAGACGGTTTCAGTTAATATAATAAGTTATACAAATAAATATTTCCTCAAAAACTATTAAGATAACATCACCGTGCTATTTATTTTATTTCACATAATAACATAGATCACCAATTTACCTTTATAAGTGAAGTTTTAAAATAATACAAGCTATTAATAACTGTTTTTTTTTTTAAATATTTTATAGAATAGCGTTTGACCACTATCTCACCTGTTGGTAAGTGATGATGCGGTCGAAGATGGTAAGCACGCTAGGCCTAGAATGGCAACTGGCCCTTAAGGATAGCTGCCGGAACACATTAGATGTTTGACGACAGATTTTCTAACTTGAGGGTGGTAGCTGGCCAGGCGGACACTCGATAGTGTCCTACCACCATGCGGGGGTTGTTGGTTTCTTAACGATATTTTTCCTTCAAACCAAAAAAAACCTTCAAAAGCGCATATACATTTTTCGATAGAAAAATCCATTGTTGCGCGGCGGTTTGAACTCGGTACCTCTGGCATCAAAGTTCAACCAAACGTTCTCCCGATTACGCCACCGGGCCTCAAAATTATAACAAAATCACGCAATGCATGGAGGTTCGAACTCTGGCCTCCTGCTTCCCTATCAGTTCACCTTACCACTCGACCAAGATCATATAAATGACTCATTGGAATTTAAGCATCCGTAGGCATCCGTTACTTGTTGTGTAGCTTACTCGACGTTATGTTAACTCAACAAAAAGAAAACGAGTATACAGTGGAATATTGTTATCTTTATTTGATGTTTACCAAATGTATATGACGCTATGTTTCACCTTTTTATTCGTCTGTGGTATGGCTAAGCATGCCATCTATGCCGTACTTACGTGTTATTGTTTGCGTTGGAACATTCGACAGAAATATCGTTCAGGCTACTATGAACATTGAGGTGCTACTGGACTATTGTCCCTCGATAGTACATATTTAGTCGTAATAATTATAAGATTATTATTTATGGCATATTATCCTCAAAACATATTATTTATGAGTCAAAATGTAACATTATCAACATAAATTTATTAGCACCCAACCGGATGAACCGATTTTGATTTTATTATTGATTTATTTTTTGTTTGATAGATGTCTTCATCGAGAGTGTTCTTATTTTTGATTCATGAAAATTCGTTCAATCGTTATAAAACTATGAGCTTTTTTCTAGTTAATTGCGCTATGAAATCAACTTTCATAGGTCTGATCAATTCGAAAATCTTCTTCTTCAACGATATTGTAAGAACATGGAAGCATTGACCTGATGCTGGGACATCTCCTGTACTCAACAGAATACTCAAATCCACACCAACTTACAGCTCAGATTTTAAATGTCGTGTTTAGAGTCATTGGAATGCTTTTATTGAAAAGATTATACATAGATCAGTCGGGGTGGTTTATATATAGATCATAACTATATTATACAATAGAATTTTAAATTTTACAGTAAAAATATATTATTATACTATATTGACTTCAAATTGATTGTGATCGGTGGGGATCTACAACATCGCTAAGCTTATAATAATATTTTCGGAGTAACTATGACCTAATCTGTGGTGTAACTGCAGATATTTTATTAATTTTGCGATGCGTGTATGTGAAATCCGTGATATCTTCTAGAGTTTTCATTTGAATTATATACTGTAAAGGACAATTTTAATCTATAATATGTGGCCAAGCTGTGTGGTGTGTGTGTGTGTGTGTGTGTCAAAAATGTAAGCTCCGCCAAAACTAAGGTACTTATTTCTGTAATAGCACTGATTATTGACCACCGGTTTACACGTACATATTCACTTTAGCTATCTTCAGCTCTCTAACCTTACAAAAATAACCTCACACACACACACACACACCCACACACACACTCACTCACAACCATTCCACACACACACACGCAATATGTATATATACATATTATCTTATTAAAACTTGGGTAAATATAAAAAAAAAAAAAAACATGAGTAGATAATAAGTAATTTATTCTAGATTGTATTGATTGTAAGTTCTTTAGAGATATTTTTTGAGTTTTTTAAGATTGCTAAGATTTACTAGCTTATGGTGTTTTTACGTGAAATACTGTGTCCCACAACACAGGTTTTTAACCTAGTGTGGAACTCAGAGCTCCATTAACATGTTTAGTTTTTTCTTTGGTAATAAACGTATTATTTATTTATTAAAATAAAAAAAAGCTAATTAACGTAATTATTTGGATAAGGATTAATACTATATACTTGAAAATAGCCTTAAAGTTATGTAATATTTTTTAACAAAAAATGTAAGATTAAAATGGTTACTGTGAGTCAACCTTAAGAGATAGACATATGTTGTCGCGGACTTTTTTGTAGGTCTTATTAAGTTGTACAACTCTTCCATAGAAAATATTCTTCCATCTATTTTCAATTGAGCAGCGTTCGTAAGAAACGTGTTTTTTCGACCGATTTTTAGTCGACTTAGGTTGCAAATTAGGTCTCCACGAATGTACCTTTGATTTAAACGGGATAATATATAGCTTATTTTCATTCTGAAAGTCCATTCTATATATCTCTTTATAATATTAGTATAGATAATCAGTCATGGTCGGTTTCTGAGGTCGGTTTATTGAGAGTTTATCTACCCAATTGTACCATTATTGAATAGATAAACTTGAATTCCATTGTTATCTTCGAGCATTTACTGGAGATGTTAACGCAAGGCGTACCCCTCTGCTGGCCATATAGCCATTTTTGGCCATATAAGCGTGCATAACGAAGCTGTATTTTTAATACTGTGTGCGTGTTTCAAGCTAGTGTGCGGGATCGTTAAAGTGAGTAATTTGTGTGTGTGCAATGCATGTTTACCTCGTCCCCCGTAAGTATCGGCAGAAAAAAATGTTTGCGGATTACAACGTTAACATCTCCATTGGTAAATGCTCGAAGATTGTTATACGTCTCGACTGATGCTATATTTTAAGTTTTCAACCGATTTCCAAAAAGGAGGTTCTCAATTAGTCTGTATGTTTTTTCTTTATTTTGTTTTTTGTGTGTAGGTAACGCGATTACTCCGTTAATTGTGACCCGATTCGAATGATTTTTTTTTAATTGGTAGGACACATTTTCAAGCTGGTCCCATTGTAAGTTCATCGAGACCTGATAAGTGGCTCCAGAGATATCACGATAAACGTCTCAAACTTGCTACTGAAACTGATTTACGCGGCATTGAAGTTGTTATTTAGTTTTTAAACTACCTTAATTATTGAAATGTATATTTTGGATCGCTCTGTATCTGAAGATACGAAGATGTAAAAAATTTCATGATTAAGGGCCAATGTCACTGGTAAAAATGTTTGCGGATTACAACGTTAACATCTCCATTGGTAAATGCTCGAAGATTGTTATACGTCTCGACTGATGCTACATTTTAAGTTTTCAACCGATTTCCAAAAAGGAGGTTCTCAATTAGTCTGTATGTTTTTTCTTTATTTTGTTTTTTGTGTGTAGGTGACGCGATTACTCCGTTAATTGTGACCCGATTCGAATGATTTTTTTTTAATTGGTAGGACACATTTTCAAGCTGGTCCCATTGTAAGTTCATCGAGACCTGATAAGTGGCTCCAGAGATATCACGATAAACGTCTCAAACTTGCTACTGAAACTGATTTACGCGGCATTGAAGTTGTTATTTAGTTTTTAAACTACCTTAATTATTGAAATGTATATTTTGGATCGCTCTGTATCTGAAGATACGAAGATGTAAAAAATTTCATGATTAAGGGCCAATGTCACTGGTTCTGGAAAATGCGTTAGATTATCTGACATGTGACGCCATATAAAAGCTATCATAAATCTGTCAGATTTGTTAAAATTAGCGCTATCAGGAACCCGTGAAACTGGCCCTAACTGTCGTATGTGGTCTCCTGACGATTTCTATGGAAAGATGCAATGAGATAAATCGAAAAATGTCGTGCTATAATATACATTCTTGCATTATAGCGCCGTATGTAAAGGCCTTCATAAATGAATATTACGAAATCAATATTAAATTAGCACAGCAGGACATGAAACAGTATTAGGTACATATAGCAATACTGTATTGTATTACAGTAACATTTATCATAAATATTAAAGTGAACAAGTAAGAGACGCCGTACCTCAATTTTTGCATTCCCCTTTTTCAAAAGGTATCTCGAACCGTTATTAAAGATTCTAACATTTTAATTACAATCTACAAACAGGTTTCAAGTTTGTTGACTGGCAACAGTAGCCGAGAATCGCGACCTTGATCGGTTGTCCAACATTGTGATTACAGTTAGCTCAGCAAGGCGGAGTAGATACCTCAGTAGTAGGACTTTCACGTAACATGCAAAGGCCGTTATTATATTTAGTAAGTTTGAATTTAGAATGTGGAAATGTCTAATCCTAATCAAATCTATCTAATAGACGATTGCGTGTATGTTCAAAAGGGCTACCAAGAAGAGGTATAAAGCCTGTGAAAATTGTGAGACCTCGTGGTGGGCAATCTAGGAAGATATTGTCCAACATTGCGCAGTAGAGAAAACATTTTTCAATTTTTTACTCAAAAAGCAATTATAATTACAACTATCTGAATATTATAGTATCAGAGTTACGCAGTGTCATTCCCAAGATACAAGGTCATTGAAAAATCTAGCACATAATCCTGCTAATTTTATAAATGTGAAAGTTTGTATGCATGTATGAAGGCGCTCATGAAAGTGGAAGAAGCGAAAGAGGTATGTCAGGATCGTAGCATGTGGAAAGAAGTAGTCTCTGCCTACCCCAACGGGAAAAAGGCGTGATTGTATGTATGTCAGTATGTATGGATGTTGATAAGATAATCAAACACGCAAAAACAGCTACATGGATTTGAATGAAATTTGTCAGACAGAATTCAGGTTGGAACATGATGCAGGATGCGTTTAATTCAAATACGTCGTTAATTAGTATATTTTGTAGTGACTGCCATTACACCTATACGTTTTAATTCTTACAAGCTTATGTCTAATTCTTATTTGTAGTGAATAATAAGGTAAAGTATTCAGATGGATCTAACATTGGAATGGTCGTAGCCCGTAGGTCGTAGCGTATACAGTTGAAGCTAGATGTACAGTATGTTGTGACAACAATCAGAGTGCACCGGAAATGGCAATCAAGCTCTGAATATGTGAATGCCAAGTAACTAGATTGAATGTTTACATGATCATCATTATAGCATAACGAATGTTTCTTTGAAAGAACCGGTTACATATGGTCACGGCTACGTGTGTGAAGGCAGCGAGTGTTTAACAAGGAGGAATTAGGTAAGTTCCGACGACTTGTTCACCCTTGACATCATTTGAAATTAGAATTTGGAAATCGAATTTGAAAATGGAACGGGATCAAAATTAGCCGGTACGAGGGGTATATAAGCAGAACAAATCGCGCTGTACGGCAGTTCGGTGAAAAGCGAGCCAGCCACGCGCAACGCCGTATTTAAGTTAGCTTGTATGAAACGCACGCACATTACTATGACAGCTATATCTATCCTGCTCTATTATATGCATGCCCTTGTCACACGTCTACGCCGTGACCACAGAACACTCTTTTGACTTCTGGCTTAATACATTAATTGTGTGGCGCCATATTAAAATTAAAAGACTTCTGGTTAAATACACTAAACGTGTGGAGCCATAATAAATATAAAAAAACTTTCGACTTTGTTTATGTTAATATGGTTACTATGGTTACAAGGAATATTGAAATATTTTCATATTATTTATTTTGAATGCAATTTTAAATAAAATATATAGTATCAGAGTATTATTCATTGTGAAATTTGAAAGTGCAATGTTCTATAAAACTTGTGAGATATGTGGATTACGGTCCGGCCGTACGATGGATCGGAAACGCACATTTATGGCTAAATTTCCGCTGGATCGTGGAGTGAAAATTAAATTATCCATCTAAGCGCTGGATAAAGACAGGTAAATGGGAATATTTATATCTTATTCTAAGAATTACGAGTGCCTACATCGCATACCTATTCGTGATCTATATTCGTGATTACAATCTATACTATAATAAAACTGCAACTATGTGAAAACTGTACATTGAATATTTTTTAGGGTTCCGTAGTCCTGACAAGGAACCCTTATAGTTTCGTGATGACCGTCTGTCTGTCTGTCTTTCTGTCTGTCTGTCTGTCTGTCTTTCTGTCTGTCTGTCTGTCTGTCTGTCTGTCCGAGGTTTTGCTAAGAGACCGTTAATACTAGAAAGCTGTAATTTTGTGGGAGTATGTAAATAAATGACGCCAACAAAGTGCTGAAATAAAATTTTGAAACATATTTTTTTTTAGGGTAGCTCCCCTATATGAGAAATGGGGATGAATTTTTTTTCATCGTCACCCCTTCTTGTGGGGTATCGTTGAATAGGTCTTTTAAAATTATTTCAGGGTTGCTAATACCATTTTTCGATTGAATACTCCATTTACGAAATATTAAACTTTAAAGTGCAAAATTTTGTTCCAGTAAGGCGTCCCCCTCCCCCCCTCTAAAAGCTAAACTACAGGCTTGAAAAATCTGAAAAAAATCGTGATAATAGCGCATTTCATGAACTTTAAAGAAACATTATAGCGGTTGAGATAACTTTATTAGTTTAGCAGTAATAGTCGTTGAACTTGGGTGTTGGATATAATGTACCAAATACAAAATCCTTAGAATAAATCCTTTAAAGTGACAAAGACGGAGTACCTAGTTGCTTGTTTATAACGGGTAAAGACTTGCATTGAATAACAGGCTACTACGGAACCCTACACTGCGCGTGGCCCGACACGCACTTGTTTAAAATTTAAATTGGGGGAAGCATTATGAACGCTACAGATGACGAAAATATAATTTTTGAACATTTTGTCTGTATGTATGTCTGTTTGAAAAATCATCACGTCGAAACTACTGGACGGATTTTAATGAAATTTAAAGTGAGCATAGCTTATACTATGAAATAACTTTTAGAATATTGGTTATCCCGAAAAATATAAAGGTTTTGGTGGGACACGGGAAAAAGGATATTTTTGTGTAAATTTGATGCAATCTATTAGTTAAACACTTCTTAAATGATACTTTTGTCCAATTTATGTATAACTATAAGATTTCATGAAAAAAACAATTAAAAAAGCTGAGCTGTTTTGTCGTGGAAACCTTTCCAATAAATCACTGATTTTTTTCTAATTGAAATATCAAAATTAACCGATCGGAGCATTGTGAATTGCAAACATCCAAGTCGAAGTAAAGGCAGTTTCCGAATTCGAATTTGCTTTCGAATGATTGAGAATAACCCTGCTGGTAGGCTTAGCGTTTGACTACTATCTCGCCTGGTGCTAAGCGATGATGTCATCGTAGATAGTGAACCCGCTAGGCCTAAAATGATCTTGAATACCAAGGGCTTTTTGTTGCTGGACACCGTAAGGATACGCCGGCAGATGTTCTCCTTGATGGTAAAAAGCTAGTTTATGTCAACAAGTCAGGCGGCACATCGATATAATGCTCCTACTACGTGTGGCAAAAGGTGGTTTAAGTTGGGACTCGCACGAACCAGCCATCAATCGAATAAAAGCATGTCGCTAATCGATTCGCTCTCAAGAAATAACGTTAATAAAGTAATAAATCTTTGAGAAAGATATTCGGATGATGGTGGCATAAGCACTCTATTTTTTTAAGGAAATCAGCTGAGTTCGGCAAACGTCACTCGATCGTACTTCTGCCGATGACGTATTAAACACAGGCCTCATTGGAATATAAGCGAAACGAAACTAGCGCCCAACTACCTTTGAGTTACTCAAAGCCAACTATGTCCTACTAAGCTAAATATGCTTGTGTCTGGAGTAGGAAATGGAATATTAGGTATGCTAGCGGCTTCAACGGCGGAGCATAGCTAGTTTGCTCTGTACTAGGCTATTACTAAATTTAATGCATTTTTTATAGAACCTTCAACGTCCGCCGCAGAGCACTTAAACCCGATCACGGAAACAGAAAACACCAAAAATGAAAGAGTATATAGACCAAGTAATTATCATTATAATAATTGTGATTATTATCTATACTAATATTATAAAGAGAGAACATTTTTTATTTTTGTTTTTTTGTATGTTTGTAATGATTTGGCTCAAAAACTACTGGACCGATTTAAAAATTTCTTTCACCAATATATAGAATGGACTTTCGAAATGAAAATAGGCTATATATTATCCCGTTTAAATCAAAGGTACATTCGTGGAGACCTAATTTGCAACCTATGTCGACAAAAAACGGTCGAAAAAAACACGTTTCTTACGAACGCTGCTCAATTGAAAACAGATGGATGGATTAAACGTATAATACCCCTACTTTAAATCAAGTTCGGTTCATCCGGTTGGGTGCTAAGATGATACAGACAGACACACAGATACACACGTTAAACGTATAATACCCCTACTTTTTGCGTCGGGGAACGCCGTAAGGTTACGGCGGCAGATGTTCTCCTTGGTGGGGCCGTCCAATATCACTACGTAAGTATTATAAAACAATGTCCATCACTGCGTCTGTCTGTCTGTTCTCAATAATCTCAATAGCATCTGAACGGATTATCATGCGGTTTTCACCAATAGCCAGAGTGTTTATGAGGAAGATTTAGGTCTTAGGTGCATAATTCGTTAAGGTTTTGTGTAAATTGGTTGACATATGACGATGATTGTTAAATATGTTAATATTTTATATTCGATGCAACAAACTGATGCAAATTTTGTAGGCATATATGTTGTACCCGTGCGAAGCCGGGGCGGGCTGCTAGTGATTTAAAAAAAATATATAAGCAAATATTGAATGTGATGTTAGGGACCTATGCTAGCGACTTCAACGGCGGGGCTTAGCTAGTCTCCTTTGTACAATAGCTAATATTAAATTGAATGCATAATTTACAGAATCGACTGCAGAGTCCACTGCAGAGCTTAACGTGTCACCTCGGAAACTCAAATTGCTGAAAAAATTGAAGAAAAACAAAGAAACATAAAAAATAACTCGGTCAAATAAAAAATCTTCACCAGTTCTAAAAAGCCTTATAGAATCCACAATAAAAAATCAAAATAGGAAATCCAAAGGTAAGCGCTGGACAAAGAGGGTGAAATTGAGGGTTAAATTTTGTTTGAAATTTTTTATTCTCTGGGTCGATTCACTCGAAAATTGGTACACATAGATACTAAAAGGCGCCACCGATTTATGGTGGATATACCATCTACCCGAATGAAGCGATTTGCTTCTTCGTTCATCATACGAACCGAAATTTGGCGTGCAGATAGTTATTGTGACGTAGGTATCCGCTTAGAAAAGATTTAACGAAATTTACCCCTTAAGGAGATGAAACGGGGGTTCAAAGTTTGTATGAAGAAACAAGATTAGATAGTATTTTTTATTCGAAACTTTACACAAGTACTTCTGTAAATAAATAAGAATATGCGTATTTCAGGCATTTTCCTTGGTCTGCATATATATAAAAGGGAAACGTTACTGTCTGATTGACTGACTGATCTATCAACGCACAGCTCAAACCCCTAAATGGATTACGCTGAAATTTGGTACGCAGATAGTTATTATAACTTAGATATCCTCTAAGAAATGATTTAAAAAAAATCATCCCTTAAGAGGATGAAACGGGGGTTAAACATTTTGTATGGAGATACAAAATTAGACTCATTAGTTAATTATTTTATTATTAAATTAGAACCAACGACCATCGGGTCAGAATGAGTGTTCAGAATGAGTCTATCCTTTACGCCAAAGGGCTGTCCAATATCACTACATATTATAAAACAAAGTCCATCACTGCGTCTGTTCGCAATAATCTCAAAAGCTACTGAGCGGATTATCATGCGGTTTTCACCAATAGCCAGAGTGTTAAGGTTTAGGTGCATAATTCGTTTAGGTTTTGTGTAAATTTGATGTAATATGACGATGAAGATGTTAATATTTTATACTTGATGCAACAAATTGATGCAAATTTTGTAGGCATATATGTTCTCCCCGTTCGAAGCTGGTCTTTCGTAAATGTAATGTAAAATATAAATGGGTAAGGTAAAAGTAAATAGCTAAAGAACACAAAACATATGGTTAATCATTTTAATGGCATTTCAAAGCCTGAAATAATGTACTACTGAGATTGTATTGGATTGTTTTTGTGCCCACAATAAAACCACATAATTATTTAATGTTTTCGTTTTATTAATAATCCTTAGTAATATAAAAGAAATCACATTAATTAGTGGTTCAGTTCAGGCTCATATTTTCTTCAAAGTATCGATATGAAGTATCGAAAAAAATTACAGACGAACATAGAACCTCCTCCTTTCTGGATGTCGGTTAAAACTCTTTTATATATTTTTTTTACAATTTTCATTATGGCTCCACACTATTAGTGTATTCAGCCAGTGTCAAAGTATAAGAAACTTCTTATTTTTGTAACTTCAAGTTTGACACGTGACAGTTGAATACACGTATTGTGTAGAGGGATAATACTCCTATCTACGTAATAAAATAATCTGGGGCTGGATTGAAGCTGTCATCAGGTTCCAGTTCCTGATTGGTTCTGATAGAGTCCATTACATACAATTCACAAAATCCGTTTAGAAGTATGCGAGTCCCGTCTCTACTTACGTAGTATTTATATTCTCTTTGAAGCGAGCTCCGAGGAGGACTAAGGAAGAAAAGTGAAGAAGTGAAAAAAAGTGAAGTCACAGTTCAGTGATAGTGTAGTGACTCAAGTGACTGGTGGCAGTGCTAAGCAGTGTAGTGCTGACACGGAACTCTGTGCTGGACTGGGACTTTCGTCTAGGACGATCGTGTGTGCTACTGTAAAGGTAGCATTCGGATCACGGCAGTAGCGGCACGGCAGCCGCGGCCCTGCAGCCGCAGCCGTGATCGCGCCGCACTGCTTTGTAGGGATTTATAGGCGCTAGTTTCCGACGCAAGCGACCGAGCAGCGCGGCCGGGGGGCGTGGCCTACGCGCGACCTTGGCAGCGCCGCCGAGCCGCTCCGGAGGCAGTACGGTCGCGCTGCCCGCTCGCAGTGGGTGACAAAATGGCGACGTGGTGCTGTGGACTGCGCGTGGCAGTCGCTGCCCGGGTCGAAATCCGAAAGCTTCTGGCAGCGCCGCACAGCAGCGACAATGGGCCGCGGCAGTTAGCCGCCAGTGCCGTGATCCGAATGTCACCTTAAGCGTGCAAATATACTACTTTTGTGCAACGACTGTTTTCCTTCCAATCCCGTTACCCGCGTCCGTAACAATATGTTTTGCAACGTGATGTGTCTTAGCTAAACAATTTTTGTTAGATACAAGCAATATCATCATTATCATCGTGAGCAACTTATTGTCCTCTGGTGGACGTAGGCTTAGCAATATGCAGCGGTATAATCTGTGTTAAAAGTATGTATTGTTATAACACTTCATATCTAGGCTGCATGCTTGTAAAATTCATCGAAACCGATTCTATTGTTTGACCATGCAAAGGGAAACAATTCATAAACAAATTGACTTTCAGGATTGTAATATTCGGGAAGATATTGCTGCCAGGTTTAGACATATGCTAAGCAAGCAGACGTTAGGCTAGGTAGGCAGTACCTAGCTGTTGTGAGGTTTCCACTGAAAGGAGGCTTTACGTCTCGTAAGTCACAACGTTCTTCAATAACGCCACGGTAACGTTGATGGATAACATTACCGTGGTAACGCAGGGTAAATTTCCTAAACGAAAACATTCTAAAAAGCGAGACAGATAGATACAGTCAACATTGGTCCACACTAGACGACCCAAGCGCGGGCCCCCTACTTCAAGTCAAAGCAACATACATAAATCAGCGGTTAGGCCCATTCCACACCATTTGTACGATCAATAATTGAAACATGTAACAAATATAATTTATGTATTAGTTAGGGTGTCACGTGATCACTCTACTATTCATAAACAAAAGACGGCGGTTACTATAGCATTTATTGCATGGAATAAATTAAGAGTAAAATTCTTAGAACTATCAATATAAAATATGTACTACGTTTAAGTCAATTAAAGCTTAGAACAAAAAACTTTCTAGGCCTATAATGTAAGTTTTTGTGAAAAAGCAATAAACAAATTATCATCTTATTTTTATTCTTATCTACCTACATTGTCCCTTACCATCAATTGAGATAGTGGTCAAACGATACCATAAAAAGAGCTTTTGTTTTTAAATGTAATGTGTGGTATTTCTTCAATTATTCTACAGATTATTTAATACGCTAAACTTATATTATAAAGAGAAAAGATTTGATTTTTTGTTCGTTTGTTACGATTTAACTAAAAAATTACAAGACCGATTTCAAAAATTATGTCACTGATGGAAACCTACATTATCAGCTAGTAACACAAGCTATATTTTATTTATCCGGGAACGGGAACTACGCGGGTGAAACTGCGAGGCGCTGCTAGTCGTATATATCATAATAAGTAAGTAATTCTAATATTTTCTGTCATAAGTGATTCGTAATCTTTAGAAGAAAATAAATAAAAACCATAAAACATTATTTTATTACTGCCATACACGATTGATCGTATTTGAAGATTAGAATGAGTAAATAAAATAATCTAACCGTGGTAGAGTAAATAGAGTGCACAATTTAAAAGGGCCATTAAATGACCCACAATTTGTTGTGTGCAAGAAGCGTTGCGACTGTTGCGAGTAGCGACTCCTAGCGAGTGTAGTCATTGACAAAACTTTTAACTTTTGCTTCGCCGGCCGGCATTTTTACGATCAGTTCTATAAATAAACGTTAAAAAACCTTGTCATATCAACAATTGATGTGTTTTTGTTGCGTTTTATATTATTGTAGGAAAATTGATAGCGACAAGGTACAAATATGTTAGCACCAGTGAATCACACATATTAGGAAACCGGTTCGGTGAGTTCTCAGTTCAAATGCCATTTTCAATGTCACTAGATCTAGGTAGGTAACGAAGCTCGCTGCTATAAAGTGACTACGGATATCGAATGTCGTCTGCCGATCGGTTACAGATTTTACAACTGGAATGTTACTAACCCTGGCTACACTCTTTGAATAGATAATGTTAACAACAGGTCAAGCAAGACGGACGATAAGTGATGATATCAAATAACTCTAGGCCGAGTACGTTCATCATCTTCCACCACATAATCGCTTACGAACAGGCCATATAGTGGTCAAACGCTAGCCTATCAGATATAAAATACGATCATTTAAAAAACTAAATAGAACCGACTTCAATGCCGCGCTATTCATTTTCAGTACCAATTTTTAGGTGTTTATCTCCTTATCTCTGGAGATACTTATCAGACGTCGATAAAATTACTATGGTACTACACTTGGGATATCTCCTTTCCAACAAAAAAATAATAATCAAAATTGGTTCATAAACGACGAAGTTATCCGCGAACAAACATTAAAAAAAACCTCCTTTTTTTGAAGTCGGTTAAAAAGGTCTACATATAAGTAACTATAGACACAGCACAACCCTTTTTATAGCACAGTGTGACCTAAACCCGCACTTTACGGACGCTTTTCCGTGACTTACATAGTCGATTATTGCACGACGTTTAGTATCCTCGCTGCACTCAGGTGCCAACTTCACGCCATGCAATAATCTTCTATTTCACGGAAAAGCGCAGCAAGCGTAAAGTGCGGGTTTATGTCACAGTGACAGCTATATAATAATATACGATACTAATTGTGCGTAAAGTTATTATATCATGTAAAAAGTTTTACACACATTTTACCACTTTAGACGCGCCTATCTTTTTGACTTTGAGAAAATATGATTTTAGAAACCTCAATGTCATTTTTTAAAGACCTATCCATAGACACGCCAAACGTATAGGTTTAAAGAAAAAAATTATTTTTTGTTTCATTTCCATGTATAATTAAATTAATACATGGAATTAAACGTTAATATTTTTTTATTTTTATATAAAAATCGGAAAGCTGTTCACAGAACACATCTACCTACCTAGTTTCAATTCTGTAGTCCTAATAGTTTCGAAATAAAATGGCTTTGACATACGGACGTACAGACAGACAGACATGACGAATTTATAAGGGTTCCGTTTTTTGCCATTCAGCTACGGAACCCTAAAAAGTATGCAGGTAGAACATCTAAATATGTATGTGTAAGTAAGTAGGGATTTTATATTCTTCATTATCATATCTAGTGGTATTTGTACAGAAAATGCTGTATACTTACTTAGTGATAACGCGACAGCTAATTAGGAAACGGTAGTTTATTTATGTTTTCTACATGTTGATAATAAGTTTTAAAATTAGACTTCTTAGGATTACATTATACAAAGATAAGTCTTAGTATCTCTGTCAAATAGATTATATAATATGATAAAAATATTTTGAATCGTAAACAAAACTTATTGATTATGTAAAATATGAATAAATTAAATTAGGTAAAATAATTTGTTAGGTAATAATTATTTTTTTTACTTATATTGTTATATTAAATAATAATTCTATTCATGTTTATACCTTCGGACTTTTTTTTTCTGCAGCATCGATTTGGCTATGTGTAATATGTCAATACAAATAGATGGAATGTCCCAAACAACGGTAGGTAGGTAGGGTGTAGTAACATTGCCTTTGACAGTTATGATTTTTGTGAACAAGTAACATAATGGGGGCTGTCGCGTTTGAACTTGCAACTAGTGCATAGGGTATAGGGCGCTAGTGGACTAATGACCGGTTTCTGAGGTACATCTATTGAGAGTTTATCTACTTAATGATAGCGTTATTGCGTAGATAAAATCTCCAAAAATTGTACTTAGAAACCGGCCATAAGAGGTTCGCGAATGTCAAATGAAATTTTCTGACAACTGACATTATCATTGACAACCATTATATTTGACAGTTCAGTATAAATTGTACAGTTTGACAGCTAGCGGTAGGAAACGAATATCTGAAAATCGAGCTTAGTGGCGTGGGAGGCCTATGTTCAGCAGTGGACGGAAATTAGCCGACAATGATGATGATTGACAGCTATCAGAAAGACCATTTTACTCAAAGGCGCAAAAACGGTAGCCCCCATTCACTTCGACTGGCGTTTGCAATCCCCTGACTCAAGGTTAATGTGATTACATTTTGTCTTATTATTGAATATGATCTGAATTGCACAAACTTTGACTTATTTTTCACGTTTTCACGCTCTTTTAATTGAATAAAACAACACTGTATAATGGCATGCAATCTTCACGGCGACTATGAAGTTAGACTAAATTCATACGCAACAACAAATCGGTAGAAGCAACGTTCAGAGAACCCACGCGAACCCAGACAAGCAACTAACTTCACTGGCACCATTAAGATTGTATCCCAAACCATGAGCAACTACTTGCTTACCTACCTGTGAGCATCAACGGACATCAAGTTGACAATCTCTCCTACAGTGGACTCTTTCCTCGCCGAGTTGGACATTCGCAGAGACTTGCGGTAGATGGCGCTGGTAAGTGCGGTTCTAATCCTCATGCCGACGAGGTACATTCCCATGAAGTAATGCGCTATAAGCAACGTCTGCACGGCCGCACAGGCGAGCAAGGCTAGAGCGTACACATAGCCTTTCCAGTCCGGCTCTCCACCTTCCACGAAGCCTATGAGAAGCCTGGGGGATAGAGACACAAAATAAATAATAGGACTACGTAATAGAAACACAGAATAAATAATAGTATTACGTAATTATTATATCCTCCTCTCTTTTCAGCCTCTCTCTTTTAATTTTATAATTTTACATGTGTCCAACAGGATCCATAATGATCTCATGTTCGTTTTAAGAACCTAATGTACAAAGCATTATTGAATCAATAAAGTATTGAGTATTAAGTACCTAATAAAGACTTAGAATAAAACAGTTTAACAATTTTACTTTTTAAATTAATCTGGACAGACAAGAATTTGACCGCCATCTCACTTGATGTTAAGAGACAATGTGGTTTGTGATGAAATGTGCTTGTCTGGAAATGGAAGACGGTAGTGAGACGAGGCGCAGGACATCTGACTCTAGTCCAATACACTTAGCACAACAATCCCACTCAGTCTTCCATACTGGCTGGCACTGAACATTATGTTGGACCTCGGCGAACCGATTGGTGACATGTCTATGTCTTCTAGGTGGTTTGAGCCACGGCGAAGCTCACCTCCCGTGGTCCCCCAATTACCGGGCATCACCCAGGGATCACGTGTAGGGTAGTTTAATGCCTAAGCCTATGGACGCAGGGAGGCAACAATGACCTTACCGTGGGTAACGATAACTTCAAAATGTTACAACTCGGCATCTTAATGCCCTAAATATCACCGTCAGCTGTCCGAATGAGAACAAGAGGCAAGTATAAAATAGTATAGACGCATATCCCTGTATTGTGTTTGCGTGCATTCAAATTGCCCGATAAATTGAATGGTGACGAGGTCCTATTGCAATCTTTTAGTTTCTAATAGGATATATAGAGATGCATTGGTTCAGTGAAATGTTTTGAACTCTAGATCTAATTACATAATTGTTTCCAGATACTTAATGCTTTCTGTCACGCATAAAATGTTGAAGAACCAGAGTTATATAAAGCACTGTATTAATGTATTAATTTAATTAAGGCTTTTTAGACACGAGGTTTCAGCTACATAAAACCGCGATGTCAGTAGAATAAACGCCTTTGAAATGTGGTGCTGGAGACAAATGTTGCGAATACCATGGACAGCCATGAGGACAAATGATTCTATTCTCCATGAGCTCAGCATCACAAAACGTCTTTTCTCTGTGTACCAAGAGCGTCAGTCAAGTTTCTTTGGTAACATAATGCGTTCACAGAAATATGACCTAGAGAAACTGCTGATAGTGGGACAAATGCAGGGGAAACGACCTAGGGGTAGAATACCAACTAGATGGTCTGACAGTATCAAAGAGGCAACAGGAGAAACTCTTCAGAAAACAATTGAACTGGCGCAGATGAAAAAGAAATAGCGAAATATCATATCTACATATGGTCACGATCCTCATTAGTGAGGGAACAACGAAGAAGAAGAAGAAAATTAATTAAGGAATTCTAGTTTACTAAAGTTGGTAAGATACTTTTTGGTAGTAAGTCAGGTGGGAACATCGATATAATGTATGAAGAAAAAAAATGTACCGGCGACCTCTTGCTTAGAATTCAAGCCAATATTTTATGCCAACGGGGCTCTCAAAATTCCGCTCATTTAATTATACTTAGTCAGGAAATAATTATGATAAATACGGCAATTTACACTCATACACACATGAAGAGCTAAAATAGTATGTTGTATTGTATTTCTTTGTAGGGATGCTTTTGTACTGATTTAAAGCTACGCTATTCTCAAGGGATCTCATATTTCCTTCCATTATTCTCGCGGGATAGGTACTACGCCGGTGATATCGAGTGGTACTACCAGGCAAGTAAATACATATTAGAGAGGTGCTACAAAGGCTACAATCATTAAAACAATATAATTATGGTATTTACTTGTATCCGTTATTTGTATGTAAATGTCTGTCACACAGGCACTCGACGCGTTATCTCAACTGAGGTTAAGTGCTGAAAATGATGATTATGTGATGTTAATGTGGTCTAATACGAAATCGTGCTTTTCTGTTATTGATAGACAGCAGGGTAACTTTAGTTCAATCCACAAAGCACAACAATCCTATAATCCCGTTTTCCATACTGGCTGGCACCGAAAGATCATGTCAGAACTCGGCGAGCCGATTGACGACATGTCTTTGTTCGGTAATGTTTGAGTGGCAGTAAATTATTTGAAAATATATAAAAGCTATTTTTTCCATATCTTTGAATAGGGTACTCATAAAGACCTTGGCATCAGTTGATTATATTGTAACCATTCGGAATTAACTACTGAATTATCTAGTGACGTCACTTTATGAGTAATCATGACTTGCAGTTTCATCTAATTATTCATGGAACATCTACGCATATCTATCAGTTCACGAGCAAATTAAATATACATGTATGATACTTTATCTCACGTTATCGAATATTTACAGTTACTATTTATTCTGTGCTGTGAATCACTTTGCCAAGGGATAAAAAAAAACGATTGCTTTACTATAGGTGCGGGTATTCGGTTTTTAACTATACCTTTTTTTATGGTAAGAAGTAATAGGACAAGCACGACGCTCGCCTGATGGTAAGCGATGACGTCTACCTATAACAGTTACAGCGGCATGCAAAATTCTGCCAGTCCAGAATTTTGCATGACACTGTACTGCGCCTGTTACCTTGAGACATAAAGATATTGAGTCTCACTGGACACCTTGCCATTTTAACCGAAAAACATTCCTATTTCACGGCTGAAAATTAATTGGCAAAGTGGTGGTACCGCCCCAGGCAGACTAGCAGAAGTCCTACCACTACAAAACTTGCTTTAAGCTGTCTGCCCCCGCACTGAAAGGTAACAAATTGATCTAACTTAAAGCATATTTTATGTTAAGCTTTCTTTCGGCGTTGTCGTGTAAAAATGTTGCCTAAGTCTCCGATTTGTTCTTTACAAATTGGAGAGAATAACAAATCGATGGACACTAGTTTACTCTACGGTGGAACATACTTCCATATAAAATTTAAAAAAAAATATATATATACCTATTCGTATGGGATATATATATATAGATACATACATAGACTGTTAGAAACAAGGGTTTCTCGTAATCAATAATCATCATCAGCCTGTCTCTGTCCACTATTAGACATAAGGCTCACCTATAGCAGAGAATGTACAATAATACTTCGCCTGTGGCACGCCTCTGCGCTCGATCTTCAGCTCTTTGTTTTCAACCGCTGTCGGCCAGCTTGCGTATTACAATCGGGTAACAATAATGCACTTGAAAAGAACTTACTTGAGCAATTGCGGAGACAAGAACATGAGCGTGTCGTTCATAAGTTTCAGTAACGCTCCGAAGAAGAACTGCCCTCCATATGCGAGACAAAGAGCTGGTAGGATGGAAGCTGGCTTCCTCTCCTTCTCAGGCTTGAAGTTGACGCTTGCCGAGGTCTTGCGATAGGTCGCTTTGGCGCCCGTGGACCTATGGGAAAATATGGACACACATATATACACACGATAATCATCATCAACATTTTCAGTATGTTTTCGCCCGTGGTGGGTCATAAGCCTCCTACCCCGTGCGCCTCTCATTCCTAAACCGAGTTACTCTTGGCCAGTCTTTATCGATACATGATTGGTTTTAAAAATGTAGTAAGATTCCACAATACAAGAAACTGTAACGAATGGACTGACAGCTCCTTTATTCATCGAGATCGGATGAGCAGTTTAGGCGCTATGTTGAAACATATAAATAAATAAAATAAATACTAACAAACATAAATTTAGACGGCAAAAAAAACATAACATCTCCAAGCTTTGCTGTACCTAGTCATTTTACGTTCTGAGATATTTCGCTTATATCTTATATCTTGAAGTCTCGAATAAATTTCTACGGAGATCCTTCTTGCAGCTATCGAACAAAATAATAACTTCCTATCCAAATTACCCAACATGAGAAGATAACATTCATAAAGAGTAACATGTGAATTTCGTAAAAGATACATATCGTTGAGGTGATTGAACTGAGTACTAGAGTTATTTTGTAGTCTCGAAATAAGACTTTTTGTTTGAACGTCTTTTCAGGTTAAGGACCAGGACAAAGGACAAAGGACGAGCCATTCCAGTAAGTGGTGTTGTGTTGAAAGACAGTTCAAAGCAGCGCCAACAAATGCCAATTGTTTTTTACACAGCTTACTAGCCATGTGTTACTATTCTTGTTAACCCCTAGAACTAAGCCATATATATATATGATTGTGTCTGAAGTGGGTTCACGTCAATAGAGCAATGGGTGGGGTACCCACGATCTCTCGATCGCAAGGCTGACGCCTTAGCCATTGAGCTATTGCCGCTTCTTCATGCTGAAGAGTTGATTTTCGTCAAAATAAGTTTATCTTATCGGTTAACCAGTCACACGATAAAAAAAAGATATATAGTATAGGTTTTAATCCATTTAATCATTTATAATATACGATTGCTAGTGACTGAGATTGTATCAGACCCGATATCCGTAATCTACATCTTTAATCAACAAAAGACATATCGGAATGCTTCTCTGTTTCTTGTGAAATATATTTAATCTAATTTCATATTGTACACGACCTGTGTTTAGACACTGGGCTTTTTTTCATTGTACTTACATAAGCATGTATTTGTCTAGGATACCAAAAAATGATGTAGGTAAGTAAATTCGAAAATAATTATATTGTAATAATAATAAAAAAAATAATACTAAATTCGATTAGCCTGACATCATGACATGAGTTATTGGCTTTGCTTAGTTATTCAGTTAGTTAGTTAGTTGCAATATGCATAGTCAAAATTATAAACGAGACCAATACAAACACATTTTATTGGCACCAAATTCAATAGACAGTTACAATGTAAAAGTTTCATTTAATTCAATTGGCTGTATAATCATCACTAAAAGCGAAAAGTGTTATTTAATGAAATATGCTTGCTGGGAAGCTAGGATATCATAGGCAGAACATTACCTGACTACCAAATGCCATGCCAATATATTTAATACTCATGGCATAATTGCAGGAGTGAAGAGTGTAGTACTTGCAACTCTTGTAGTAAAACAATGTCGCAAGTCATGATGAGCGTTGTTTAAAGTTACCATCGATTCCGTGAAGTAATATGCGAGCAGCCACAGCCGGTAACAAAGAATAAACAAATAGCCAGCCTCAGAGACTATATAGGCGGAGCAAAGCTTGACTAAAACCATGCGATCTACTCAGAGCTGTCTACAATTTACATGTTAACTTAACTTATTAATCGCAATGTTATCAGCATATTTTTTTAATATTATAATTATAGGCTAGCGTTTAACCACTATCTCACCCGTTCGTAAGTGATAATGCGGTCGAGGATCGTAGCACGCTAAGCCTAGAATAATGAACTGGCTTTCAAGGATTGCTGCCGGAACACATTCGATGTTTTCGCGACAGATTTTTTAACTTGTGGGTGGTAGCTTGCCAGGCGGACACTAGATAGTGTCCTACCACCATGCAAAAGCATTTCTACACACAGAAGTTTGTAGCAGTACCTTCATTTATTTATGTATTATATTCTTCATCATAATCTTTACATAGTATAAAACAAAGTCGCTCCCGTTGTCTGTACGTTTAGATCTTTTAAACTATGCAACGGATTTTGATGCGGTTTTCAGCAATAGATAGAGTGATTCAAGAGGAAGGTTTATAGCTAAGACTAAACGCGGGCAAAGTCGCGGGGCGTAGCTAGTATAGTTATAATTTATCATATAATTGTCTTATTAATATTAATTTTACTTTAGAATATTATTTCAAACTTAACCATAAATAATAACGATGCTAGTCTAGTACCTACCTAATGTAAAGTGTTGTGAGGATATTGCATTGAGTTTTGAAATGTCATGTTCTGCCTTAATATTAATATTACTAATAGTCTGCATTCTACAAAATAATATATTCCTCGATTGTTCGCCATTTTCATAATTTTTTTAATTTCTGACAGATAAGTACTTGAATGGTCTGTGGAAATGTTTAACTTTTGGCTGTTTTACTATTTGTTGTTATATCGGCCATAGTAATAAGCCACATACTTTGCGAGTGTCTACCTCAGAGTAACAATTACTAAAGTAGTAATTGTTACTCTGAGGATACCTATTATGGAGATACAGCCCTCTGAAACACGGACAGACGGACGGACGGACGGAACAGCGAAGTCTCAGTAATACGGTTCCGTTGGTAGCATTTGGGCACGGAACTCTAAAAAAAGGTAAAACCAAATAAAGCTCGCAAAAAATTAATCATACATACTTCGTTTATGTATATAACATACAACAATGCAATTCCATTAATATCTTTGAGTCTGTGCTATATTAACATACTGAACTATACTATTAATATATAAATTAACATACTGAACTGAACTATATTAATGTACCTAATATTATTAACTCTTATCTTATAAGCAACAATAACAAATTAATTAATAAACAAAAAATATTCTTAATTGAAAACTAATTAAAGATTATTACAAATGGGTTCATTTTTCACACTTTTTGTTTAACTAAATATTAACCGATAAGTTCAAAACTGTCTTTAACGTGGTTATGCAAATTGAGTTTTGTCAACAAACGAGTTCAACAGACATTTACACACTAGTAATTTCTCACAGAAAACAATTTTGGTTACAAAATAACGGCATTCTTGAATGGTCATTTATTTAATAATGGTCTTCGGATTGTGGGCAAAGCGTACACGGCTAACATCATTGTAATCTCTTGATAACTTATCTAATGAAAGCACTTTGAATAAATATCCGCTTTTATATTTCTATGCTTAGCAAAGTTATTTGAATATTTATATTCAATAAATAATAAGTGGGTACTTTAGTCAATCACGGACGTATTTAATGATAGCAGACGTGCTGCCACCACTTAGTCCAATATTCTACTGCGAGATCGAAAAAGTGGATCGAACTGAAGGGCAAGTGAACCAGTTAAACTTGACAGATTTTTTAATATGTTATAGGCTAGCGTTTGACCACCATCTCCCGCGGTGGCAATCGATGATGTGGTCGAAGATTGGTTACTTAATACGCTAGAGCGCTAGGCCTAGAATAAAATACTCTGACTTTCAAGGGCTGTGTGCCGGAACATCGCAAGGATATGGCGGCAGATTTTCTCCTTGATGTTTGTACCTACTTTTTTGTAGCAAATTAGGCGGAACATCGATATAATACGCTCCCACCACCTGTGAAAAGTCAGAAAGAGATGTTTCGAGTAAAGGGCATAGTGCGGTCACACGCAATATACCTTGTGAGTGTTTCTTACACTTCTTGTTACCTATATCATAATAACACCCACTGAAAATTAAAATAACCCCCCCAACTAGAACTAGAATTGAGCTACATTTGGGGGCTATGATGCCACAGACCTGATAGACACCTAAAAACACGTCAAACTATCTCTTTATGCTTCAGGGGTTAAAAATGAGGGTTTTGCAAGGTAGTATTTGGACGCCTATTTTTTTATCTTATGTATAAGTCTTCTACATTGTAAGATTTATTGAATACTCACGCTTCTCGTTTCCTTAGCGACCTCTCCCAGTACTTGTCGAATCTCTGAACGACTTCCGGCGAAGCATCCTGAGGATTCAGCGACCACAGGTCTTTCTCGGTCAAAGCTCGACGGAACCCTGTCAGGGCCAGCGGGTCGAACCAGCTGAACGTAAGCCGACTGGGGAACCCTGACGCTCTTTCCGGACATGGGTTCTGATGGAAACAAAAATACAGTGGGAATATGGATTTAATACTCTAATTCAAAGGGATAAATTCGATGTTTCGGTAATGGACATAACATCTGTTGGAATCATAGAAACAACAGCTGTCGGAAAATCCAAAACAATACAAAAATCATTGATATTAGCTACTTTAATTTGCTACTGATTAACATTTGCAAATCAAAACAAGAGAAATACAGTTGGCAATCTTATCGCATAAACAATTTTTTTCAGATACCTATTTAATGACTTGCAGTACTAAGCTTGAGGTGTTTATCTTCATATCTCTGGAGATACTGAACATATCTCGATGAAATTTAAATGTGAAATATATATACCCTTCCAAATAAAAAAGAATTTTCCAAATCAGTTCGGGCGTATTCAAGTAATCAGTGTACATAAAAAAAGAAAAAATACACAAGTACAGTCGAACATAGAACCTCCTGTTTTTTTTAAGTCGGTAGTAAAACAAAACTATACCTACCTATTGATGACATGCATTTGTATGTGGTTGAAAATTCTACCAACATCACATATAAGAAGTCAGCTACATAGGTAAACATTAATACAGTCTATCCATAGAATCCATTAATCGGTTTCGTAACACTACCGACATTAAATAACATACAATAATTGTCAATGAACAAACGTCCGTGAACCGAGCGCGGTCAATTAAGGGCGTTAATCGTACACGTTTTGGTTAAACACAGTTATGTTTAGGTACCAAATACTTTGTCTCGTTCACGCTTAACATTCAATAATAGTATCAGAAAGGGATAGAGCACAACTAACTAGTGTGAATATTATAGTAAAAAGCGTGTTAGATCACAGAACTATTACCTTTTCGTATTTGTACGGAGTGTCTCTGGGCGGTAGATCGGCGAAGCAATTGAATACAAACATTATTACAATCAGTGCATAGTAAACCATGTAGCTCACGAAATGGTATCTGACATTCTCATCCTCGCTCAAATTGTTGTGCTTGACGATCTCTGACCGGAGCTGAGGCAGCCCAGCGAGAATCAAGAGGAGCCAGAAGAAGAATAGCACCCCTGATGCTCTCATGCCGAACCTTCTGTTGTAGTACAACAGAGTTGCTGATAGGAGCTGCAAAGAAATTTTATATGAAACATCTAAATTTTTCTATCCTTGTAGACAAGCACTTGTACACTATTTCAACTAATTATAAGTGAGGATGCTGTCTGACATGGAATGGAGGCTACCGTTTTCTCGCTCACCAGGTGGCGCCATTGAGTGAAATGGTCCTGATGACAGCTGTCAAATAATATCATTTATATTGAAATGTCAAATGTAATGATAAGACTATCAGTTTGGGATAAATCACAAACTAAAAACTAGCCAAGTGCGAGTCAGACTTTTGTCCCGCACACGGAGGGTTCCGAACCGAACACCAACTAAGTAAACGTTAAAACAAAGGTAGAATAGTATTATATAGTAGTAATAGTAATAGTAGTAATTAATATTATTAAATATCTGGTTGACCGAGCTTTGCTCGGTATTTTTTGCCACTTAAACAGACAAATATGACTCTTCCCGAAATCTATTGACGAATAATAATACAATTTTTTTTAATTGAGAGCCTGCTTTACCCACAGAACTGCTTTACCCACACAGTAACACTAAAGCTACTTCTACTCGCCAATATATGTCGGGAAGAGTAATATTTTAAGTTGATTATCAATAAAGTTGATTATTGAAAACACGAATAAAACAACATTTTCTGAAAATGATTCCTAACTAGATCGATTTATCGCCCCCGAAATCCCCTGTATACTAAATTTTATTTAATCGTTGGAGTTGCCGAGATTCAGATTAAGGTAAAGAAGTGTCATCTTTAATGATCATCTAGATGGCGCGGCGCTATCGTAAATAACTTTTTTTTAACTTTTCTTTAATTTTTAACTTTGTTCTGTTCTTAGTATTTGTTGTTATAGCGACAACAGAAATACATCATCTGTGAAAATTTCAACCGTCTAACTATCACGGTTCATGAGATACAGCCTGGTGACAGACGGACAGACAGACAGACAGACAGACGGACAGCGGAGTCTCAGTAATAGGGTTCCGTTGGTACCCTTTGGGTTCGGAACCCTAAAAATGACATATGATTTTTCGTGGACTTTGTAAATCCTTTAGCGCCTCTACCGGTGAATTCACACGCGATACGCTCGTTGTGCTTATCTGTAAATGGAACACTGCATTGAGAGAAGGCGCTGGAAATTGAGTTTAGGCGATTCTCACACTGCACCGCATAACGCAGCGTAACGCGGGAGTGCGTGGTCTTACGTTTGCAAGTATTTGTGTTTGTATATAAAACACGCTTAGTCCAACACACTGAACACTGAGCATCATGCCGGACTTTGGTGAGCCGATTGATTGACGACATGAGTTTATTCGGTGGGTGTGTATCTATATAAATATAAAATCCAAAGTCCTGACTGACTGATTGACTGACTGACTGAGATATCAACGCACAGCCCAAACCGCTGGTCCTAGACACATCAAATTTGGAGGGTGTGTTCTTTATGAAGTGTAGGCATCCACTATGAAAGGATTTTTCGAAATTCCACCCCTAAGTGGGTGAAATGGAGGGTTGAACTTTCTATGAAACTTTTTATTCTCTGGGTCAATTGTTTCAAAAATTGGTACACATACTCTTTAAATAAAATAATGAGTTACGGGTATCACAGTTTTTCAAAAATCATCCCCCACGCGTCTTTATGACTAACTGAATGACTGCCTGGTATATGAACGTACGCCTAAACCACTGGTCCTAGAGACATGATATTTGGAAGATGTATTCTTTGTGAAGTGCAAGTATTTAATAAGAAATAGCTTTATGAAATTTCACCCCTAAGTGGGTGAAATGGAGGGTTGAACTTTCTATGAAACTTTTTATTCTCTGGCTTAATTGTCTCGAAAATTGGTACACATACTCTTTAATTAAAATAATGAGTTACGGGTATCACAGTTTTTCAAAAATCATCCCCCAAGCGTTTTTATGACTAACTGAATGACTGCTTGATATATAACGCACTGCCTAAACCACTGGTCCTATAGACATAATATTTGGAGGGTGTGTTCTTTGTGAAGAGCAAATATCCATCAAGAAACAGTTTTTCGAAATTCCACCCCTTAGTGGGTGAAATGGAGGGTTGAACTTTCTATAAACATTTTTATTCTCTGGGTCAATTGTCTCGAAAATTGATGCACATACTCTTTAATTAAAATAGTGAGTAACGGGTATGACAGTTTTTCAAAAATCATCCCCCACGCTTTTTTGTGACTGACTTAATAACTGCCTGTTATATCAACGCACTACCTTAACCGCTGCTCTTAGAGACATGATATTTGGAGGGTGTGTTTTTTGTGAAGTGCATGCAAGTATCCAGTAAGACATCGATTTTCGAAATTCTACCCCTAAGAGAGTATGATGTAAGGTTACATTTTATGTGCTTTTTTTATTCTTTGGATTCGGTCGCTAGATTATCTTGAAAATTGGTACATATCTCTTTAATTAAAATTTTGAGACACAATTTTCTGTGAAACATTTTATTCTCTGGGGTGATACTCATTCACTTACTCTTCAATTAAAATTATGAGACACGTGTTTCACAGTTTTTCCAAAATTATCTCTTACGCATTCGTCTAATTAACTGACTGATATATCAACGTGCAGCCAAATCCGCTGGTCTTAGAGATCTACACCAATATTATAAATGGGAAAGTCAATTTGTTTATTTGTTTGTTTGTTTGGGACTTCTTCACAGTCAAACGGCTTGACCGAAATTTTGTATAAAGACAGTTCATAGGGCAAAATGGGATATAGAATACTTTTTTTTTGGCTGTCAAGTCTGAGTAACCAGAATTTTTTAGATGTATTTTGTAAATATTGGATCTCTTCTCGGATAAACGACTGTACCGATTCAACTGAAATATTGTATAAAGACAGTCAATAAGACAAAGAAGGACATAGGATACTTTTTTTTTGGCAGTCGAGTTTGGGTGTTGACATTTTTTTTATTGGATTTTGTAACCGTGTGGCTCTTATCTTTAGCTTAAAATTAGTATATAGTCAATAAGGCACAAAAGAACATAGTATAATCTTTTTTTACAATCGAAAGAGATGTGTGACGTCTTATCAGCTAAACAGCTGAACCAATTCAGCTGAAACTTTGTGCAAAGATAGTCAATAGATAGAACATACAAGAAATAGAAATAGAAATATTTTTTATTGTGTCAAACTGTGTACATAGTTCAGATCTTAAGTTTAAAGTATTGTTCCAACAGTTTGTCCATTTCGGACATACAATAATAATGTAGTAAAGTTAACCCGCAGTTGTTTTAGAGTTAACTAGTTAAGAGATAAAGATAATACAACTACTATTATTACCTATATACTAAACATTAATAAAATTATTTATAACTCAGTAACAATTCAAGATTCAACAGAATCAGAATTAAGCATTATTTACAAACCTATATATACAAATGTATATATATAAACTAATAATTTACACAACATCAATATATATATAAACATTCATATTTTCTTTAACTTATATTATAATATTCATTGAGATTATAAAATTCCTTAGCTAGTAGCCATTCTTTTAAGGCTCGTTTAAACGTTTTCGGGTGTAATATTTTTAGTTCTATAGGTAAATGGTTGAATATTTTAATACCTGTAACATATGAGCTTTTGTGAAATTTGGTGTTATTTATCTGAGGCAAACATTTATTATATTTGTGCTAGTTCCTTAAGTTATTGGCACGACTGGACTGTTCATTAAAATAAATGTGTTCGTTATTTTTAACAAATACACATAGTTCAAAAATGTAGATAGATGTTAAGGTAAGGAAACCATGTTGTTTGAAGATGTTTCGCAGGGAGTCAGTATCATCCAAGTGACTGATGCTGCGTAGACATCTCTTCTGGAGTATGAATGTTGATTGGGCTTCTACTGAGGACATAGGACATAGGATATCTTTTATTTTGCAGAAAAGTCTGGATATCAAGATTTTTTTATTGAATTTTGTAAATGTGTGACGTCATATTTGATAAACGGCTTAACCGATTCAGCTGATCATGTACAAAGATATTCAATAGAACATAATAGGACATAGGACACTTTTATTTTGGCAAACACTTAAACAGCACAACCATAATGATTGATGACTTACAATAGAGGATATCAAGTTCGACCTTGGAGTGCTCGCTAATGGCTTAACTAAAGGTAATGTAGTCATAAAACTGTCAGGGTCATAAAAAGTAATAAAAAATTTCGCAGATATTCGCCTTATCTACTTTGTAAGAAACATTACATACATTTTTGTGTTTTAACTGCTTCATGCATCAGAATGAGTCAAACATTTAAAGAGTACAACTTGATATACCTAACCATACTAATTATTGACTTTAGCAAAATAATACTTAATAGTCGTTAACAACAGAGTATATTGAGGTCGACGTTAGGGTCATCTATAGTAGCTAATTAGATCATAAAACTGTTAGAGTCATAAAAAGTCGTAAAAAATTAGACCACGCGAGCGAAGCCACGGGCAGATGCTAGTATATCTATAATTGAATTTGATAGTTGGGAAGTTATTGTCATCTTAGGATTATGTTCGGTGGTAGCCAGTATAGAAGACGGGTTGGGATAGTAAAAAATAGCATTCTGTGGATAGGATAGATTATGGTAAGATAGCGGTCAAGAGCTTGTCTGTCAGAAATAAAAAAACAAATCCATGAAGTAACTACCGAGGGATCACGTAGGATTAAATATAGACTCTCCCGTTGATGACAAAGACAAAAGATTAGATGAAGTCGTTTCACGTTAAAAAGAAGAAAAATTTCTGCTAGGAAAGACGTGAACTTATTGCATAACTAGATTTAGGTAGGCCTCGGGACCAGAATCTGTCTGATGATGATCTGAATCATATTGTTTTAGAATTGTTTCAGTCAAAAAGGTTACATTGTTAATTCGAACTTTTGGGGAAAGTTTAATTAACCAATTTATAAACATTTGTAACAGTATCATAGCCTCTTTGTTTACAATATGGGAAGCAAATGAATCTTATTTTTTTTATTGTACATTAGATAACATCCATCGATGCATAAGTTCACGGTTAACTTCATTCTATAGAACCAGTCTTAGTTTTTGTTGTAACTACAGAATATCAGACATTAGTCCAATATAGAATGTTCTAATAGCCTTGAACTTTTAAATTGTTAGTGTAAAATTACGTAATAGAAATAATAAAGATGGAAGAAGAACCATAGTCGTTCACGCATATTGTTGGCTAAATGCCCAGACAATTTAGACATTGTTAACCATCGAAGCAATTGTTACCACGATATAAATAGAAACTACAAAAATGAGGCAAAATGACCTTTAAAAATATTTTGGCGGAAAAAGGGTTTTATTTTTAAATTATAAGGACATTTTAGGAACCTGACTATTTATTCATATTTCATAACCCCCGACACAAAAGATAGGTGTTATAAGTTTGACGTATGTATCTATCTGTGTATCTGTCTGTGGAATCGTAGCGCCCAAACGGATGAACCGATTTTGAGTTAGTTTTTTTATTCGATAGGCAGTTGCCTGTTTCGAATAAAATAATCGAATAAAATCGAGTTTGATTGATGAAAATTCGTTAAGTCTTTTTAAGACTATGAGCTCATTTCTAGTGAATGATGCTATGAGATCAACTTTCATTGGACAGATCAATTCGAATACCGGTTACATGAACATGGTAACCTTGACCAGATGCTGGAATATCTTCTGAAATCTGCAGAGCTACTCGACGCCTCACAAACTTATGAGAACAGCAGAGATGTCGTGTCCATGCTCATTGGAATGGTCTCAATGAACAGATTAGTATTTATAGATCGATCAGTCGGATTATGCATATTTCAATTTAAAATGTAAGTAGGAATTATATTAAATATTAAGAAGATGTATGCATATATTTAAAAATTAATATTAATAATTGCATTAGGTCAAATCTCTGAAAACGGTAGCAATAAATGAGCATTTTTGACCATTATCTCACCTGTTGCTAAGTGATGATGTGGTCGAGGATGGGAATGGGAATATGGGAACTGGCTCTTAAGTACAACTGCCGGAACACATTAGATGTTTGTCGACATATTTTCCAACCACCAAGTGTCCTATCACCAAGCAGGGGGCTTCTTAACGATGTTTTAAAATTCCATTGGTGCACGTCGGGGATTTAAACCCACTACCTCTGGCGTTAAGAGCGATCATTCTCCCACTGCGCCACTGGA